>CM035122.1:84487279-84962106 GCA_020205555.1 Panax stipuleanatus
TAAGATTCAGTTCTGCATATCATCCTCAGACAGATGGTCAATTAGAAATGACTATTCAAACTCTTGAAGATCTATTGAGACTCTGCGTACTAGACTTCAAAGGTAGTTAGGACAAGTACTTACCATTGGTAGAATTCTCCTACAACAACAGTTATACAAGTAAGTATATGCATGGCTCCCTTCGAGGTGTTATATGGAAGAAAGTGTCATTCTCCAATATGTTGGGACGAGGTGGGTGAAGCAACATTGTTGGGATCAGAGTTGGTATGCATGACTACGGAAAAGATTCAACTAATCCGACAACGTATACAAATAGCACAAGATCTACAAAAGAATTATGTTGATCTTCATCGAAGAGACGTGGAATTTAATGTCGAAGAACATGTATTGTTACGTGTTGCTCCATGGAAAGGAGTTACAAGATTCAAAAAGAGAGGAAATCTTAACCCACGATTTATTGGTCCATTTAAAATTCTTGACTGAGTAGGAACTGTGGCCTATAGACTTGCCTTACTGCCAAACATGTCTCATATTCATAACGTTTTTCACATATCCATGCTATGTAAATATGTGAAAGACCCAAACCACATCATTGAATTAGAAAGAGACGAGATAGCCGAAGATTTAACGTATGAGGAGGTACTTGTCAAGATCTTGGATAAGAAAGAATATATTCTACGCTCAAAGGTTATACCTCAAGTCAAAGTTTTATGGAGAAACCATGATATTGAGGAAATGGCTTGGGAGTTAAAATCTGAAATGAAAGCAAGGTATCCTCACCTCTTCGAAATACCAGGTATGTACATCAATTTTGAGGACGAAATTTCATAAGGAGGGGAGGTTGTAAGACCCCAACTTTTATGAATAAAGATTTAATTTTCTTTATATATTATTTTTCAATAGTAATGTGATAATTTAATAAATGCTATAGTTATGGGTGATTTGTGCAAATTTTACAAAGTAAGCAAGTGGTCATAAAATATTCGTTGTGTCAGAGAATATTCGTTTGGTCGGGGAATATTCTTTTTGTTAGAGAATATTCGTACGACGGCGCAATCATTGCTGGACCCCCACAACGGAATAACTGTCAGATATAGAAAACGAGAGAAATAACCTTTTTATAAACATAACGACAAGACTTTTATCGTTAAACTGTTGAAAGACCCAGTGATAAAAGTACAGTAATATGCGTTGTTGTACAGTAGCACACGGTATTGCACAGTATCTCTGATTATTAATGCTTACGTAAGAAGTCACTCAGTTTCATTCAATAATTGTCATAGTAGTTGCTGCATAATATCTTATATTATTGATTTAATTATTGTCACAGTATCATCTACACAATACTTTATATTGTTAAATCAATAATTGAAACGACACAGTTACTCATATTATTATTAGCATTATTGACAATGTCTAGAAAGTTCTGTCAAGGATAGGGGTTAGGTTATTTAATTATGAGCCAGTAAGTAGAAATCCTTATCGGAAAGCCCCCTCTTTCTTGGAACGATCTGGTTATCAATATTGTGAGTTATAATATTAATGATGAATTATTGATAAAAATATTTCCATTATGTTGGGAATATTAATGTTAGTGGAAATCGACATTTATTTCAATAATAGTTGATTTCTGGATGTTAAATTGACCGAACGGGCAATTAATCGGATAAATGAGCAATTAATTGCTATTGGTTCACATGCAAGAAACTATTGGTTCACATGCATATACTATTACGGGATGTTATGCATGATTGATAATACTTGAGGGACTAAATTAAAAATAGAGGTAAAGATGAAGGTACTAAAGTATAATTAACCTTGTAATTTGCCACCTTTTCCTAGCCTATAAATACTCCTCCATCCGTTAATTATTTCCTACCATTTTGAAGAGCAAATTTATAATCACAAGCTATAGTGAGAGAAACTATAGAGAGAGGATAAGAGAGAAAGAAGAAGAGTATTCTGCTACTACACTATTTCAATATTCAACCTCCTACTAAGGTAAATGATGTTATTTTTTTTCAATACTCGTAAGGGTTGTCATTTTATTCCTTATAAAGGTGTGGGAAAAACATGTCTACGCGGATTACCACATGTATGGTAAATAACCCTTCGTATTCATTCTTTATTAATCCGTGGGAATAACCTATCTACGCGGACTATCGCATGCCTGGTAAATAACCCTTCGTATTCATTCTTTATTAAAGTTGTGGAAATGATCTGTCTATGCGGATTACCGCATGACTGGTGAAAATCCATTTGCAGTTTCGTATATTATTTCATTTCATATTCCTAAATCTAAACTTACTATGGTAAGTATTGCTTCTATAATTCCTGAAATGATTAGAAATTTCTTAAGGTTTTCGCTGTATCTAATATTATTTCACTTGAATATTGGTCTGAACTTTCTTATTGAAATTTTAATCTTTTCATGTTGGGGTACTATTCATTTAGGTACTATTCATTTGGGTACTATTCATTCGGGTACTATTTACGATAAAGTTGGTTTCTTTTTCTGTCCAAATTATATTTGATTTATGAATCTTATTCTTGAAATTGGATCCATGTTTTGATCTTCATGTTGACAATTTTGACATTCTTGAACTCTAGATAAATTGAATTATAAATCTTTAATATTTATCATTGATCTCATTGGATTCATTCTTTATATCATTGTCATAATCCTCAAACTTAAATCGTGGTGAAAGTTATCTTTGGCCCGTAGTGCAAAGATGAACTGTTGATTGATGAATATCTTTGGCCCGTAGTGCAAAGATGAACAGTTGATTGATGAATATCTTTGGCCCGTAGTGCAAAGTTGGACAGGTGTTTGGTATGATCATGACTACTGGTGATACAAACGAATATCATTGGCCCGTAGTGCATAGATAATTCGTAGATTGGAAATATTTATTGATTGGTGTCACAGGGATAAAATATTGATGATGGACTTTTAAATCATAGAAGATAGTTGACATCATTCTCTACTTGACTTTTCTAATGGATTGATATTTCTGCTGCAGATGTTGATCTAAAACTTTTTATCTATTGTATTCTATTAGATTTTCTCTATTAAGGACTAAGGATAATTTGTTCTATATTATCATAGTCATAGTATTCTTTACTGGGCTAGTTGAGCTCACCCTTTTCCTTTTGGTTCCATTGTTCTTCTCAAGAAATTAAAGTGTAGCTGGGACTAGTTGAGGAGAGGAGTAAAGATCCGAGATAGTCATGATAGAAGTCTTCACTATGTTGTAAAATAGTGTGATAATAATTGTAATAAGGACTTAATTTGAGCGTTGATATTTTCTTATTATATACGACATAATATCTGTATTGAAGCTCACAGTTCTGTGGTCATATTTTGCATGACAGTTTAATAGTTGGAATATGAAGATTTGTATTTGGATTCTATACCATGTATTCGGCGACTTATATTGGGTTGTGTGGACCTATTTTGGGGGCATCACATAAAAGATCTACCGTAATCTGCAACGTGCTACTATGGTCAGCCATAAAGGCACTCATATCTGTAATAATGCCCTCTGTGTATGATCTAAAAGTCGTACTATCAGCAACAGAAACATCCTTGGTAGCTCGAGCATCATCTCTCTCAACAACAGAAGCATCCCTGGAAGCCCTAGCCTCATCTCTCTCGGCAAAAGTAGCATCTCGGCCGGAAAGGGTCGTCAACACTAAGGCTCTTGCCTGATTCCTCTCAAAGGTCAAAAGTTGTATCACCTACTCCAAAGACTCTAAAGAAGGTGGGGCAGCAGCAACTAAAGAACTAGGGGTGTCACTGATCAAACTGGTCCTTGGTGGGAGAAACAGGATCCTTCATAGGCTCCTTCTCATCAGAATCAATGCTAGGCTCTGAATAAGCAACCATAGATGATGCAATATCTGCCTCTAGCAATGTAGAATACTCCTAGGAACGACCTGGATGACTCAAGAAAAAATTAGCCCTCTCTCGATGGATCCAATAATCATAAACTCTAGACAAATCATCCTCTAACAAAGACGAGACTGGTAATCGCTGATCAAAAGCTCCATTAAAAGAATAAAAATCCTGGTACTGGTCGAACTGTCCCATGACAGCCAAAGAATGATATGTAGTCACTCCTCGCAGACCAGCGAATAGCAAAAAGTCCATACCCACTGCATATTTTATAAAGCTGTAAGGGGAGCTAAATCATGAGCAATAAAAAATGGAGAAAGGATCCTCAATCATGACCAAGAAAACAAACCAAGAAACTGTATCTACACAGTCAGCCGGTCGAAAAGAATAAGCTGCAGATATCTCATGTGTTAAGCAATATCCATGGGGTATGAAAATATCGATCAGTCTCAATTGCATCATAAACCAGATGTATAATAATACTAAACTACCTCTGAAGAACTCAATAGTATGGGTACTGCAGAAGGAGGCTGACATCAAGCTCTCTGCTAATATTATGGGCAAGATGGTGCGACCCTCTTTGAGAGAACTAACTACTGTGATCAGGCCAATATCCAGATGGTTCATATACAATGGCATGTATAGATAAGCCATAACGCACATCAATAAAGCATCTACCCGGGCAGCCCGCCACTCATCCTCAGTAATGGAAAAGCCTCTTGAGTGCAGTAGATAGCTATCTAGCGATCCGAAATGGTCGATCAAGAAATCTAGGGAAACTACATGTCCTGAGGTAATCTCGTCTAAGACGACAATGCGTCGTAAATCAGTCAAGGTCATAAACTGTCGCCTCAACTTTCCAACAGCTACCCTAGCCCAAGGCCGGTCTAGCGGAAGGTCTGTAATTCGCTCATACTCCTCTAGCGTAGGAGTCAACTCGTAAGTCCCAAACCTGAAGACCTGTCTCTCAAGAATCCAACATGATAACATGCCCTCTATGAAGCCCACTAGAACCTAGAATGTCAGGAGGGCCATAGAATGTCCCAGAATACAATCAACTACCACTCGGTCCAGATAGGGCAGACTATCATAACATGACCTCAAACACGAGGCTATCAGAGTAGGATGATTGTGCTCGATCCTGGTCACGATGGATGAAAACATCTATAGAACAGTATCATGAGACCATCCAGGGGTCAATGCTAAACTCAATAATATATATGCATATCCATGACATATAATGCATGTATCATGATAGATAACAATTATAAATGATAATATGATATAATGAATAGAGAGCATTATACATACATTCCTGAATACATCATCATCTAATACATCATCTATGTCTGAAAGCTAAAGAAATAAAAAGTACAGGGAAATGGGGTACATCCGCCCAATATCTAATAGAGGCCTATCAAAAAAGATAACGAGCCTATCAAAAGAAATCTATGATGTCTACTATAAACACTAGAAATTTTGCTTTCTTCGTACTAACCTTGGCAAAAGGGGAAAAGCATAATTTTACTTCGGAGACAACCCCAACGTAGGGCAAATGAGCTAGGTCATCTCGGAGACAACCCCGGGAGTGATGCAAAGGACCAATGACGTCCGAACCTATCGCGAATCGAGCGAGGATCGCCGAGCTGAGACAATGTTCACCAAAAACCACCTAAGCAAACCTCGAACAGCGTGCCATCAAAGATAAGCCAGCTAACTGATATCTGGACCTGGATGATATATCTTGGCTACGAGTATCGGCTTCCCGAACACTAATTCAGTCAGACTCGATCTTCTCCCGCTGCATTCATCAAAGACTGTCCGAAAGGTCGAGTTGCGAAGGTCAACTTCTGCCGAACCAGGACTGAAGGAGCACCTGTCGAGAGTGTCAGTCCCACCTAGCCTAGCTGCATCCATATATGCTGCTAGCCGCAGGTAACGAGAGAGATATACTTTGTTGAGAGAGAAAAGACATTCTAGAGAAAGAGAGGCTCGGGTTCAGAACATTAACACCAACTTGAAGCTTAATCATCTCATTTAGTACCTACTTGAAGTCCCGGGAGTGTTCCACGTTGGCCACGGGAGTTAAAACTCTTGTTCACGCTTTCCCCAAGGTGAAATAAAGCACTTTCTAGCTTCGTTCTTTGTAAACATTGTTTAAATACTAGATTGATGATATATCTTGTTTAAATATAGTTAAACTTGTTGTATTGTAAGCATATTGTGCAATAGTTGGTAGATATTACACTTTTATCGATTATATTATGCTTATTACGTTGTAAATCGATCACGGAGGCTAGATCTATCTAGATCTAAGCTGAATCTAGCCTTTGGAGAGGTTATTAAGCATAAAGCTTTAACTCGTGTGCTATATTGGCTTAGATTCATGGTAGATCTACGGATTTATTACTTTAAACGGTCCCGGTTACCCCGTATAACCCTAAAATTTTATTTAGAGGTGAAAGGGGTCCGAAATGGCTCAAAACGGTGATTTTAATCGATGAAATCACCTAATATCAAAGTCGAGGACATTGTATATATGTATTTTCACATAAATAATGTGAGCCTAGGAATCCCAGTGTTGAGATCCCCGAATGGATCCGACTTGATTCCCACGATGGACTGGTTTTTCATGTTATAATGTTTTAATAGCGTAAATATCATTGTATATGTAATATTTGGATCTTGAAGACGAGCTCGAGGGGTTAGTCTCGAGAAGTCGGATTCAAGATCCCGTGATAGTGAAAACTTTAATTGCGGGAACTCGGTTCATCGAGATGGCTTACATGCCCGATGATGATACGACCCTTTTTAACTCTTTTGCATGCATATCATTAAAATGATTTCTAATAAAACCGCAAAGAGCTTTCGATCATAATAAACTGATTCGGGGTAGATCACATAATGAACGTAAAGAATAAAAGGAAGTATCGAAGTCTTCGATTCCTAGTCGGGCAAAGGATTTGGAAATCTTACTTTCTAAAACATCATTTTAATTCATAAATCTTGTTAAAAATGAACTTTTTATCAAATAAAATCCTTCGTACCTAGGCTCAAAAGTAGCACAGCACTACTTTCAAGTCACCCAAAATAAATACTTAGAATAAAAACTAATCAATAAGATGCGGTACCATGTTTTCACGGGAGTTAGGGGATGCCTAACACCTTCCCCCCCCCCCCCCCCCCCCGCTTAACCTAGCCCCCAAATTCCATAAATCTCGGGGTTTCAAGACCAATCTTTTGGAGTCACGCATTGGACCATCTTGTAAAAAACTATTAAACCTCAGATGAGTTGGTACATCCATTTAAACTATACCAACTGGTGGCCCTGTCTCATTTGGTCCAATCATCAAAATAAAATCAATCTTTTCACAGTCGTCGACACTTATGTCGGTACCTCTTTCCTAAAAACTAGCCCTTCAATAAAATCTATAGACATAGAAAATGGAAAAGGGTAGACAAGCAAAAGGAAAGACAAAAATCAAAACCAAAGAAAAAGGACCTCTTTTAAAACAAAAAGGAACAAGATTTTTTCCTGCGCCGACAGGTGGCGACTCCGCTGGGGATTTAAGAGGGCTTAAGCCGCGATCAAACTTTTAATTTTCATTCTGCATATACATCTTATGTGAATGATCTCTGTGTGTATCAATATTTAAGCATTTTGTGTTAGTGCCTCACACAATATATTAGTGCTTTGCACAATGTCATCATATTACATACGGTGAGGACATGAATGTATGTAAATATATGTAGTGTGGTACCTCCATTAGGAGGCAATCCCGTCGGTTGTTTATTACTAGACTCCTCTGGGTGTTTCCATTTTGAGGCTCATAAAAGGCACCACTCAGATTCGCTCCAATTGAAAAATAGATATTTTCATCAAGTAAATTACGAATATCTGGGAACCAAATTCAAATATTCCGTGAGAGTAACCGTAAGATAGGTCATCCTTTGATAAACCAAACGCGTGGTGTGTTTCTTCATGTTCTATTTACTCTTCTGCATATATAAATGGCAATCATCTGAAACTGTCATCTATACATCATTCATATTCTGTCATCGATTCGGCTGACCCGTTATGTTGAAGGAAAAGATTAAAAAACCATTAAACTGATGCATAGCATATCATGCATCCCTGTACACCAATATCCAATCTAAACTAGATATCAGTTTTGTGCAGATTGGTCCAAGAACTCTATTTCGAGCCAAGAAGGCCCATTCACCATCGTTCAAGATGGCTGAAGGAAGTTCATCTGAACATATCCCTATATCTCGATATGAATTCAAGGAGTTTAAGAAATAGATGGCCGAGATGACGACCCTGTTAAGAGAACAGTGCAAAGTATCTCAGGAATCTAAGCACAAGAGTCAGACTAAACCCTCGGTGCAAGGAGACATGAAAATACCCGAAAAGGAAGGTGATACCCAAATGTCCACACCTATATCTCCCCTCGATGTTGAAGTACCCAAGGAGGCCCCGATCCATAAGACGACACGGAAAATCATAGACCTCCGGGAGGACAAAGACACTAGAGACATTAGGAAGAAAGTTAGACAAATGGTGGATGATATCCGATTTATGAAAAGGACAGAATCCCACGGATACGTGAATTATTCGGATCTGTGTATTTTCCTAAAGGCGAGATACCCGGATAAGTTTCAGGTCCCCGAGTTCAAGTAATATAACGGACTGGGAGATCCATACATTAACTTAAAAGTCTACGTAGGTGAACGTGGAACTTACGCCGAGGATGAAAACCTCTGGATGCAATTATTTCAGAAGAGCCTTACCGATGAAGCCCAAACATGGTACGCGAGGATAGATAATTCTGAAGTCAGAGGTTGGGAAGATTTGGCCCATGCTTTCCTCAACGAATACAGTTTCCAATCCCAAATGGCACCTGATCGCTACTAGGTTACCAAAGTCAAAAAACTGAGCAATGAATCGTTCAGAGAATATGCACAGCGGTGGAGGTGAATGGCAGCCCAAGTTAACCCATCAATGGATGAAGGTGAGATGGTGGCAACCTTCATTGATATACAAGAAGCCTCTTTCTATGAGAGAGTCCTCGCCGGGTTAGAAAAATCCTTCTCCGAAATGATCAAACACGGGGAAATGGCGAAAATGGGTTTGAAGTCTTGAAAAATTAATGATCTAACTGCCTTGGAAGTCGTAGCCGAAGCACATACAATCAGGAAATTATGCGAGCGGTCCCAAAAGAGTATCGAAGAGGAAGGAAGAAGATGTCTCTTTAATATTGCAAGGACAAGATGGTAACAAGAGCCCTAACTCGCCTATCCAGAGGAAAAACCCTCATCCAGTGAATTCTCGAAATTCTACAGCAATGAAAGTTGGGGAAAACAACCAAAGAAGGATATTCACTCCTTTAGGGGACTTCTTGAAGAATATATTAGCACTACTGATCTCCCAGGAAGAAGATCGTTGAGCTCGCTCCACCTTCCGATCCAAACGGAAGGCAATTCGATTCCAGCAAGAAATGCGCTTACCATTCCAACTCACCGGGGCATGATACTCAGGAATGTTAGACTTTGAAACACAAAATTCAAAACTTGATTGACAGCGGGGAGATTATAGTCAAAGCGCCAGAGCAGCCGAATGTCAACAACAACCCTTTGCCTCAGCATACTAAGGAAGGAATCAATATAATCAGTACCTAAAGCTGGGAAAACCGCAAATACCTTAGGAAGATGGGAGAGTTACCCTCTGTGTATGACCCTGCAATATGGGTATACCCTAAAGAAAAGTATGGGGTAGAACAAGACTTGGCTTCAATCAAGGCGCAAGTGGATCAGTTGGCAGAATTGGTTGTATACCAACACTAGTTGACCCGATAGCTAATAGACCAGGTCCTACCAAGGCCAACCGACCCCATATCTTTCCAAGATATCTCAAGCCCCAGAAGGGATCAGATTCGCTACAAAGAGCAAACTAAATGGATAAAAAAGATGGCCCGAGATGCTAGACTGCAGAGCCGACGAGAATTTGACGCCTAATGGAAATTCGCCCCTTTGAGGCAATCTAGGGGGGAAATTCTCTGCACCTTGATCGAGGAGGGGAAGATCAAGGAATTTTTGCCACCCCCAGATCTGCGATCAAAGTGTTTCGATCCTTTCAGATCCTGCCTCTACCATTCAAATGCTCCTGGAACATGCCACGGAGGAATGTTGGGCCCTGCGACATTTAATCTAGAACTTGATCGAATCAAGAGAGCTGGAGTTAATAAACAAAGATGAGATCATCTCTGAGAAAGAGATATTCTACCCTCGAGGACCAAGGAATTTGGAGAGTATAGTAGCGGTTATCCTTTGCATGGAAGGAACGTCTGGCGGACCCATAACCATCCAAGGATTATCTGAACAGAGAAACAAAGCCACTCTCGAGATACCGGTGCCGAAACCCCTGATGTTGGCTCCTTGGCCGCAACTCTCAATTTTTAGCCTAAAGAAGGTACCGTGGAATTACGGAGAGGGCATAAAATTGGCACTTGACTGTACGACTGTCGTACCTAGGGTGAATCCATTTTACCTCCCAGGGCATTCGACAAATCCGGCAACCAAGGTATTGGGGAAGGTATCGACTGGAAAGATCGCAGATTTCCTCCATAAGATGGGGCACGACGAAGCAAGGACGGTGAAGCAGTTGGAAGCGGAACCCCATCAAATATCCATCCTGGATTTGGTATTAGATTCTGACGACCATCGTCAAATTCTAATCCAAGTATTGGAGGAAGCACACTTACCCAAAACAATTGATATTGAGAAATTTCAGTACTTGATCAGCCATGTACTTGATAGTAATGTGATATCATTCACCGACGACGATATACTAGCCGAAGGAACTAGGCATCACGAACTATTTCATATCGCTGTCGTATCATCATGATATGTGGTAGGTGGCGTGCTCATCGATGGAGGATCATCCTTAAACATTTGCCCACAGGATACTCTAGAGAAGATGAAGATCAACCCGAATCAGATTCGGGAAAGCCATGTAGTGGTATGAGCTTTCGACGGATCAAGAAGGGATACCGTGGGGGAGATTGAACATCCTATGGATATTGTCCCTTTCACTTTCAACAAACCTTTCCAAATCCTGAAGATCACTACCGGGTATAATCTGTTGTTGGGACGACCATGGATCCATATGGCTGGCGCGGTTCCTTCAACTCTTCATCAACAATTGAAATATATCGTCAACGACAATTTGGTCACTGTCAGTGCAGAACCTAATTATCCTCTTCATGTCTAGGAGATATGCCCCTGATCAGCGTGAATGAGGTTGTCGAGACCGTAAGTTTTCAAGCTTTTGAAATAAGCAATTCGCGATATAATTCTGTGGGGGCTCCAGTCTTAATTCCTCGAATATCTCCAGAGGTGATGGCAGTTGGCCAAGAGATGCTTTTCCGAGGACATCGACTAGGCCGAGGATTGGGGAGAAATGGCCAAGGAATCAGGAACCCAATCCCTATACCCACGTAGTTTGGAATAGCTGGATTAGGATATTCTGGTGGATCCAAACATTATAATCCTTACAAGCACAAGCCAGTTAATCATCTGATTCACCTCAACCCAAACCTCAGTGAAGCCGGATTTAAAGAACCAATAAAGAAGATCCCCGTCGTTATCTCAAATCTTCTGATTCCTAAAGTCAATCAGAGCGGACATCAGCAGGTTGGGGATGAAAAGCCTCTCAAGGATGCTGCCTGGAAAGCCAAAGACAAGAAGTTTCTGGAGGAGATTCAGTTGCAATTCATGAGCAATTTTTTCCCTTCTGAAGAGGACCTGAAAAAGTTCAACGGGGAAGATGTGTCAAGTAATCAACCCATCCTCCCGATCCTTAACTGGGGAAATGTAAACATCCCGAATAAGGATCCAGGGACCAGTTTCAAACCAGTTATGGCCATCCTGGAAGACGCCGACAACTCCAGTAGTACGTCTTTTTGAGCGACTCCCTAGGATCTCATGACCAGTAATTGGACGATCACCCCACAGATCGCCTAGAAAGGGTAAAAACTAGGAAGTGACCGCTGACAGGGAGCTCTACCTTTATCTATATTTATGTCTATTTTATTTCATCTGTAGCTTGTTATTGCTTGTTTTCATATTAACTGATGAATATTTTTGTAATTGACAACCACTTGTATATATTTAGCAATCAAGTTTTTGTCTCAGGTTTCCAAATTTGCGTATTTCTAGCCACGTCCATGACTTACCAAATTTGAGTAATGATTATAATTTTGATATAGAATTGGACTTTGACTTGCTGGGAATCCAGCAAGAGGAAGGGGATGATGATGATGTGCTCGAGGAAATTAAAGCATGGGTCGAAGATAGACCTAAACCCAACCTTGATGAAACCAGCCCCATAAATATCGGAACCCTTGACAATCCTAAAGAAATATAGATCGGAACCAACCTTCCCTCTAACCAAGAAAAAGAACTAATCCAACTCTTAACCCAATTCAATGATGTTTTTGCTTGGTCTCATGAAGACATGATAGGTCTATCCACCGATATAGTTGTCCATCGACTACTAATTAAAGAAGGGTTCAAACCAGTCAAGCAAAATTTGAGACTGTTGAAACCAGAATGGAGCCTGAAGGCCAAAGAAGAAATTATCAAACAGTTCAAAGCGATAATCATTATGGTATCAGCGTACCCTGAATGGTTGTCCAACGTAGACCCAATGCCGAAATATAAGGGAAAGGTGCGGGTATACGTAGATTATCGAGATCTCAACAAATCCAGTCTTAAAGATGACTTCCCAGTGCCGTTCATCCACATATTAATCGACAACACTGCACAGTTCGAGATGTATTCTTTCGCTGATTGCTTTGCCGGATATCCCCAGATCATTGTTGCTGAAGAAGATACGGAAAAGACCGCCTTCATTACCCCTTGGGGAACCTTTTGTTATCGAAGACTAGCTTTTAGCCTTACCAATGCTGGTGCTACTTATCAGAGGTCCATGATGACCTTATTCCACGACATGATGCATAAAGAAATCGAAGTGTATGTGGAAGATATCATCGTAAAGTCCCGACAGGCTGATGACCATTGCACCCATCTTCGAAAGTTGTCTGAACGACTCCGCAAATTCAATTTAAAGTTAAACCCAGAGAAGTGTGCTTTTGGTGTGAAATCCGGCAAACTACTAAGATTTCTCATGAGCAACCGGGGCATTGAATTGGATCCTGCCAAAATCAAAGCCATCACGAAAATGCCTGAGCCAAAGACTGAAAAGGAAATCCGAGGTTTCCTGGGAAGAATAAATTTCATCAGCCGGTTCATATCGCAGTTGACAGCAACTTGTGAACCCATTTTCAAATTGTTAAGGAAAAACTCTTCTAGAAAATGGAATGAAGACTGCCAAAAAGCTTTCCATACCATCTAGAAGAGGTTGATTGAAGCACCTATCTTGGTACCCCCAAGGGATGGAATTTCGTTATTCATGTATATCTCAGCCATCTCCAATGCTATGGGTTGCCTACTGGGGAAAAAGAATGATATGGGGAAAGAAAGGGTGATTTATTATTTGAGCAAACGCTTCAGCTGCGTAGAGTAGAAATATACCCTGATAGAAAGAACCTGTTGTGCATTAGCTTGGGCAGCCACTAGGTTACAACATTACCTACACGACCATACCACTTATCTCATCTCGAGGATGGATCCTTTGAAACACATCTTTAGCAAGACGATTTTGAACTGCCGTTTATCTAAGTGGCAGCTGATACTTTAACAGTTCGACATCATCTATGTGACCCAAAAGTCCATTAAAGGGCAAGGGATTGAAGATCGCCTATCAGCCGCACCTGCAGGAGGTTTTAAGCGTCTGGAAACGTATTTCCCAGAGGAGGATGTGATGACTATTCAACTGATCGGTAAAGAGGATCAAGGTCAATTCTGGAAAATGTATTTTGACGGCGCGTCAAACACTGAAGGCACCAGAGCCGAGGCAATCCTGGTATCTATTATGGGAGATCAATACCCTGTGGCAACCAAGTTACATTTCAACAACTCCAACAATATCGCAGAATATGAAGGATGCATTGTGGGGTTAAAGATGGCTCAATCCATGGCTGTAAAATGTTTAGCGGTGTTTGGAAATTTGGAGCTAGTTATCAGACAGTGTACCGAGGTATACACCACCAAGGAATTCTATCTATTGCCTTACCATCAGTATATTCTCAGATTGGCAGATGAATTTGAAGATATTGCCTTCATGCATATCCCCTGGAACCGAAATGATTTCACCGATGCATTGGCCACATTTGCTTCATTGGTGAACCTGTCAGCAAGAAGGGGAATGCCTGTCATCACCTTCACTATACAGAATACACTGTCATATGGAAACAATGTAGGGGAGATATCAGATGAGATAACACCTGCTAGACCACCTTGGTACCACCATATTAAAGAATATTTGCAAGATCAGTCAACCCTTGAAGGAATGAGTCAAGCCGCGAAAGAAAAGAATACATAAAATTGCCATGAATTTCTACCTAAGTGGAGATGCTCTCTATAAGAGAGACCCAGGTGTAGGCCTTTTGAGATGTCTAAACCAAGATCAAGCCCAGCGATTTATGAATGAAGTACATGGTGGGGTATGCGGAGCACATATGAGTGGACCTCTGTTTACCAAGAAAATTCTGGGGATAGGACACTACTGGATATCCCTTAAAGCGGATTGCGATGATCATGTTAAGTGTTGCTATCAATGCCAGATCCATTCCAACATTATTCATACGCCTCCGAATCAACTACATTATATGACATCACCATGACATTTTTCCATGTACGGAATGGACGTGATAGGACCAGTTGAACCTAAAACCAGTAACGGTCATCGATTCATCTTCACTATGATTGACTACTTTACCAAGTGGGTGGAAGCAGCTTCTTTCCCCAAGGTCATCAAGGAGTTCATCGTTGGTTTCATTAGAAACAACGTCATCTATCGATATGGACAACCCGAGGTTATCATTTCTGACAACGCGAAGAATCTGAATAACGAGATGATGAGGGAACTGTGCAGTAAGTTCAATATCAAACACCTCATATCGGTTATTTATAGTCTGAAAATGAATGGCGTGGTGGAAGCGGCTAATAAGAACATCAAGAAGATGATGATGAAGATGTCAGCAAATCACCAGGGATGGCCTGATCTGTTGCCGTTAACCCTACTCGCATTCCGAATGTCGACTCGAACCTCGACTCTGGCAACACCCTACTCTCTAGTATATGGGATGGAGGCAGTACTTTCTGTCAAAGTGGAGATGGAATCACTGAGAGTGATGCTGGATGCCCAGATAGAGGAGAGCCAATGGATGCAAGATCGATACGATCAGTTATCCCTGATAGATGAAAGGAGGGTCGCGACCATCTTTCACGGCCAATTGTATCAGCAGCAAATGTCACGATCTTATAACAAGAAGGTGCGACCTCAATAATTTAAAGAGCATGATTTGGTGCTGAAGAAGATCTTTCCGAGCCAGGATGCAGCTAAGGGAAAATTTTCCCCAAATTGGGAAAGACCCTTTATTGTCAAAGCCATCCTATCGGGCGGAGCTTTGAATATGGAGGAGATGGATGTTGAAGAATTCCTGCAACTGATCAATTCGATTCGGTGAAACGGTATTATGTCTGAGACCCCTTTCGCTTTCAAACTGAAATACTTTGTCCTGATAAAAAAATTAAAAAAAAAGAAAAGAAAAAGAAAAAAATATATTAAGTTTAGTTTTTCAAGTCTGAGCCTGAACTACAAAAGACCTGATCTCCTATCTGTGGGAGTACGTAGGCAGCCATTTATGGTGCGGTCTAACCATTGAAAAATCAAATCAGAACTTATCAAATCAAACCAAAAACATCAAAATCCCATCAAACCAAACTCAAGCCCAAATAAACCCTTTTCAAACTTTTCAAGTCCGAGCCTGAACTATGAAAGACCTGATCTCCCATCTGTGGGGGTACGTAGGCATCCATTTATGGTGCGATCAAACCTTCGAAAAAACCCAAACACTTTCATCTTATTCAAAATCCTAACCTATACAGAAATCAAAATCTTATTTATAAAGCCCACCCAATCGATGGCTCATGCAGAGAAGACCTAGCGACATCTCAACATCACCTTGTCGAATCTGACGCCACATGACGAGACCAGTTCTATGTTGACATAATAAATTATGAAGCGAGAATGGTAATAGTGGACAAGTCTAGACATGTTCAAACAAGGGAAGTGAACTGAACTTGTTTCTTTTTATATATACAACTATTTAGAATATAAAAGTTGATTCTAACTTATGACAAGTGATAATAACAAAGTCTATACAGGGAAATAAAGTAGAGCTATAAATCGGCAGTAAGACGAGCCAACATAGCCAAATACCCAGCGGTCTCTGCAGTCGAAGGAACATCTCTGAGCTCGTGCTCCAGTATCTGAACCCGTCTCAGCATCTCTGCTGCCATATGATAAACCTCCTCCTGACTCTGCACTACACCCTGTAGATGATTAATGAGTCCATCTGAGAAAGTCTGGGCCGTATCTCTGTCAACGAGGGCCTGGTCTCGGGAAGCAAGGGTTGCGTCTCTCTCAGCGATAGTAGCATCCCGACCAGCTACGGTGGTATACATAAGAGCTCGAGCATGATCCCTCTTAAAGGTCAACACGTGAAACTGTCTATCCATCGCCTCCATGAAAATTGAGGCCAAACATGGGACAGTGCTCACTAGGGAAGCTGTCAACTCTACAAATAAAGTATCCACAATCGGAGAGATAGGATACTCCATGGGCTCCTCAGCATCTGTGGATCCACCATCATCCCTGGATAATGACCCTGTCTCAATTTGGTCTACTGTGTCTGGTGCCAAATCTGACTCTAACCAAGCTGAGTACTCTGCAGATCGACCAAGATGGCAGTCTCTGAACTCCGCTGTCTGTCGATGAGACCAAAATCCATAAACCCGAGCCAGATCAGCCTCGGTAACTGAGTAGACGGGGAAGCGATAATCCTCAGTCCCCTCAAATGCATGGACCTCCTGATACTGATCAAACTAAACCATCACCGCTAGAGGATGATAGGTCATCACACGCCTCAAACCCGCTAACGGAAGGAAATCCAAGTCGAGTACATGGGTGGTGAAACTCAGAAAGGAGCAATAACCAGAATACATAACTATTGTAAAAGGCTCCTCCGGACACCCAAAAATGAAGTCCAGGACGCATCATCAACGCAAGAAGTCGGGTGCTATGAGTAGAACTGAGACAAGTCCTATCCAAAATAGAACCCGTGACGATGAAGCAGACCGATCGGTCTGAGGTGCGTCATAAACTAGATGTATAGGAGCACGGGGCTATCTCTGAACTCCTGATCCCTAGCAGTACGGTAGATAGAAACTGATCTCAATGTCTCTGCTAAGACAAGGGGAAGTATGGTAAAGTCATCCTCTGAGAGCCCTAACATCCATCGACATTGCCACGTCTATATGGTCAGCATAGAATGGCAAATATATATATGCTATGAGGCCCATGAGCAGGGCGTCCACTCGGGCAGTATGCCATCTCTCCTCTTAAATAGCGAAGTCTCCATGATAGATGGCTAAAGCTGTCAGTAGATCCAAAGTGACCTATCATGAAGTATATGGAAATGATGTGGCTACCACCCACCTTGGCCAGTATAACTGCCCTCCTTAGTCCAGTCATCGTCATGAACTAGCAGCGCATATGGCCCAATGCCATCCGTGCACATGGCCCCTCTATCGACAATCCAAAAATGCGACCATACTCCTCCAGAGTAGGAGTCAACTCATCTGAGCCAAATCAAAAAATGTGGCACTCGGGAATCCAATACCAAAATATACCGCCAATAAACACCTCAGGAACCTGAAAAGACAATAGAGACAGGGAATGGCCCAGCATGCGACTGACGGTAATACGGTCAGCATATGGCAATAGGTCATACCAAACCCTCAAACTGGTAGCTATATGGCTAGGCAGAAAGTGATCCAAACGCACCACAACAGAGGATGCCATCTGTAAAAATTGTGTCAATAAGACCATACATGGGTCAATCTCTATCCAATCATTTAAATATATATGAAGCATACATCATAACAAGTGATAAAATAGCATGTACGATGAATAAATAGTAAATAGCATACATAGATATCTACCAAATACATTAGTTTCCTAAACATCACTGTCATACCTATAATATATATGAAAACTAAAAAATAAAAAAGTACAGGATACTGAGGTACAAACGCCCAATGACTAACAGAGGACCTATGGGCTCGTCACAATGTCAAAATCATCTAGGAAAGTGATGGTATCATCAAACTTTTCAACCTGGGGTAGTCTACTTGGGGTAGGTACATCCTGTTCATCCAGGCGATAAGGTGTCTCCTACATATCCAGGTGACAAGTAAAAAGATCATCCTTATCCTGAGAGCCACCGATACCTGAGGGTCCAGCCCCATGAGAGCCACCACCGCCTGACGGTCCAGTTTCATGACCCTAAGCAGCAAAAATACTAGCTAAGGAGGGGTCCAAACCATTGTGACGACAGTACATCGATAGCTGCTCCAACTAAAGTCTCAAATAAACGATCTTAGTCTAATGAGAGGGCTCCTTGAAACATGATATCCAGTCCTTCATCATAAGTGACCCTGGAACCATATCTCCCAAGAACTTGGTAGCCCGAGTCTAAGCTCCTATCGTGCGTGGGCCGCACCAAGCAATAAAGTTATCAGAAGTGATCGAACTGTCAGACAAGTGAAAATTGTCAAACCCCTCAGTGGGAATTGATGCAGTTGACTACGACAAAGGCTAGAAGCGCTGAGTTGGAGGAAGAAAAGGAAGGCAAATCTCCCCAGTGATACATCAAAAAAGCGCGCTCCCCGAGATAGAGCTCCCAACCTCCATCAAAAAGGAATGGAATCCGGCGATTAGATAAATAAAACTCTGGCCCTGTCGATATACCATCCTCAAATCCCTCGGATAAGTGCTCTCAAAAATATGGGACCCACACTATGTCCTCAGCCATCAATGTCTCCAACTGAAGACGAGCATGGATAAAGCCCTTCGGGATCGGAACCTCCAATAAAGTAGGCTGATGCCATCTACTTCCCCTTGGATAAGTGTCTAAGCCTAAGACAGAGATAGAGTGAAGACAGGGAAGCCTCTCGTAAGCCCAGAAATGTCAATTGAAAAGAACCCTACATTAGTTGCGGGAAAAGATAAACCAATCAAAAGTCAAATAAATGAAATTCGATCAAAATGACTTGCCTGAAGAAACTGGTAGAATCCGACCCAGGCCTCGGTAACTCCCTCGGATCATAGTCACATCCCATGCAGGAAGAGAGCGAACGTAAAAGATCCCCACTCGTAGTCCCCAATGCGGCCTACGTCTTGAATTGCCCCTACCAAGCCGAAGGGAACAGTGGAGGAGTTGTTCGTAATGAAACAACCCCTCAGGATGGTCAGGAATAGACGCCGCAAGATGCGATCCCTCTCTGTTAAATCAACAAGAAACTGCTGCTGCATGGTGCCTCGAGCAGCGTCGACTCTTAGACTCCTCGACCGAATACTGCGAGCATTGAAGGCCCGCTCATGAGAAGAAAACCCTAATAGGGTACGCACCATGGTCGAAGTTATGCCCGTCTCTCAGGGCACTCTGTCCCTAGTAAACTCTAAACCTGTGATGTACCTCCAATCCATGGGAGTCATCATAACCTTGTAGTCCATCAGATGGAGAGACTGACTCTGATGAAACCGTTACTCGGACAAAGCTCGCAGATAGCCTCAAGGGCAGTGACGGGGAGCAATGGTGAAGAAAGCCTCAAATCCCCAAGAATCCACGACCGCCCGGTACTCTAGATGTAGCGATTGATACAGAAAGTATATGTTAAACCAGTTACCCCTGGGCTGGGTAAACTTCGAAACCTACGCGACCTCAAGGTTAAGAAAACCAGTCAATAACAGAAAGGAGAAATGAAGATAAATTAATCACGTACCTCATTCGCCTGCAAGTGAATAGAGGGATGGCGGCTTAGATCCGTACCCAATAAATCAGGGACATCTACCTCAATGCCGGGAAGAAATCTAGGGCAAGCGGTGGGCTGCGGCGAAACCTTAGGCTCAGGAATATCCTCCTCATCCATGGGAGGATGGTCCTCGCCACCAGGTCAATGAGCTGGCTTCGTCAATCTATGTACCCGTCTGCTAATTCGAGGAACAGGAACGTCAGAGGGAGCTCTCCGTCATTGAACTCCAGCTGAAATCCGCTGGGATGAAGAACGGCTGGGTCCCGTAGAATCCATATCTGAGCACTTAGTTCGTAAGAATCAAAGCCAAGTCGGGTATTTTCCTGTCCTTTTCAAACTTTAAATTAAATCCATGAAATATAATTTAGGTCATCACATCATGTATGTCTTATATGTGTCATTATATGTGTACGTCATTTTAGTTGCATCCAAGCATATCTATAAATATATCTAGGACCCTGACGTTTGACTCATGGAAAAATTTCGCTAGAGTTTCCTCTATAAAATGGACTATCCACATGCCCGAAGCATGCATTAAATCACCCTATGAGGGTATACCATCACAGCCAAGCATGCAAATATCAATTTAAATTGTTATTCTAACACATAGATATAATGTATGTCTAGATTAACCGATAAATGATAATATATCGCATTCATACGGTCCATGAGATGATCTGTAAGTATGCATTACATTATAAACATGTTTATCTAGATATCTATGCATACATGTTAAATATAATGCATTTAAAGAAGGAAATATGGGTTTTCACCAACGAAAACACAAAAAACGGAGTCTAGACGTTACCCGTAGTACGTAGAAGAGATGTATGGTGGCGGATCGCTCCATATCAAGCCGAAATTGAGTAGATATGAAGAAGTGCTCGGTTTTTATAGAGAAAAAAATGAAGAAACTCAAGTTAAATGAGGCATCCAGAGGGTATAAGCTCGATCATGGGCAGCCTTGACCATAGCTGCTCCAGCCGCAACCATACATACTACTGCTACATGTGGGTCCTGCGGCTTCAAGATTGATAAAATGATGTCCGAGACGTGTTATTTTGGGTTCAGAATGGTCACATTATTTAAAATGATACCTTTTCGGGACAGTTTTATACCCCGAAAACCCTAAAAAAAACCTCTGAAAGAGCAGAAGTTCGGCAAAGATCATAAATCCCGACGTTAAAGGTTGAAAGACCAAAAAATCAATCAAAATCAATATTACATCTCAAAATCCATTGGAAACGAACCAGTGAAGGCGTCTGCTCGACCCCCGATGATGTAATACACCGGCAACGAACCAGCGAAGGCATCGGATTGACCCCCGACGATGTAATCCATCGGTAATGAACCAATGAAGGTGTCGGCTCGACCCCCGATGATGTAATCCATCGAAAACGAATCAGTGAAGGCGTCTGCTCGACCCCCGATAATGTAATCCGTTGGAAACAACCTGACGCAGGTCGTCAAATCCCCGATGATTTAATTCATTGGCAACAACTTAACGCAGGTCGGCAAATCCCCGATGATGTAATCCGTTGGCAACAACCTAACGCAGGTTGGCAAATCCCCGATGATGTAATCCGTTGTCAACAACCCAATGCATGTCGGCAAATCCCCGATGATGTAATCCATTGGAAACAACCCAACACAGGTCGGCAAATCCCCGATGATATAATCCATTGGCAACACCCCAACGCAATTGGCAAATCCCCAATGATGTAATCTGTTGGCAACAACCTAACGTATGTCGGCAAATCCCCGATGATGTTAGCTGTTGACAACAACCCAACGCAGGTCGGCAAATCCCCGATAATGTAATCCGTTGGCTACAACCTAGTGAAGGCATCGATATGACCTAAATGGTGAAACCCGTTGACTACAAACCAGCGCATGTCGACTTAATCCCGATAACGTAATCTTTAACTTCCCCAGCATGGGGGGAGTAACCCTTTTCTAATCTTACATATCATTACATCTGTTATATATGATATTGCATCATCAGATATACCTTATCATGAATTCTCTATGTTTATTAATCTTTGTCGTGTTCATTCCATTACATTGCATAAACATGACAAAGAGGGGCATCTGTAGACACTCAAAATTTTGTTTTCTTCGTACTAACCTTGCAGAAGGGCAAAAGCATAATTTTACTTCAGAGACAACCCCGATGTGACGCCCCCAAATTCAGGTCCCAAGAACCTCGGACCTGGTACATCATTTCTATAACTATTGCGGAAGATATAAACATAAATTATTTATACAATAAGCTTTACACATAACTCCCAAGGTCGGTAACCTTAACTTAATACACATATTCATTTTCTACACGACTTACAATGTCATTTGCATCCAATACTATTACAATTTTAATCGTACAATAATCCAATCCTGGAACTTGCCTTTACATTTGGTTGTGTCCGAAGTTTCGTCTTAATCCAAAATGTTTATCATGATATAGCAATGGTGAGCAATAAGTTTGCCCAGCAAGTTTAAGTTCAAATAAAGATATATCATGATTGAAAAGAATAATAAGCTTTTGAATTTCCAACAATATAATAATTGTGAAAGAGCATAAATCAGAGTTTCAATAAAGGAATGACTGAACCAATAATGTTTAATGTCAACAAGGACCATGAACAACTTTAACTGAACCTTAGGGTAATGAAGGTGATCAGCCTTTCATACCTGATGAACATATGCAATATGCACTAAGTGCGAATCAATAATCAGTAGAGATGTGAATAATCAACAATAATTATTCACTACCATGCTTTGAAAATATAACTCAAGTTTGAGTTAGAGAAAACTTGCTCAATAAAAGAGTATAGGAATTTGCCTGTATCGTAGATTACAGCTACGCAATCTAATTTAAATCGCTTTATTGGAAAAGACCTATCAGTTATAAGATTGATCTTTCAATTAGCATAACATATCTTATAAGTAAACTATCTAACATTTAAACACATAGTCAAATATTAGATAAGTTTAACACTATACATACACACTAGTCTAAACCTAGCACACATCGAATCTTTAATTATATTCAATATAGTATACTGAGTGGTTTCCCACAAACAACCAACAAATCAGCTTCCGTCTCGTCTACACTATTTTCACAGCGAGTTAGATCGGTTACTAATTCGTATATACCTCAGCTCCCTGAAGGAATTGTTTAGCCCAGCTACTATACATCAATCATTAATGAGTACGACTGCACTACCTTAGACTTAACACTTACTTGATTACTTTATAAGTTATTATTAAAACTCGGTAAACTGTTTACTATTTTAGTAAACTGAAATCAAAATCTCTTCCATTCCTAACCTTTTCAGTTCCCATTTCAGCAAGCTGAAACTAAACTGTCTTCCTAACATTTTCCATTTTCATTTCAGCACCCTGAACTGTTCATTTCAAGAAGTTGAAATAGCCATTTCATGAAAATACCAAATCAGTGTATTATTTTTCTATCCTTTGCCCCAATATATACACATATATTCCTTACACAAAAATAACTTTTATGGAATTTTTCAACTTCTTTAAGTATTTTTCAAATATCGATTTCTAGTTAATTCCTTAAGAAATTAGCTACCTCACGCTTAACTCCGAAATTCCCAACTCTTGACGGGATCTTACACATGTTAACGCGGACATCCAGTTTAAATTTTGTGGCCATCGAAGTTATAGAACTCCGATTATAGCTATTTTTGTCAAAAAAACCCAAATATTGAAATGGTTATAACATGCTCAATTTAAGTCGGAATGAGCTCATTTTCGGACACAAGCTACTTTATCTCATATATTTTCATGTACCAAAATATTGGAATTTATTTCATAAATTAAGTGGATGAAACTGTCCTTAAAAATTCTAGACAGATTACTTTTCTTCCTTTTTTAGTTTTTGCTTCCTTTACTAAAATTAGTTCACACAAAAATATATAACTCTTTTTTTAGTGATTCTACTTGGAAAAGTTAGAAGATTTACATATCTAACTCCAGAAATTGACCACACTAAAAAATTCGAAATACACTATGAGATATGGTCGTTTAAATTTCATGTTGCGTTTTCTAAAAATCTAAATTTTCTATCCTTGGGGATTTCTAAGAAAACTTCCAAGATCTCTTTATTATTCAAACATTCACCACCAAAAACTAACATAATACATACCCATACATCATATACTAATGGATCTATCATGATCCATGAACTATTACCTCAAGAATTACCAAACATAAGATTAAACACAACTAAGGCTAAGAAAAATTAGGGTATTTATATTTTGAAAAACCTAGTTTCCATTTCATACTTAAATCTAACTTTTGATCCTTAAAATGGATAGATCCACTCATAACACACTCTAGATCATGTAGATCTAGAGTTTTGAAGTTCAAGAAAGTAAATCCATGTTTTGATTGAATATAACTAAAAATAACATAAACAAAAGGTATTTATACATTTGATCTCCATGCTCCCCTTCTTCTATGGATGATTATGGGGCTTTAAAGTATACAAATTTTTCTTCCTCCTTCTTCCTCAAAGTAGTCGTCTCTCCCCTCTCTCTCTTACCTCTCTCTAGTTTTGCTTTTGCTAACTTAAGAAGTGAGAGAAATAAAAGATGAAAATGAAATAAAAGATAAAAGAGAAAGGAATTAGATGCTAGTAAAGTCTGTATAGATATATTGTATATCTAACATTTTCTCCCAATATCTTCATCTTCTCTCTCTCTTATCATTAGCTAGCTTGTATATCTAAACAAAATATTTTCTTTCTCTCTCCTCCAATATCTTTTCATATATCATCTTCTCTCTCTATATATCTTTTCATATCTCATCTTCTCTCTCCATTTATCTTTTCATATCTATCAAATATCTTTCCAAATCTATCCAATATCTTATCCACAAGATTTAATTATCACGCTCTATTTCTTCCTAGCTTGGGTCGAAATGGGTTTCCTTTGGCCCAAGTTTTTGTTTTTCTTAATTCCTCATTTAACTTACTAAAGTCCATTAAGTCCCTTCTCCCATTGGGCTAAGCTTGGGCTTTGCTTTAATTTCTTTTGGGCTTGGATTTTTTCTTAATTTACTTACTAGATAAAATGAACTTGGGCTTCCACCCATAACTAAATTATGCCATTATAATACTTGTCCTATACATGATATATTGGGCTAGCTTAACAACTTAATTTCTATTAAATCAATTTAGCTACAAGTCCAATGCTTAAATAAATAATTGGGCTACTTATTAAATTCTTTGGGCCATAAAATCAACTTAGTCACATACTTTTAATTTTTATCTTTCCCTAATCATTTAGTTAGGTTTTTCATTCCCCTCCTTTGTAATTTAAATCCTTACTCATGTATCTTTAATTTCATAACCCAATTAGACTTGCTTTATTTAGGTTATAAAATTAATTATTTGAGATATATAAAATAAATCTCTTAGGGTTAGTATATGTTTTTAAATACTAATATTCTCTCATAATATAATCCATTAGGTTTTTAATTACCATACCTAATATATGTATTATGTTATATAACTTTATTCTTAATTCTTTTTTTATACAAAATAAATGTATACACATTATATAATATATATTTATTTAACCATACACATAATTCACATAAGTCATAACATACTCCACCAAGTATATTAACTTAATAGCCTTAATTGACTTAATAAGTTATAAACACTCACATAATCATGCAAAATAATCTAATAGGTTGATACATTTTCATAAATCTCTTAGATTAGGTTACTAGTATATAATAAAAATACTAGGACAATTAAATAAAAATAACACTTGAGATTATTTAATTCTAATACCTAATTTATATATTAGGTCACCACACTTTATAGGTATCGTAGTACCTTATCCTTAATATTTCTTCAAGTACATTTTATTTCTAGGGTTTAGAAATTTTGTAACTCATTTTCTCAATTCTCTTTTAATTAGTAAACCATATAGGTTATTCTTTAAAATTTTTAAATTATTCCTCAAATTTACATCTAGGTTTTATCCTTTAACCTTTATTTTAATCATTTAAGATCTTATAAATTTTCGGGTTGTCACATTCACCCCTTCTCCTAAGAATTTTATCCTCAAAATTACAGTTTACTAATCCCTACTCCTTTAATTCACCAAAACTAGGATTTTCGGTTAACCTACATCTGATTTCATTCTCATTTATTGAGTACATGCGGCTTCCTTCTATGAAAAACTATTCTATCATCACATTCTACCCAAACTTCTCTCTAAGGAGTTAAAAACTTTTCATATAATGCTGAGGAGTCATATAGACCCTGAACTTTAATTTTTTAATTTCGAAAAGGTTTAAACAAAAATTCATCTATAAACTGTCATACTTACGGGCATGGGTGTGATAGTAGTGTGCATACAAGCCAATCATGTATGATGACAAAGCACATACTTTGTAAACAATCTTATTTATTTATTAATAAAATATTCATTTAAGGCATATAATTATCTACATGGTGCTGTTTTTATAATATGTAAATAACCCATAGTTTTAAGCAATGCTTTTAGAATCATGATGAGATCATGATAATGAGATCTAAATTCTTAGAAAGCTTAAAAACTAAAATAGTTCCCAATTGTGGGATTACTAAAATGGGGATTAGTAAATCCGGATAGATTGGTACATATGTTGCTTGCTCATTGGATGAGGATGACTGATCTCATGGTCATTTGTGTGGAGACACTAAAGCAAGTATGTAGGTGCTTATTGGAGAATAAGTTCACTGAACGTGACTTGCTATGGAATACCTAATGGAGTTTTACTCGCCTGTCAATAGGAATTCCTAATGTGATAGTAGTACATGTGATCCTTGGACTTGAGATCATCATAGTATCTTGTATGTAACAAATTATACTTTGACTAATTCCTTAAGGCCTTTTAAGGCATATATAGGGTATGCTTGGGTGTAATGAGTTACATATGGAGATAATGAATGATCAATAAAGAATCTACCACCTCTAGTAAAAGAGGAGATATGTCCTATGTGATTCGTTAAATGACAATCCAGGAATCCTTGGCCAAGGTAGAATGAAATTAGAAAGAGGTTTCTAATTTGCATTATTTGGAGTTGTGCATTTTCTAATCGAAATACATATGATTAAATAAATTAAGACTTGACAGTAAATTCATGTCTTATATTTAATTGGGACATTGTATGGTGGAAGGATTGAATTGTACGGTAACTATTAACTCACAGGTTCTTTTATGATTAATGTTGAAATTTATATTATTTGGAAAGTCGTTGATCGCTAGGGAGGCTTATCCCTATTGTAGAATAAATGTTATTTATTTAAATAGATTATTAGTTTAATTTATTTATTTAAATAAGATTAGAATTGTTCTAATTAATTTATTCACAACCGGTTTAATATGGAGAACCTAAAGGGTCACACCATAAAAGGAAGAAGAATTATTTAAGAAGAAAATGGCATGATAGTAATAATGCATTAAGTATAATTAATTTAATCTATGATGATAGAATAAATTAAATAGCTTAATGTTTATTATTTAATATTTTAGAAATATTAAATATAAATTAATAAGAGGAGTCTTATTAATATTATTATTATTATTATTATTATTTTAATTCTAAAGGAGTTTAGGAATTAATATAATATCAGTACTCTCTCTCAATCCTAATAAAGATTAGGATATAAATTAATTAAAAGTATTTAATTAATTAATTAAATAAAACTCTATTCTAATTGGATTAGGAGGGTTAACCTAATATCTATATAAGAGAGTCTTATATCAGAAATAAGGTACGTGAATTTTTCAAGAGTTGGGAGTACACATATTCTATAGAGATAGAAACAAGGGTTAAGCCAATAACCCATCTTACTGAGTTCTTCATCTTCCTTGGTGGATCACCGTTAGAGGCCAAACATTTGGGTGGCTGACATTGATCAAGGGAAGGAGCCACTACAGAGGAATCAAAGGAATCAAAGGAGTAGAACTTGTACCTGAGGAAGCTTGGATCTTCAAAGGTATAATTATGTTTTTCTCCTTCTTTATTCACTGATAATTGATGCACAAGAATGATCATGGTAATGGGTTCCAATCTTGTGCTAATTATCAGTCTATGTGATTCCATACATGTATGATATGCGATTGGATCGAGTTCTGGGCAACAAAAATTTTTCAGATTCTGCGAAGCTGTGCAGCTGCGCCGGTACAAGGCAATATTGCTGCGCAGCTGCGCCGGGTGCTGTTCCTGGTTTTCATGTTGTGCCAGTTCCCTTTACATTCTTGGCGCAGCTGCGCCACTGGACAGGAACTGATTTTTTTTTGTTTTATTTAATTAAATGAATGGTTTATTTAATTAATAAAGGTTTAAAATAAAGATGTTTATTTTATATGAAATGAGATTTCAGAATTGCTAAAATTAAAGAGTTTAATTTGGAATTGTTTTTGAATGAAATAAAGGAGTTTATTTTTCCAAAAACAAAGTTTAGCAAACTTTTGCCCATTAACTGATATTAATACATATATGGAATGAATTTATTTTCATGAGATGAATAAGTTTTATTGATACGTATGATGATATGTATGGTAATAAAAGGGATTGATTATGGACTATGACCAATGTGATTGGATTTTATTTTGGTTGAATGCTTGAATGAATGGATTTTATAAAATGGGGTCTGCGTACCTCGTCTTCTCTAGTTTTATTCTCGATGTAAATTCTATCTCCTTTCTATGTACTTCCCCTTGACTGTTGATCAAGGTTTCTATTTAATTTTAAATAGTTAATGTAATAGAGATAGTTAGAATTATCTTGAAGAAACTGGAGACCAAGGAGCAAGGAGCGCGTGAAGACCCGTTTGTATGGAGCCCGGGTTTAAATGTAACAGTTACGTTTAAATTTAAATTTTTTGCACTCCTAGGTTTGACCTTTTGGTTCACTTGGTGGCTCTAGTGAACCAAACTAGAATAAAAGTCCATAATCAATCCGGGTAGAATATAGTATTCTATATTGCATGCTAAATATTATATATATTATATTTTATACAAACATGCTTCGCATGTTTAATAAAATGACGCGTATTTTATATATATATGTGCATGCGCGCTTAAAAAGATGAGACAAATAATAACAAACCCCTCAAAGAAATAATATTAAGTCTGAAGCGTTCAAATGATATTTGGAATATCGAACGTCGCCTTCTAGCATGATTAGTTAATAGAGTATTAAATATTTAATATGAGTTTGTTGTGCTATCCACAAGGCGAGTATTGAATATTTAAGATGTTAATTAATCACATTTGATGCTTATCAAGAAAATTGAACGATCTAGTCTTGTTGTGCTATCCACAAGGACGAAAATTTTTCTTTTTTGAATTTATGGAAGTGCTAGGCTGGACTTAACTTAAATCATTTTAGTTCGGATGTGCACACACATAACCATTATAATTTAAGAGGCAAAATAAAAGGAGTTACATGGTGATGTAATTGACAAGAGTTGTCTACCTATTTATTTGTATATCGCTTGTTGTGCTATCCACAAGGTTATATACATTTGAAATGGGATCCTTAATCTCACTAGCAAATCTTTAATTAGATGTTGCCGAACTATATGAGTGAGGGTAATATAGTTTGATGAAAATAGTGGGAGATACCAATTTAAAATAAAGACCTAAATTTATTTTGGTATGCAAAGTTAATAAAATGAATGTTTGCTTAAAATGTTATCTTTTCACATGCAGAATTTTAAAAATGTCAAAATCACTAATCTCACTACGAAGCATACTTGATGCAAATAAGCTTACCGGCCCGAATTATGAGGACTGGCTAAGAAATCTGAGAATTGTTCTCACTGCTGAAAAGATTTCTTATGTCCTAAATTCCACTATCCCTGAATCTGTTTCAGAAACAGCCTCTGAGGAAGAGATTGCCACTTTCAATAAGTGGCAAGATGATGCATCTGTGGCTCAATGCATCATGCTCGCATCCATGAATAACGAGCTTCAGCGTCAGCACGAAAAAATGGATGCTCCTGCTATGCTGCTTCACCTCAAGGAGTTGTATGGTGAACAGAGTAGGACTGCTAGATATGAGATATCTAAGGAGCTCTTCCGATCTTGGATGACCGAGGGCACTGCCGTCGAGACTCATGTTCTGAAGGTAATCAATTTGATTGAACGCATTGGACAGCTTAGGTTCGTCATGGATGGGGAGTTGAGTCAAGACTTCGTCTTGCAGTCACTCCCTGAGACCTTCTCACAGTTTGTGGTTAATTTTCACATGAATAAGCTAGATGTCAGCTTACCTGAGCTGCTTAACATGCTGAAAACTGCAGAAGGTCACTTCTCATCCAAGAAGAACCATGTCTTGATGGTGGATTCTTCCAATAAAAGGAAGAGGCCCAAGGTGTCTTCTGAAAAGAAGAAATCTAAGAAGGCTAAGGGAAAAGGGAAAGATAAGGAGCAAAAGAAACCTGAACCAGCTAAAGGAATGTGCTTTCATTACAATGAGCCGGGACATTGGAAGAGGAACTGCAAGAAGTTTCCAGCAGAGAAGAAGCTTGGAGAAGCTTCGACTTCCAATCAAGGTTTGTTTATGATTGAAATTAATTTTTCTGAAAGTCATAATTCTACTTGGGTATTGGATACCGGCTGTGGTTCTCACATATGTAATACTGTGTAGGGACTGGTCAGAAGTAGAAAGCTGAACAAAGATGAGGTGATCCTACGAGTGGGAAATGGAGCAAAAGTTGCTGCATTAGCTGTAGGAATTTATTGTTTAGCAATGCCTTCGGGCAAATCCATTTATCTTAATAATTGTTATTATGTTCCGAATATTATTAAAAACATTATTTCAATTTCTGTATTGGATATGGAAGGTTTTGACGTTATTATAAAGAACAATGGTTGTTCTATTTATAAAGACGATGTTTTATATGGTATTGGAAATTTGCGAAATGGACTTTATACACTTGACTTGCAAGAAAATATATTTCAAATTGAACAAATTAAGAAAAGGAAAAGAGATGATATTAATTATACCTATATGTGGCACTGTAGACTCGGTCATATCAATGAAACAAGATTATCCAAGTTGCATAAAGATGGGCTCCTCGAGCTATCTGATTATGAATCATATCCAACTTGTGAATCTTGTCTCATGGGTAAAATGACTAAATCTCCTTTTAGTGGAAAAGGAGAGAGAGTTACAGAGTTGTTGGCATTGATTCACACAGACGTTTATGGACCTATGACAACAAGTGCACGGGGTGGGTATTCTTATTTTATTACTTTCACTGATGATCACTCAAGATTTGGATATGTGTATTTAATGAAATACAAATCAGAATCATTTGAAAAGTTTGTAGAGTTCAGAAGTGAAGTAGAGAAACAAACGGGCAAGAGTATTAAGATACTTCGATCAGATCGAGGTGGAGAATACTTATGCAGTGAGTTTCTCAATTGTCTCAGAGAAAATGGTATAATCTCACAATGGACTCCTCCAGGTACACCACAGTTAAATGGAGTATCTGAAAGGAGAAATTGAACACTATTGGACATGGTTAGATCCATGATGAGTTTTACCGACCTTCCAATTTCCTTCTGGGGATATGCCCTAGAAACGGCTGCATACCTACTTAACAAGGTACCTACCAAATTCGCCCCAAAGACTCCATATGAGATGTGGAAAGGGAGGAAACCAAATCTTAAGCATGTTAAGACTTGGGGTTGTCCAGCTTATGTCAAAAAGTTTGAAAATGATAAGCTACAGACTAAATCCGATAAGTGTAGATTTGTGGGATACCCTAAAGAAACCGTAGGGTATTATTTCTATCATCCAACTGATCTAAAGGTGTTTGTTGCGAAACATGCTACCTTCTTGGAGAAAGAGTTTATCCATGAAGGGGTCAGTGGGAGCAAGATATATCTTGAAGAAATTCAAGAACCACAAGTTACCACGGACCAAAGTCAGGTACCTAACCAAGTAGAAGAACCTACTGTACCACACCCTGTTCGTAAATCTGGAAGAGTACCGAAGATACCTGAGAGGTATGGATTCGTTATAGAGGATGACGATGAGGTACACATCATGAATGATGATGATCCATTGAATTACGAACAGGCTATGAGTAATAAAGACTCAGGGAAATGGCTTGAAGCCATGAAATTCGAAATGGACTCCATGTATGAAAACAAAGTATGGTCTTTGGTTTCACCACCTGAAGGTATTAAACCTATTGGGTGTAAATGGGTTTTTAAGAAAGAGACTGGAGCAAACGAAAAGGTAGAGACCTATAAGGTCCGACTGGTTGCAAAAGGTTTTAAACAAAGACAAGGAGTTGACTATGATGAAACCTTCTCACCAGTAGCCATGCTCAAGTCCATTCGGATTTTGCTTGCGATTGCAGCTTACAACGACTATGAGATCTAGCAGATGGACGTGAAAACGGCCTTCCTCAATGGGAAACTTGAGAAGGATGTGTATATGACACAGCCAGAGGGATTTATTTCAAAAGTTGGAACAAATCAAGTCTGTAAGCTACAACGATCCATTTATGGGTTGAAGCAAGTTTCTCGTAGATGGAACATTCGTTTTGATGAGACAATCAAAGAGTTTGATTTTATCAAAAACGAGGATGAACCATGTGTATACAAGAAGGTTAGTGGGAGCGCAGTATCATTCCTTGTATTCTATGTTGATGATATATTACTGATAGGGAATGACATTCCTATGTTACAATCCATTAAAATCTGGTTGTCTAAAAACTTCTCCATGAAGGACTTGGGTGAAGCATCCTATATTTTGGGGATAAAGATCTATAGAGATAGATCTAAAAGGATGCTCGGCTTATCCCAAGGAACGTACATTGATACGATGCTAAAGAGGTTTAGCATGGAAGATTCCAAAAGAGGTCTCATGCCGATGAGCCATGGAATAAATCTCTCCAAGAAACAGGCCCCAAAAACACCTGAGGAGAGAGACCGTATGAGTAAGATCCTTTATGCTTCTGCAATAGGATCTATCATGTACGGTATGATATGTACTAGACCGGATGTTGCTCACGCACTTAGTGTAACAAGCAGATACCAGTCGAATCCAGGAGAAGAGCACTGGAAGGCAGTGAAAAATATCCTAAAGTACTTGACAAGGACTAAAGATATTTTTCTTGTCTACGGTGGGTCTGAATTAATACTCGAGGGATTCACGGACTCAAGTTTTCAAACAGACCAAGATGACAGTAAATCTGTTTCAGGGTATGTGTTTACCTTGAACGGAGGTGCAGTGAGTTGGAAGAGTTCCAAGCAGCAAACGGTTGCTGATTCAGTGACAGAGGCAGAGTATATAGCTGCAAGTGAAGCTGCAAAGGCAGCTGTTTGGATGAAAAAGTTCATAACTGAACTTGGTGTGGTTCCTAGCATTGGGGAAGCAGTTCCCGTATACTGTGACAACACCGGAGCGGTTGCACAGGCTAAGGAACCTAGGTCTCATTTGAAATCTAAACACGTGTTGCGGCGATTTCACTTGATCAGGGAGATCATTGAAAGAGGAGACGTCACCTTGGAGCGTGTAGACTCTCAAGACAACATTGCAGATCCATTTACTAAAGCTTTAACACAACAGCAGTTTGATCGTCACTTAGAGAAGATGGGTATGAGATACCATGGCGATTGGCTTTAGTGCAAGTGGGAGATTGATAGTAGTGTGCATACAAGCCAATCATGTATGATGACAAAGCACATACTTTGTAAACAATCTTATTTATTTATTAATAAAATATTCATTTAAGGCATATAATTATCTACATGGTGCTGTTTTTATAATATATAAATAACCCATAGTTTTAAGCAATGCTTTTAGAATCATGATGAGATCATGATAATGAGATCTAAATTCTTAGAAAGCTAAGAACTAAAATAGTTCCCAATTGTGGGATTACTAAAATGGGGATTAGTAAATCCGGATAGATTGGTACATATGTTGCTTGCTCATTGGATGAGGATGACTGATCTCATGGTCATTTGTGTGGAGACACTAAAGCAAGTATGTAGGTGCTTATTGGAGAATAAGTTCACTGAACGTGACTCGCTATGGAATACCTAATGGAGTTTTACTCGCCTGTCAATAGGAATTCCTAATGTGATAGTAGTACATGTGATCCTTGGACTTGAGATCATCATAGTATCTTGTATGTAACAAATTATACTTTGACTAATTCCTTAAGGCCTTTTAAGGCATATATAGGGTATGCTTGGGTGTAATGAGTTACATATGGAGATAATGAATGATCAATAAAGAATCTACCACCTCTAGTAAAAGAGGAGATATGTCCTATGTGATTCGTTAAATGACAATCCAGGAATCCTTGGCCAAGGTAGAATGAAATTAGAATGAGGTTTCTAATTTGCATTATTTGGAGTTGTGCATTTTCTAATCGAAATACATATGATTAAATAAATTAAGACTTGACAGTAAATCCATGTCTTATATTTAATTGGGACATTGTATGGTGGAAGGATTGAATTGTACGGTAACTATTAACTCACAGGTTCTTTTATGATTAATGTTGAAATCTATATTATCTTGAAAGTCGTTGATCGCTAGGGAGGCTTATCCCTATTGTAGAATAAATGTTATTTATTTAAATAGATTATTAGTTTAATTTGTTTATTTAAATAAGATTAGAATTGTTCTAATTGATTTATTCACAACCGGGTTAATATGGAGAACCTAAAGGGTCACACCATAAAAGGAAGAAGAATTATTTAAGAAGAAAATGGCATGATAGTAATAATGCATTAAGTATAATTAATTTAATCTATGATGATAGAATAAATTAAATAGCTTAATGTTTATTATTTAATATTTTAGAAATATTAAATATAAATTAATAAGAGGAGTCTTATTAATAATAATATTATTATTATTATTTTAATTCTAAAGGAGTTTAGGAATTAATATAATATCAGTACTCTCTCTCAATCCTAATAAAGATTAGGATATAAATTAATTAAAAGTATTTAATTAATTAATTAAATAAAACCCTATTCTAATTGGATTAGGAGGGTTAACCTAATATCTATATAAGAGAGTCTTATATCAGAAATAAGGTACGTGAATTTTTCAAGAGTTGGAAGTACACATATTCTATAAAGATAGAAACAAGGGTTAAGCCAATAACCCATCTTACTAAGTTCTTCATCTTCCTTGGTGGATCACCGTTAGAGGCCAAACATTTGGGTGGCTGACATTAATCAAGGGAAGGAGCCACTACAGAGGAATCAAAGGAATCAAAGGAGTAGAACTTGTACCTGAGGAATCTTGGATCTTCAAAGGTATAATTCTGTTTTTCTCCTTCTTCATTCACTGATAATTGATGCACAAGAATGATCATGGTAATGGGTTTGTATAAATTTTTGAAAATCTAGTTTTTACGCTTCCGCCCTATTTATGTGATTTGATTGCATGGTTGCGTTACGTACAAACCCAACAAGGTGATTAGCCCGTTATACCCTGCATTGATCAGATGCTACATGCTGGAACGACATTTGCGTTCATCATATCCGCCTTTGGCACAAAAATATTTCTCAATTTAGGGATGTTCATACTCAGCCTGGATTTTGAATTAAAATAATATGGTTCGGGATAATTCTCAAAGAGATACTAGAATTGTCATAAACCTTTGTCTAGCTGAATTAAATAGCTTAGACATATACCAATAATTTGAACATTAATCGAAATATGTATCTGGCCAACTTTAATTGGCACTTGAGTTTTCTTTAAAATTCTATAAATTATTTTATGACGTCATTATACCGCACTGTATTTACAGTCCATTGAAGATTATGTCATTTTTGTGACTTTGTCATACAACAATATACCATAGTGGGCTGACGATCTTTAGATCACATCCGACACTAAGTAAGACTGCATTAATGAGTCCATTGTTTTTATCATCTTTGCACCAGGTTTCGTGATGCATTGATGATATATAAAATACATTTTGATATTTCAAATAATTTTTGTCTTGCCAAAATAATTAGCATAGACTTTTCTTTTAATCGGTTCAAAAATCTTTAAAAATCAGTTTTAGTGTTATCCTACCTCAACAGGTAACGATGTGTCAGGGTCCCGAAGTCCACACATACACACTTGTCACCATGTTTTGAGGATAACAAAAATTCATTTTTGGTGTTATCATGCCACAACAGGTAACGATGTGTTAGTGGTTCGAAGCCCACTTCTACACAATTGTAACCATGTGTTGCTGATAACAAAAATTCATTTATATTTTTAAAGGAACATCGGTGCGAATTTAGCTTGATGTCAAAAATTTCGAAGTCTAGCACAGCTAGAAGATTTGGAATACCTATGCCTCCACCATCAACTTCAATTCTTCTAATGATCAATTGCTTAATAATTCTATCTATTTCTATCATCCTTAAAGCTTACTATACTAAAAATCCTCAATTCTCCATCCACAACTTTTCTATACCCCAGTATAGTTCATCAAACATACCACACGTTATGAGTTTAGGAACTTACCACAATCATATGGGTTTAGAAACTTATCCTAGTCAGACCAAAGTCGTCCATTCGCTGAGGGGTTCCACTATACGATTATGAGTCACGAACTTACTATACGTATGAGTTTAAAGAACTTGCACCTAATCTTATATTCTCTACCTATCCGTTATACACATGGGGAAAGAATCACCTTCTCAACATACATATAGCGAATATCGTGACACCAACCTTTTAATGATTATCAATATAAGAAGCTAAGTGGTTGTCGAACCAAACACAATCCCCTGCCCATACAAGGAATTGGTCAACTCAGCCACTAATCAATATAGGAAGCTAAGCGGTTTGTTAAACCAAGGACAACTCCCTGCCCATACAAAGAATTGTTCAACTCAACCACTATATCAATATAGGAAGCTAAGTGGTTATAAAACCAAGCATAAATTCACCGCCCATATAAGGAATCATACAACTTAGCTGCTAACATGTGTTCTCAATTGAAATCCCACATAATCCTAGCTCCCTCTTTACTCAATACGAATTTTATTTAATCTGTATCTACAATTCTACAACTCTTTCCTGAGTTTTCATAGTAGAATTTCATATTACAATTGTTGTACATCAATTATGTTATAAAGTTTTTAATCAAATGATTGATCATCTTCTCTTCTATAACCTCATCAGATCACGTTGTGATCTCTTCTTATAATCGTGTTATATTACGATTCTTTTCTATCTCATGATCGTTTTATTTTACGATCTTCTTTCCCCTTAATCATATTATATTATGATTTTACACTTTTTATCTTATACACTTTGTCTATTTATTATCACTTTTCATCTTTACTATTGGAGTCAGGTAACTCCAGATTCTTATCTTATAAATCTTCAATATTCTTCTTTGAATCCTATTTATCATCTTCTTATCTTAATGATAAATTTCCTGAATTAATCTCTTATCACTTCAACTCTATTTGAGTTTATTCATCATCCTCATCTCTGCAGTTATAGCCTAAGGTAATCCTACCTAAAGTTTATAACCTACAGCTTTGATACCAACTGTGACGCTCCCAAATTCGGGTCCCAAGAACCTCAGACCTGGTACATCATTTCTATAACTATTGCAGAAGATATAAACATAAATTGTTTATACAATTACCTTTACAAATAACTCCTAAGGTCGTTAACCTTAACCTAATACACATATTCATATTCTACATGACTTACAACATCATTTGCATCCAATACTATTACTATTTTTATCGTACAATAATCCAATCCTGGAACTTACCTTTGCCTTTACCTGTGTCTAAAGTTTCGTCTTAATCTGAAATTGTTATCATGATATAGAAAGGGCGAGCAACAATTTTGCCCAGCAAGTTTAAGTTCAAAATAAGATATATTATGATTGAAAAGGAATAATAAGCTGACAAACTTTCAACAATATAAGAATTGTGAAAGAATATGAATTAATTTCAAAAACTGAATGACTGAATCAATAATGCTGAATGGCCAACAATGAACATGAATAAATTCAACTGAACAATACGGTAATGAAGGTGATCAGCCTTTCATACTTGATGAACATAAACAACATGCACAACGTGCGAATCAATAAATCATTGATGTGATATAATCAACAATGATTAATCACGAACATGCTTTACAATAACAACTCGAATTTGAGTTAGAGAACTTGCTCAATAAAAGATTATAGGAACTTGCCTGTATTGTCGATTATTGCTACGCAATCTAATTTAAATCGCTTTATTGGAAAAGACCTATCAGTTATAAGATTGATCTTTCAATTAGCATAACATACCTTATAAGTAAACTATCTAACATTTAGACACATAGTTAAATATTAGATAACCTTAACACTATACATATACACCAGTCTAAACCTAGCACACATCGAATCTTTAATAATATTCAATATAGTATACTGAGTGGTTTCCCACAAACAACCAACAAATCAGCTTCCGTCTCGTCTACACTATTTTCACAGTGAGTTAGATCGGTTGCTAATTTGTATATACCTCAGCTCCCTGAAGGAATTGTTTAGCCCAACTACTATACATCAATCATTAATGAGTACGACTGCACTACCTTAGACTTAACACTTACTTGATCACTTTATAAGTTATTATTAAAACTCGGTAAACTGTTTACTATTTCAGTAAACTGAAATCAAACTATCTTCCATTCCTAATCTTTTAAGTTCCCATTTCAGCAAGCTGAAACAAAACTGTCTTCCTAACATTTTCCGTTTTCATTTCAGCACCCTGAACTGTTCATTTCAGGAAGCTGAAATAGCCATTTCACAAAAATACCAAATCAGTGTATTATTTTTCTATCCTTTGCCCAAACATATACACATATATTCCTTACACAAAAATAACTTTTATGGAATTTTTCAACTCCTTTAAGTATTTTTCAAAAATTAATTTCTAGTTAATTCCTTAAGAAATTAGCCACCTCACGCTTAACTCCAGAAATTCCCAACTCTTGACGAGATCTTACACATGTTAACGTGGACATCTAGTTTAAATTTCGTGGCCATTGGAGTTATAGAATTCCGGTTATAGCTATTTTCGTCAAAAAAATCCAAATATTAAAATGGTCATAACTTGCTCAATTTAATTCAGAAATGAGCTCATTTTTGGACATAAGCTACTTTATCTCATATATTTTCATGTCACAAAAGATTGGAATTTATTTAATAAATTAAGTGGACGAAACTATCCTTACAAATTCTGGATAGATTGCTTTTCTTCCTTTCTCAGCTTTTGCTTCCTTTACTAAAATCAGTCCACAAACAAATCTATAACTCCTTTTTTCATGATTCTACTTGGAAACGTTAGAAGACTTGTATATCTAACTCTAGAAATTAACCACACTCAAAAATTCGAAATACACTAGGAGATATGATCGTTTAAATTTCATGTTACATTTTCTAAAAATCTGATTTTTCCATCATTGGGGATTTCTAAGAAAACTTCCAAGATCTCTTTATTATTCAAACATTAACCACCAAAACTAATATAATACATACCCATACATCATATACTAATGGATCTATCATAATCCATGAACTATTATCTCAAGAATCACCAAACATAAGATTAAACACAACTAATGCTAAGAAAAATTAGGGTTTCTAAATTTTGAAAAACCTAGTTTCCATTTCATACTTAAATCTAACTTTCGATCCTCAAAAAGGATAGATCCACACATAACACACTCTAGATCATGTAGATCTAGAGTTTTGAATTTCAAGAAAATAAATTCAAGTTTTGATTGAACATAACTAAAAATAACATAAACAAAAGGTATTTATACCTTTGATCTCCATGCTCTCCTTCTTCTATGGATGATTATGGGGCTTTAAAGTATAAAAAAATTTCTTCCTCCTTCTTCCCCAAAGTAGTCGCCCCTCTCCTCTCTCTCTTATCTCTCTCTAGTTTTGCTTTTGCTAACTTAAGAAGTGAGAGAAATAAAAGATGAAAATGAAATAAAAGATAAAAAAGAAAGGAATTAGATGCTAGTAAAATTTGTATAGATATATTGTAAATCAAACATTTTCTCCCAATATCTTCATCTTCTCTCTCTCTTATCATTAGCTAGCTTGTATATCTAAAAAAAATATTTTCTTTCTCTCTCCAATATCTTTTCATATCTCATCTTCTCTCTCCATATATCTTTTCATATCTCATCTTCTCTCTCTATATATCTTTTCATATCTTTCCATATCTATCAAATATCTTTCCAAATCTATCCAATATCTTATCCGCAAGATTTAATTATCATGCTCTATTTCTTCCTAGCTTGGGCCGAAATGGGTTTCCTTTGGCCCAAGTTTTTGTTTTTCTTAATTCTTCATTTAACTTACTAAAGTCCATTAAGTCCTTTCTCCCATTGGGCTAAGCTTGGGCTTTGATTTAATTTAATTTCTTTTGAGCTTGGATCTTTCCTTAATTTACTTACTAGATAAAATGAACTTGGGCTTCCACCCATAACTAAATTGTGTCATTATAATACTTTTCTCATACATGATATATTGGTCTAGCTTAACAACTTAATTGCTATTAAATTAATTTCGCTACAAGTACAATGCTTAAATAAACAATTGAGCTACTTATTAAATTCTTTGGGCCATATAATCAACTTAGTCACATACTTTTAATTTTTATCTTACCCTAATCATTTAGTTAGGGTTTCCATTCTTCTCCTTTGTAATTTAAATCCTTACTTATGTATCTTTAATTTTATAACCCAATTAGACTTGCTTTATTTAGGTTATAAAATTAATTATTTGAGATTTATAAAATAAATCTCTTAGAGTTAGTATATGTTTTTAAATACTAACATTCTCTCATAATATAATCCATTAGGTTTTTAATTACCATTCCTAATATATGTATTAGGTTACATAACTTTATTCTTAAATCTCTTTTTATACAAAATAAATGTATACATAATATATAATGTATATTTATTTAATCATACACATAATTAACATAAGTCATATCATACTCCACTAAGTATATTAACTTAATAGCCCTAATTGACTTAATAAGTTATAAACACCCACATAATCATGCAAAATAATCTAATAGGTTGATACATATTTTATAAATCTCTTAGATTAGGTTACTAATATATAATAAAAATACTAGGACAATTAAATAAAAATAACACTTGAGGTTATTTATTTCTAATACCTAATTTATATATTAGGTCACCACACTTTATAGGTATCATAGTACCTTATCCTTAATATTCCTTCAAGTATATTTTATTTCTACGATTTAGAAATTTTGTAACCCATATTTTCTCAATTCTGTTTTAATTAGTAAACCATATAGGTTCTATTTTAAAATTTTAAATTATTTCTTAAATTTTCATCTAGGTTTTATCCTTTAACCTTTATTTTAATCATTTAAGATCTTATAAATTTTCGTGTTGTCACACCCGAGGTAGGGCAAAAGAGCCAGGTCATCTCGGAGACAACCTCGGGAGTGATGCAAAGGACCAATGACGTCCGAACATATCACGAACCAAGCGAGGATCGCCGAGATGAGACAGTGTTCACAGGAAACCACCTCAGCAAACGTCGAACGGCGTGACATTGAAGATAAGCCAACTAACTAATATCTGGACCTGGAGGATATATCTTGGCTGTGAATATCGACTTCCCAAACCCTAATTTAGTCAGACTCGATCTTATCCCACTGCATTCATCAAAGACTGTTCGAAAGGTCGAGCCTACGGAGGTCAACTTCTGCCGAACCAGGACTGAATGAGCACCTGTTAAGAGTGTGGGGCCCACCTATCCTAGCCGCATCCATACATGCAGCTAGCCGAATGTATGTATGCGGCTGGCTCGACCAGCTTATATCACCCACACTAGCCGCATGTATGGATGCGGCTGGCTTGACCAGCTTATATCACCCACACTATTTCATTTGTAAAGAGAGAGATATAATTTTTAGAGAGAGAAAAGACATTCTAGAGAAAGAGGCTTGGGTTTAGAACATTAACACCAACTTGAAGCTTAATCATCTCATTAGTACCTACTTGAAGTCCCGGAAGTGTTCCACGTTGGCCACGGGAGTTAAAACGCTTATTCACGCGTCCCCCAAGGTGAAACAACGCACTTTCTAGCTTCGTTCTTTGCAAACGTTGTTTAAATACTAGATTGGTGATATATCTTGTTGAAATATAGTTAAACTTGTTGTATTGTAAGCATATTGTGTAATAGATGGTAGATATTACGTTTCTATCGGTTATATTGTGCTTATTACGTTGTAAATCGATCATGGAGTCTAGATCTACCTAGATCTAAGCTGAATCTAGCCTTTGAGAGGTTATTAAGCATGAAGCTTTAACTCATGTGCTAGATTGGCTTGGATTCACGATAGATCTACAGATTTATTACTTTAAACGGTCCCTATTACCCCATATAACCCTAAATCTATATTTAGAGGTGAAAGGGGTCGGAAATGGCTTAAAACGATAATTTCAATCGATGAAATCACCTAATATCAAAGCCTAGGACATTGTATATATGTATTCCCGCATAAATAATGTGAACCTAGGAATCCCGGTGTTGAGATCCCCGAATTGATCCGACTTGGTTCCCACGATGGACCGCTTTTTATATTGTAATGCTTTAATAGCGTAAATATCATTGCATGTATAATATTTGGATCTTGAAGATGAGCTCGAGGGGTTAGTTCTGAGAAGTCGGATTCAAGATCCCGTGATAGTGAAATCTTTAATTACGGGAACTCGGTTCATCGAGATGGCTTACATGCCCGATGATGATCCGACCCTTTTTAATGCTTTTGCATGCATATCATCAAAATGATTTATAATAAAACCATAAAGAGCTTTCGATCATAATAAAGCGATTCGGGGTAGATCATATAATGAACGTAAAGAATAAAAGGAAGTATCGAAGTGCTCGATTCCTAGTCGGGCAAAGGATTTGGAAATCTTACTTTTTAAAACATCCTTTCAATTCATAAATCTTGTTAAAATGAACTTTTTATCAAATCAAATCCTTCGTACCTTGGTGCAAAAGAGGTACAACACTACTTTTAAGTCACCCAAAATAAAGACTTAGAATAAAAACTAATAAAGCTTTCGAAATAAAACACACACACACACACACACACACACTTTATGCATAGAAAATCAATAAGATGCGGTACCGTGTTTTCATCGGAGTCGGGGGGTGCCTAACACCTTCCCCTCGCTTAACCTAGCCTTCGAATTCCATGAATCTCGGGTTTCAAGACCAATCTTTTGGAGTCACGCATTGGACCATCTTGCAAAAAACTATTAAACCTCGGAGGAGTTGGTACATCCATTTAAACCATACCAACTGGCGGCTCTGTCTCATTCGGTCAAATCATCAAAATAAAAATCAATCTTTTTAAAGTCGCCGACACTTATGTCGGTACCTCTTTCCTAAAAACTCGCCCTTCAATAAAATCCATAGACATAACAAATGGAAAAGGGTAGACAAACAAAAGGAAAGACGAAAATCATAACCAAAGAAAAAGGACCTCTTTTAAAATAAAAAGAAGCAAGATTTTTTCCTGTTGTCGACATCTACATCTAGCCGATCAACCTGCTGCAACTCCGCCTGAGTTACTGTATCTTTGCCAGACGAGATATCGGGTCGGTATAGCAGGGGATCGGCTCCAGTAAAGTTGTTAGAATATTGGCCACCTGAGGGGCCAGCACCAGATCTGGACGGATCAAAATAATTTGCCTCTAAGGGAACTATGCCCAAATGCCTGAAGAAAAAATGTGTTCGGTCCAATTGCTGGGTCAAGCTGGAAATCTACTCCAAATGAGTGGGCTTTCTAACACAGGCAATCCAATCTGTCATCATCACAGACCCAAAAACTATGTCTGCCAATAACTAAGTAGCATAGGTCTGAGCCCCAAGGTACGAGGAGTCCACTAGCGATAGAATGCCTCCTGAGTATAAAGGTCCTCTGACAATGTAAAGCCGTCCAAACCCGCTAGAAGAATCTCTGTGATCGGCTGAGATAAAGACCAATGACATCCAGTAGAAGGAAGATACGGAATATGAATTCCCATATAATACTCTTGATGGCACGTTCTCCTAAGTAGATCTGTCAGCCTCCCTCTGTCAAGAAAGGGATCCGACGAGTGGATAATATATACTCCATCTCAGTTGGAAAATCGTTCTCAAAACTGACTGTTAGAGGATCAGGGGTGTAAGGAACCCATATGATGGAATTGGCGGTCAACAACTCCAACTGCAAGCGAGAACGAGTAAACTCCTCTGCCACATGGACCTCTGTAAAGGTGGAATAATGTCATCGTCGTCCTTATGGATAGGTCTCTAGACCTAAAGTAGTAATCAGGCGTAGGCAAGAGAGCCTCTTATATGCCCAAAATTGAAAATACAAAGATCAAATGTCCTTAGTGATAAAGATTAACAACCCGAACGAAGGAAATTCAAAGATAAAGGAGAAATCACTCACCAGCAGAAATGGGTAAAAGCCTAACCAAACCTATGTCACGTCCTCTGAGCGTAAGTGTAATATCCCTCTAAGGAAGTAAGCAAAGGTAAATGAGCCCCAATCAAACTCTTTGATATGGTCCAGATCCTGAGTGGCGTTGACCAAAGCGAAAGAAATCGTCGAGGAGTTGTCCGCTAGGAAACAACCTCTGATGATGACTAAGAATAATCGTCGAAGGATGCGATCTCTTTCCCTTTGATCATCAGGTAGAGATGCTGATAAAACCTTGTTCATAGCATCAATGCTTAAAGAGCTAAAACAGACAGTCAAACCCTTGAGGGCCGTAGCAGGAACTCCCAAGAGGGATCGTACCGTAGTCAAAGAAATATTTACCACCAAAGGAACCGGTTCCCTTGTAAAATCCATCCCAATAATGAACCGCTAATCCATCAGTATCATCATCACCTCATAGTCTAGCAGATGGAGTGACTGAGTATGGTGAAACCAGCGCTCAGACAAAGCCCTCAAATAACCCCATGGACAGTGACGGGGTGGAATTAAAAAGAAGACCTCAAAGCCTCAAGAGTGGACAACGGCCTGGTACTCCGGATGAAGGGTTCGATACAAAGAGTGAATGATGAACCAGTTCCCCTTGGAACTGGGCTGAGTAAAGCCGGGAACCTACATCAAGATCAAACCATTGCCCCAAAAGTGGAAAAAAAGGAAAGAAAAAATAAAAATTGATATTACCTCGTTCATGTGAAGATAAATAGACAAGTGTCGTCTCAAATCATCCAGCAAATTTGGAATCGTCACCCTAATAGTTGGAAGTTCCCGGCGGGGAGTAGAAGAAGAAGAAGCAGGATCCTCAATAGGAACATCATTATCCTCGTCTACAGCCTCCGTCCTATCCATCTGAATGGGATAAATCTCTAACTCGGTCAACCAGCGAGGCAAAGGGACATCAGAAGCCCTCCTCCTAATACCTGAAGAAACCCAGCGAGAACTGCTCAGTCTATCTGGGTCCATAACCTGAACAAATTCTCCAAATTGCCTTAGAAAGGGTGAGGAACACTTCAAAATTAAAGCCATTAAATTCAAATTATTTCATCATGCGTATCTAATGTAAAAACATACATTAGTTTAACATACTTCCCCATTAGAGTTAAAATTGAATGCCTATTAAATGCCCAGACTCGTGAAAAATTTCTCTAGAGTCTCCTTTATAAAACGGACTATCCGCATACACGTAGGCATGCCAAGGTGGCCATTCAGTAGCACACAAACCCAAAATCATGAGCATTTCATATATATAAAAAACATCAAAATCAAACTCACCATGGCAGCTAAATTACCATGTACATTCTAATTTAAAAATCCAGGCTCATTTGTCCTTAAATATGATGAATAAACTAGCCAAAAAGGGTGCAAATTGACTTTCCCAAAAATGATAATTTTTCACACCAAAATGTTCAGCATAGTAAAATACACGTACTTACTAGGTCTGTTCATTTTTATTAAGTCATCTATGCATACATATTTGATACATTACATTTAAACTCATACTGTATGAAAACTAACGTTCTAACGGTCAAAACTTGAAGAGAAAAGATGTAAACGTTACCAGAGTTGTGCAAAACCTTTGTATGGTAACGGATTTAGCAAAAAGCAACCCGAACTAAGTAGATCTGAGCTGGGAATTTTAGATTTTTTAATTGATTAAAGTTGAAAGTGATTTTTCAAAAGGCTAGGGGGTATAAATCCACTCGCGGTCTGCCGCGACTCTACCTGCAGCAGTCGTAGGTAGACCCGCGGTAACCTAGGGTGGATCCCACCCCTCTGGCTAGATCAAATTTGAGTCATAGAGGAGTTCCATGAGGCAAAAAAGTCAAATCAGCAAAAAAGGTTCTACGCTATTAAGCAGAAAGGGCCTGAAACCCTGAAGCATGGCGTCAAACTTCAAAGTCTAATATTTTCTATAAATTATTGGTAACAGCTCCAACATAGCATCGGGGAATGATCTGGTGATTCAAACCATTGGTAACAGCTCCAGCGTAGCATCGAGGAAGGGTCTGATGATGAAAACCTTTGAAAACTGCTTAAACGAAGATCTGAGTACCTGACAGAGTGAACCGTTGGCAACAACTTCAGCGTAGCATCGGAGAGGGTCCGGTGGTGTAAGCTGTTGAGAATTACTTCAACGAATACCAAAATACCTTATATTGCAAACCATTGGCGACAACCCCGACGTAGCATCTGGAAAGGACCGATGGTGTAAACTGTTGAAAAGCTATTTATGCCAAGATCAGCGGATTTGATGTTACAAGTTTTGACGTCCGGAAAAATCTTTTATTCTTTTTCCTATGTCTAATTCTACCCTTGATGTTTTCTATTTGAATTGGTTTTATCTGAAGGGCGAATTTTTAGGAAAAGACCAACGTACAATGTCGACAATTTTGAAAAGCTTGATTTTACAGAGTCGCCAGTTGTTATGCGTGAAATGGTTGTACCAATGTTGGTCGGAAAACCGATCACTAAACACGCGCAAGTATACGTGGTCTAACAAGTAATACAGTGATAAGAAAAGTGTCGTACCCACGAGGAACTATCACTAATATTTACCAAATACCAACTTTGTATCGCTTTAGTCTTATTCGAACAGTAAACTAATAGGAGTGCGGTTAAACTAGTTATAACTAATTATTAAAGCAAGTAAACGGATAACGAATGGTAATCGAAGGAATTACAAGCTAAGGTTACAACTTCACCCCACACAGGCATTCTGTCGAACACCTGGCGTGCTATGCTTCATCAAACTTCCTACCCTTCTCTCTTTGGTCTTAATGGTCACGACAGTTTGTCGACCGAGAACACACAGGTGCTCATACACCTCTGTCGAGGTATGCACAAACATATCCTCTCCAGATCCACCCGAAAGGGAATAGAACTGAAAAGAACATCCAAACTAAATGATAATCCTACACATGTCTATGCGAATTAACCTAACAAGGATTTAAGCATAAGTTCTCAATTAGGTCACACGTGGCACACAGATATATGTCTATTCTACGCACAACTTATGCAGTCGAAACCCATAATCACATGCCAATATATTTAGGTGTAAATCTATAATTCTTCTTTCGATATCATATAGATTACCAAAATCATCACTAATGTCTTAGTGAGAATCGTTAAGCATGAATATATTAAACCAAACCATATGGTGCCAACCAAAGAGAGAAGACAATCAATTTAACTAACAAAGGGTTCCATTATAACCTTAGAGCCAATACTTAGTTCATAGCTATTGAACAAAATATAAGTAGCAATAAAGACAACATTTATGGATTACAAAAATAGAGGAAATGAATGGACAAGAATAAACTTTGTCAAGGCTCTTCAGTCTCCAAGCATTTCGCTCCTTTCAAGCTCTCCAATCCGTGTAGCTCACTGCTCTTGTTGCTCCAAGGAAAACCCAAACTTTACCCTAATCTACCTAATCTATATTTACAAACATTACCCAATAACTGGAAAGAGAAAGTACAAAAGAGATCTAATCTATCCTAAGCTAAGCTAACCGATTCTATCCCAGTCTTCTTTCTTTCCTCCCTCTTCTCGCTCTCTTCTCTTGGGCAGAGGCTCCCTCTCTGTGTCTATATATCTCTTTTTCTCCTTTTTCTAGGTCACAAGCAAGCCTTTTCTGCCTGGGCACCGGGGTCGTGCTGCGGCGCGGGCAATCAACTTATAAGTGGCGCTGCGGCGCCATATTAAAATCAAAACACCGGAGGTCGCGCTGCAGCGCGAGACCATAAAGGAACTGTGGCGCTGCAGTGCCAGGATGACATCAGCAAGGACCAGGGGCGGCGCCGCGGCTCGAGAATGAGACTAGGCATTGGCGCTGCGGCGCCAGTATATGAAAATTCTCCGTTTTGTCCCCTGAAAGCTAGAAAATTCCTGTAAAGCCTGCAATACATCGATTAAGCATAAAAATACTATAAACATAATAAACTAAATAAAAACTACGAAGATCAGGCAACTATTTAAGCCATAAAGTATCCGATTTGCGGGTATAAATCCCACTCATCAACCAACTCAACCGAGTTTTGAAAGATTTTGCAATATGGCCCAATTACTGGACTTTGTTTAATTGGTCTTGGAAACCGAGATTTCATAGCGTTCGGGGACTTGATTAAGTAAGGGGAAGGTGTTAGGCACCCCCTGACTTTGGTGAAATACGGTTACCGCGTCTTTTCAATTTCCCTAATCATTATGTATGTGTGTGTGTGTGAATTGCAGTAATTGGGCCTAAGTGCTTTATTTGAAAGTAATGTTGTGCTTCGTTTGACCTATATACGAAGGGTTTGATTTAATGAAAAGTCTTTTTTTAGACAAGATATGAAAGTGATGTTTTGAAAAGTGGGTTTCAAACCCTTTGGCTCGCATAGGAATTGAAGTCTTTTGATACTTCCATTTTTATTCTGTATTCAACTTGATTTGTATTTTATGGGATATTCAAAGCATAAATAAATATCTACAAATGTGTCGGACCTCTTATGAGTATGAAAGCCATCGAAGTGATCCGAGCACCACAAACCACAATTTAATTATGTCAGGGCCTTAAATCTGTATCTCTGCTTTAAGGCCCATGGTTACATTTACAAGGGGCTACAAGATGTATTTACAACTTAGATTTGTCCATCGTGGGAATCAGATATAGATCCATATGATTAATCGTAGATCCCGTGATTCATAGGCTCACACAATATCATCAAAAAGCTTGCACAGTAGATATATTGAAATAAAATTAAAATTAAAATCTAAATATCGCAAGACAAAGGACTCATCAATTAAATCCTTGCATGTGCGTAGCCAAAGCTTCTCGTTCCCACTAGATACAGATCTAGGGTCACGTAATTGCTTAATATTTACAAAACTAGAAAGAAAACTTGATTTAAATAAATCTTAGCCATTCTAGCTCAACAGTTTTAGTTTTACGACTTTTGAACAGGTTAAAAGTTAGACATGGCTAGATTTAGATAAATCTAGTCCACAAACTTTACATTAGTACAGATTTACATCAAATGAACCATTAAAACTGATATTTAATCACACTGAATAAATAATATATATTAATTAATTATATATATATATATATATTAAAGCTGGAAAGAGTCACGGATTCACAATCTAGGCGTGATTGATCAATATATAAATATATATGATTATATATATATTGAAGCTGAAAAAAGACCACGGATTAACAATCCAGGTCAAATGAATTAATATATATATATATATATATATATTAAAGCAGTAAAAAGCCACAAATTTAGAATCCAGGCCAAATGAACACTTATATATATATATATATATATATATATATATACTTATATATATTAAAGCGAGAAAAGCCATAGTTTTGCAATCCAGGCCGAAATAACACTTATATATATAAATATTAAAGCTAGAAAAGCCACGAATTTGCAATCCAGGAGAAACTAAAAGTCATATATATATATATATATATATATATATATATATTAAAGTAGTAAAAAGCTTCAGATCTGAAAAACTCTCACAGTGTACAACGAGGAAGGTTTTAAACTGCTTTTCATAGCTTGAAAACTCCTTTTCCACTGGTTAAAACTTGATATGTTAGTATATATTTACGTATACAAGTGTTTAGAACGAAGAATATCAAAGTTTGGAACACTATAGGTAGGGTTAAGAGCTGGAACTGGCGGAATTTCCTCTCTTTTTCTATTTTTTTCTCTCTTTCTTTGCTGGTGGGGGGTCTTATTTATAGACCAGGGAGCCGTGGGTCTACCTGTTACGGACCCAGGTGGCCCCAATCCTGTGGGTCCCGTCATCTCAAAGAACGTGCACTCCGACCAATGCGTTGTTTGCTTAAAACCTTCATAACTTTCAATCTGGAAATCCGATGGAGGCATGCTATACCTTTTCGGAAAGCCTTTTCCGAGAACTACACATTGACATGGATTTAACCTTTTCCAAATCCTGTAAGATAGGCCCATGACCAGATCTTTGAGTCTTCGCAGTTCGTTTGTTGAGCTGTCTTGTGCTGTTTTCACTCGGGATTGATGTTATGGTTTTGTATGACCTTCATGGCAATGGTTTGACTTGATTTTAACATAATTTGATGTTAAATTGGCAAAATGACTATTTTTCCCTTCCCGGGGTTGTCTCCAAGACTGTCAGGGCTTTCGACTGTTTCTCGGTGTTGTCTTTGAGGTTTGATCTCAGCCGACTCTGTTCTTCCTGAGGGTCGTCTCCGAGGTTTGATTTGATATCCCAGGTTTGTCTCTAGGGATTGATTTGATGCTTTAGGGTCATCTCCGAAGGTTGACTTGATATCCTATGGTTGTTGCCGGGGTTTGTCTTTATCTCCCAGGGTTGTCACCAGGGTTTGACTTGATCTCCCGGCGCTATTGCCAGGATTTGACTTAATCTCCCAAAATTATCGTCGGGGTTTGATTTGGCCTCCTGGGGTTGTCGCTGGGGTGTGATTTGGTCTCTCGGGGTTGTCGTCGGGGTTTGATTTGGTCTCCCGAGGTTATCATCGGGGTTTAATTTGGTCTCCTGGTGTTATCACCGGGGTTTGATTTGATTTCCCGGGGTTATCACTGTGGTGTGATTTAATTTCACGGGGTTGTCGTCGAGGTTTTATTTGGTCTCCCGAGATTGTCGTCGGGGTTTGATTTAATTTCCCGGGGTTATCGCCAGGGTGTGATTGGTCTCTCGGGGTTGTCACCGGGGTTTGATTTGATTTCTCGGGGTTGTCACTAGGATGTTATTTGATCTCCCGAGGTTGTCGCCAGTGTTAAATTTACTCTTCCGGGGTTGTCGCCGAGCTTTGATCTAGACTTCCAAGGTTATCTCTAGAAGGTAAAAATGGTTTTGCCCTTCTGCAGGGTTAGTAACAGGAATGCAAAATTTTGAGTATCTACAGATTCCCCTCTTTATCATATTTATGCAATGCAATAGAATAAATAGGATAAAGATTGCTAGACACTGGAAATATAAGACATGCAAATAATGTAATGCAATGCAGCATGATGTGATGTTATGAACTCTGAACATTTTTGTTTGTAGTCATTTCCAACGATATTATCTCACTGACTGCTCCTGCCATTTCTGCTAGGGATGGAGTCGTCAATGATGGCTTCCACTGAAATCTCTTGATGCCTACTTAAACGGTAGTTTGCAAAGCTTTCATCACCGACCCTTCTCGATTCCTGCTCGAACAGTAGTTTTCAGAGATTTCATCACTGAACTTTCTCAATGCCTACTCGAACAGTAGTTTACAGAGCTTTCATCATCGACTTTCTCGATGCCTACTCGAACGGTAGTTTACAGAGCTTTCATCACCGACTTTTCTCGATGATACATTGGGGTGAAGCCAATGGTTTTAAAATGTCCGTCGATCCTACCACAGCTGATTCTACAAAATGTTGTAGAGATGTTTTCAGGATCCCTACGGTGGAGATTGTTCTATGGCTGATACCATTGGACCTTTCTGAATTTGACGTTGGGGGTTTTCACCAACATTCTTCGTCTTTAGATACGCTTTCTACCTTTACCTCTGCTAGGGATTCCTTATGCCTATCCTGATGATAGTTTACACTTGTGTATATCATTGGATCCTTCCCAACGCTACGTTGGAGTTATCACCAATGGTTTGGATTGCTGTCCGGTTGATGCTGACATTGTTGTCGGGGATAGAATTCTTACTATCTATTTGAACAGTAGTTGACAATGATCTGACCATCACGGAACCTTCTTGATACCAACCCGAATGGTAGTTTAAAACGGTCAATTGAACTGACTTGAAGCCTACTCGAACAGTAGTTTGCAGAGTTTAACCATCACCGAACCTCCTCGATGCCTACTCGAAAGGTAGTTTATAATGGTCGGTTAAACTGACTTGAAGCCTACTCGAACGGTGGTTTGCAGGGTTTAACCATCATCGAACCTCCTCGATGCCTACTCGAACGGTAGTTTACAACGGTCGGTTGAACTGATTGATGAGTTGGTTTTATACCTACAAATCGATGTCCTTTTTAGCTTGATTATTTGTTATCTCGAGTAATTTTAGTGTCATTTCACTTGGTTTTGTGTTACTGATTGCAGGAAGCAGGTTGGACGGGAAACAATACTTAAAGAGCAAATTTCAACTTGGCATATAAGGTACACCCGCTGGGGCGGGTCATCATAGAGTAAAATACCCCGCTGGGGCGGGGTTGTCGAAAGAGCTCAGCCTAAAGTGGATGCCGCTGGGGTGGGCGTGTGCAAGGCTAAGTACCCTGTTGGGGCGGAGGTTCGCGGCTGAAATTATGGAGATTTACTTGTTTGCTTGGGATTCTGCAGAAACAAAGAGGCGTGTTTTGGTTCACGATTAGGGGGATACAGAGGGACATATATCAGATATACTTAGACAGAAAACAAGCCCTAGTTCGTGAGACTTGCTATGTAAGGAGAATTGAAGCACGACGAAGCACGAAGAACGCAAGGAGCGTGAAGAAGAGTGGTGATACAATTTCAAAGTTTATTTTCCATCTTTATCTATACCTTGTATTCAGGATGTTATACACCTTGTGGATTATGGTTTTTATTTCATTCATGATGAATTAATATTCTATTTAAGCCTATAACGGATCTTATTATGTAACTAAAAATTGATATGATTTCCAGTTAGTTTATGAAGATTATTTCCAGGTTATTTTCTATGGTTTGTGCGTAACTTATGTATTTGCTTGATCACCAATTGCCTGTTATCCCATATAAACTCGAGAGATGACATATGGGATTGGAACTAGCCATAGTGACGTATATTTGTGATTTCTACTGTTAGTTGGACTTTATAATTCATGTATAGGATAGAGATATCTATGCATCATGCGTAATCTAAAGAGAACTTGGTTTTAAACTTTTTTAATTATAATTCACATAGAGATATAGTGAGTTAGTTAATTAAGGTGTCTTGCTTAATTCTATCAATTATGGATTTGAGTGAGTATGGATGTAATGCATTGAGAGATGGTTATATCTACTTCCGTGTTCTTAGTTAATAATCTAGAATAATTGATATAAACTGAAGGAGAGTATATTGTCCGAAGTGAACTAATAAGTGAAATTGTAGGCTTAATTCTCTAAAAACTTGTTAAATCCCTGGATTAGTGTTAATTATACTCTGATTAGTAGTTTCATAAAAAACTCATCATTTAATCATTAGTTTAATAAAGCTGAAACAATACAAAATTTGTACTTGTTTGGATAAATTATGATTATTGTCTCTATGGGAACGATACTTGATCTTATCATTATATTACTTGTTGACCACTTATACTTGCGTGTAGCGTGTATTGATTTTACCCAACAAGTTTTTGGCTTTGTTGCCGGGGACAGTAATTGCGTTTATTACTTACAATATCAGTTTAATTAGATCAGTTTTAGTTAAACATATATATATATTTTTATTTTTATTTTTGTTTCATTGGCTATTTCAGGTAATCTCGAGAAGTGCATGCAAACTCGATCAAAGAAGCCAGAATTGTTGCCTCTCGAGGACGATATCGACAAACGGTTTTAGAGGTTAAGTAAGTGGATTCAGAAAACTATAGAAGAACTTGAAACACCCAAAGACAACATGGCTGAAGAGGAAGAGAAAGCACTGCGGAATTATGCTACATCGCGGATTTCAGAAATTTAGTCAAGCATTACCAGGCCGGCGATTAATGCTAATAACTTTGAGATCAAGCTTGGAATGATATAGATGGTGTAGAATAATTTCCAGTTTGGGGGTCTTCCAAATGATGATCCAAACGAGCACATTGTTAGTTTCATAGAAATCTGCGATACCTTCAAGTGAAATGGGGTTTCAGATGATACTATCATATTAAGGCTATTTCCATTCACACTCAGAGATAAGGCAAAGGGTTGGCTCCATTCTCTACCACTGGGGTCAATCACCACATGGAACGATTTTGCATAGAAATTTCTGGCTAAGTTTTTCCCTCCTTCAAAGACACATATATTGAGAACAGATATATCTTCATTTGTGCAGCTGCAAGGAGACCCACTATATGAAGCATGGGAAAGGTATAAAGAGCTATTGAGAAATTTCCCACATCATGGATTACAGCATTAGATGCAGATAAAGACATTCTACAACGGGTTAGGGAGTCATATACGGACTAGCATCGATGCAGCCTCAGGTGGAGCTTTCATGGCAAAGAAATTTGAGGAGGAATGGGACTTGATAGAAACAATGGCTGCAAACAACTATCAGTGGCCGAATGAGAAATTGACTCAACCTAAGGCAGCAGGTATTCTGGAAGTGGACTCTATGTCAGCTTTATTCACACAAATAGCAGCGTTATCGAAGAAGATGGATGCCATGTCAAGTGGAACTATGCAGCAGGTAGCAGTTATATGTGAACTCTGTGTAGGGGAGCATCCGACAGATCATTGTGCGATAAACCCAGCTTCAGTACAGTTTATGGGTAGCTATAACAGGCCACCTAACACACATCAGAATGCATATAATCAGGGGGCAAGGAACCATTCGAATTTTTCATGGAGCAATAATCAGAACCAAAATCAGAATTAGCAGCAGGCTCCACGACCATCATACCCCCCTAGTTTTTAGAATCAACATCAACAGTCAGCTCCGCATCATGAGAAAAATACAGATTTGGAGGAGCTACTGGCGAAGTACATAACAGGGAATGAAAAGGCAATAAAATATCAGGCAGCTACGATCAAGAATTTAGAAACTCAGATGGGACAGATTGTAAGTGCGTTGAACAGTACACCCCAAGGAACCTTGTCGAGTGACACAAAAAAGAATCTGAGGGGAGGGCATGAGCAATGTCAAGCTATCATAGTTCAGAGTGGAAAATAGCTAGCCGAGCAGGAGTCAGAGACGCCGACGACGAATAAGCAGGTTGAGACTAGTGTGGAAGAAACAGTGGAACGGAGTAAAGAAGGGAAAAATTTAGCGGTACAGGAAAAAGTTGTTATACCGATAGTTTACCCACCACCACCCTTTTAACAACGGATCTGAAAACAGAAATTAGAGAAGCAGTTTACTAAATTTCTAGAGGTGTTCAAAAAGCTACACATCAACATTCCTTTCGCGGAGGCATTAGAGCAGATGCCGAGTTATGCCAAGTCCATGAAGGATATCTTGTCAAAATAAAAAGAGTTAGAAGACTTCGAGACTGTGGCACTAACAGAGGAATGTAGCGCTATATTGTAAAAGAAGCTTCCACCAAAATTGAATGATCCGGGCAGTTTCACCATCCCATGCAAAATAGGGAGTTTGGCCTTTAACAAATGTATGTGTGACTTAGGTGCAAGTATAAACCTCATGCCACTTTTAGGTTATACTTAGTTAGGTTTACCGGCACCTAGACTAATAAACATCTCCTTACAGCTGGCGAACAGATCGGTAATATATCCACAAGGAATTATTGAGGATGTTTCGGTAAAAAGAGGTAAATTCATATTCCCAGTGGACTTCATCATCTTGGACTATGAAGAGGATAAGGATATTCCGATAATCCTTGGGAGACCATTTTTGGCAATCGGTAGGACTCTCATTGATGTTCAAAAAGGAGAGTTAACCATGTTAGTTCAAGACCAAGAGGTAACCTTCAACATGTTTAAGTTCATGAACTTCCCCAAAGAGAATGAGGAATGTTTCCGAATGGATGTTATTGACAAAGTAGTGGGAGATGAACAACATCGTATATTGAGTACTGACCTTTTAGAATCCACTTTGATGGGAGATTGTGATAAAGAGGATCCAGAGTTATTGGAATATTTGCAACTATTAGAGGCACATTCTAGAGTGATCAAGTTCAAATTATCGTTTGAGCTGCTAGAAGCAGCAGGAACCTCATCAGCAAGGATGAAACCATCTCTAGAGGAACCACCTGCACTAGAACTCAAATCAAACCCTTACCCAACCATCTCAGGTATGCGTATTTGGGTAATTCATCTACTTTACCTGTTATTATTGCATCTGTGCTTAACGAATTGCAGGAAAGTAAGCTGTTAAGAGTTCTGCGGGAGTACAAGTCTGCTATTGGATGGACTATCGCTGACATCAAAGGAATTAGCCCTTCATTCTGTATGCACAAGATTTTGATGGAGGAAGATGGGAAGCTAATAATAGAATAACAACGGAGGCTCAACCCAATCATGAAAGAGGTAGTGAAGAAGGAAATCTTGAAATGGCTGGATGCTGGAATTATCTTCCTAATCTCAGATAGTGCATGGGTAAGCCTGGTTCAGTGTGTCCCGAAGAAAGGTGGTATGACAGTAGTGAAGAATGTAAACAACGAACTGATATGGACAAGGACAGTGACCGACTGGAGGGTTTGCGTGGACTATAGAAAGCTAAATAAGGCAACCAGAAAGAATCATTTCCTGTTGCCGTTTATTGATCAGATGTTGGACAGACTAGAGGGACATAAGTACTACTATTTGTTAGATAGGTATTCAGGATACAATCAGATCATTATTGCACTAGAGGATCAAGAGAAGATGACATTTACATGCCCATATGGCACCTTTTCCTTTAGAAGGATGTCATTCGGACTGTGTAACGCACCAGCAACCTTTCAGCGAGCATGATGGCAATCTTTTCAGATATGGTGGAGCGCAGTGTTGAAGTGTTTATGGATGACTTTTCAGTATTTGGGGAATCTTTTGACAGGTGCGTCGAAAATCTAGTCCTAGTGCTGAAATGATGTGTTGAGACGAATATGGTACTTAATTGTGAAAAATGCCATTTTATGGTCCAAGAGGGGATAATACTTGGGTATAAAGTTTATGGAAAAGGGTTGGAAGTGGATCAGGCTAAATTAGAAACAATAGAGAATCTGTCACCGCCAACTTCAGTAAAGGGTATCGGAGTTTTCTTGGTCATGCTGGATTCTACAGCCGATTCATCAAGGACTTCTCCAAAATTAGAAAATTGCTATGCAGTCTATTAGAGAAAGATGTACCCTTCAAATTTGATGAAGACTATCTTGGGGCATTTGAAGAGTTGAAGAAGAAGCTAACGACAGCCCCCGTGATCATATCAACGGATTGGACAATGTCGTTCGAGCTAATGTGTGATGTCAGTGACTATGCAGTAGGAGCTGTACTTGGACAACGCCGAGAGAAAGTCTTTCATTCCATCTATTATGCGAACAAAACATTGACCGATGCACAGTTGAACTACACAACCACTGAAAAAGAATTACTTGCGGTTATGTACGCATTTGATAAGTTTCAATCGTATTTGGTGGGGACTAAGGTAGTGGTATGCACAGATCACTCGGCCATATGATATCTAGTCACAAAGAAAGAAGCAAATCCGAAACTAATTCGCTGGATTTTGCTCCTCCAAGAATTTGATTTAGAGATTAAAGATAGGAAGGCGATAGAAAATCAGGTGGCTGACCACATTTCCTGATTAGAGAATCTGAGCCATAACAAGACCGACAAGGTAGTGATTAATGAGTCCTTTCCTAATGACCAATTATTTTTGATCCACGACGAGTTTCTGTGGTATGCGAATTTTGCGAATTACTTGGTAAGCAACATTCTCCCACCAGATTTAGCACGCCGACAAAAGAAGGAATTCTTACACGACTGTGAAGTGGTATATATGGGATGAACCGTATCTATTCTGATAGTGTGCTGACAGAATGATTTGGCGATATGTGTCGAAAAGTGAAGTAGAAAGCATTTTACAGGCATGTCACGCCTCATTATATAGGGGCCACTATGGGAGTGAAAGAAAGACAGCGAAAGTCTTTCAGGTAGGTTTCTATTGGCCCACCTTGTTCAAAGACGCACATCAGTGCATGAAAAACTGTGATAGATGTCAACGAGTGGGAAATATTTCGAAGCGAAACGAGATGCCACTTAACATGATTTTGGAAGTCGAGGTTTTTGATGTATGGGGAATCGACTTCATGTGACCATTTTTGTCTTCATTCAGTAATTTATATATCCTGTTGGCAGTCGACTATGTGTCGAAGTGGGTTGAGGCAGTCGCACTACAGACTAATGACGCGAAGGTTGTGCTAAAATTCTTGTAAAAGAACATCTTCACACGAATTTGGCACCCCGAGGGCAATTATCAGTGATGAGGGAAGCAATTTTTTCACTAAGTACTTCAACGCTCTCTTAACTAAGTATGGGGTCAACCACAGAATCACCACGGCCTATCACCCCCAGACGAGTGGCCAAGCTGAAGTATCTAACAGTGAGGTGAATAGAATCCTAGAAAAGGTCATGAATCCGAATCAGAAAGATTGGTCATTGAAACTAGATGATGCTCTTTGGGCATATCGGACCGCATATATGACCCCGATCGGCATGTCTCCATATCAGTTGGTCTACAAAAAGGCATGTCACCTTCTGATGGAACTCGAGTATAAACCTTATTGGGACATCAAGAAACTCAACTTTGACCTATCAGCAGTATGGGAGAAAAGATTGTTGCAGATCAATGAGTTAGATGAATTTCTCCTGTAAGCATACGAGAATTCAAAGTTATACAAAGAAAAGGTCAAGAAATGGCACGATCAGAAGATAGTGGATAAAAAGTTTGAACGGGGACAATCAGTGCTATTATTCAACTCTCGGTTGAAACTCTTTTTAGGGAAACTGAAATCTAGTTGGTCGAGGCCATTTATTGTCAAAACTGCATTTCCATACGGCGTCGTTGAGCTCTTTGGCCGGGATCCTACGAAAACAGTTAAAGTGAACGACCAATGCCTCAAGCATTATTGGGGAGGTGGCGTCGATCGCCAGGCGACCTCGATTGACCTTACCGAGCCGGTGTGAAACAGGGAGTAGTCAGGCTGAACGACTAAAAATCAAGCACTCGATGGGAGGCAACCCATCCTTTACTTGCATTTTTCATAAATAAATATAAATTAGTTGTAATCATGCATAGTAAGTAGGAATTGTTTGGTATACTGTTTGTTCTAACAATTTCAAGTTATTCGGTGCAGTATGGGCCAAGAACAGAAAGAGTTCAAGCAAAACCTTCATGGGGCAAACATAAAACAACTAAGGGGAGTCTATTCAAGCTCATATCCAGCAGAAAAAAGTTAAAAATTTTAAATTCTGCAAAACCCCATACCCGCCCTGGCTGGCCAGTCTAAGGCACAAAGCCCCGCCCGCGGGCTTCTTCTCGGTAGGGTGCCCGCCCCCGCGGGCTTACCATACTTAAATTGCCGGCTCGACGGGGGTTTGACAGTTTTGTTTTTTTAATACCCCATTTAGCATTCACTTAGGCAAATACAAAATATTACCCTAAGACCTAATCTACTGAAATCCTCTCCAAACTCCATCCCAATCAACTACTTCACTTCCAAAGCCCCAATCGAGTGGGATTTCAATCACAAACGTGGCAAGCATCTTGAAACATCAACTTCCAACATCCAATCTTCAGTTAAGTGAATTCACACCAAATAGGAATTGAAGGCAAGGGGAAAACTCTGCAATTCAATCATGCCATACGCAAGTATCACACAAAACCAGTTGGTAAGCATCACATAATACTACACCAATTAGACTTTTGATTAATTTGGTAATAGAGAATTGGCTAGTTAGGGCAATCAAGTGGACAAAGAAAATTTTTGGGATATTGATTGTTGGGGTTCTGAATTGGAAGTTACAAATTGTTGCACTTGTTATATCTTTCTTGAGATTGGGTGTGTGAGATGAAATTAGGGAAAAAATAAGAAGTAAACATCACCACCATTAAGCTCCTTTGACATTGCACGCCAACCGTTCGATACAATGCCCCAACCAAAAGTCACAAGGAATTCATTGATTTTGAGCAGGTGATACATCATACCACCACTAGCACCAAAGAGACAGAAGGGTGAGGGCTCATCCACCCTCGCTAGACTGTATGATCGTAGGAAATTTCGAAGTGCTTTCGCCGCTGATAGATTTCACTACTTGGCGGGAAAGGCACTAATACCTGAACGGGGCCTTAAGCCCGATGCTTTGGATGGAGATATAGCGGTACAAATCATAGAGCATGGTTAGGAAACCTTCACAGATCAGCCCGACGCGGCAGTGGTAGCCATGGTCAAGGAGTTCTATGCGAATGCGGAGGTCATAGCTCCGTTTAAAGCATTCATCCGGGGCAAAATGGTTGATTTTAGTGCCAATGAGATAAATGATTTCTATAACCTCCAACAGCCGGTAGTTTGTTATTACACTGAGTTTAGAGATAGCATGCCCGATTATGATCAAATCCTCATCGAATTATGCAAGCCCGACACAGTTTGGTAAAAGGGCAAGAAAAGGGCAAGAAAAGGGCACATTAATCATGAGCTCAAGTCTAAGCAAGTACGAGAAGATATGGTATTCTTTCCTCTATGCCAAGCTACTTCCATCAACGCATACGAGCGAAATAACCAAAGAAAAAATCTTACTGTTGTATGCGATCATCAAGGATTTCGACATCAATATTGGGGTTATCATTAGTTTCTCCATTAGCCGATGTTTGAGAGGGCCGATGTCAGGAGGATTTCCACATCCATCCCTTATCACCGTTGTGCAAGCGTGCGGGTGTTAGGTGGGTAGATGATGAGCCGCTTCAGCCACAATTGTAGCTTCTGGACATGGGGATGATCGCCTGATTCGGCTACTGGAAGGGGGCACCGTCACATCCCCGCGGCCTAGGCTTCATTTTTCCTTTTGACTCGGATGAGGAGGAGGACGAGGCCATGGATGCGGATTATGTGATGCCTAAGGAGGATGAGTTTGCGGAGGACCGGCTGCCTGAAGAGGGGGATGCCACTACGTCGAGCACTTCTCGCTCGACAAAGTTTATGTTCAGTTCCCAGTTCTGAGAGCTTCAATGGCAATTGGATGAACAGCGCAGGGTGGATGATAAGAAGAAAGACCGGCTGGAGGCGAGACAAAGCCATATGTTTGAGACTAAGAACACTTTCAACGCCGCCATAGCCGAAGCATTTGTGCGACTGAACACATCCGTCGACCCATTTTAGTTCCCGATTGCGCAACCACTTCCCGGATATCCACCTTCAGATTCTGATGTGGAGGAGGTTGCGCCGGAGCTATGAGTATTCAGGGAAGTCCTCTAAGATTAAGTTCATCTATTTTCTCAACGAGGACATTGCGATAGTTAAGTTTGGGGGTGTGTATATTATTTATCATGAAATTGTTAGAACTTTGCATAGTAGTTTAACATTGCATGTTAGAGTAGTTTATTATTATGAGTAGTTTATTTAAGTGTTTTTATGTTTATAAAAAAATGAAAAAAATGAAAAAAAATAAAAAAATACAAAAAGAGTCTTTAGTTAGAATTGCATGAGTCGAGTATGTCAGTATATATGATGTGACCTTATCCATTGATGAGACTGGACTTACATAGAACTTGAATAGTAATGACAACTGAGGCACATATGTAATTTTAGACTTTTATATGAATCTTTGCCTTTTTGACACTGTTGGACCGGTTAGCACGTTAGAATGACTATGTAGTCCAACTTGGGTCAAATAGTGATATAATTGACGTCTTAAAAGAAATTGGGCTTTAATGACAGAAATTCAATGAACTGGTAGTAATGACTAAGATTAGGCAGAAACCTAAGTTTGGGCGAAAGTATGGGAGCTATCTAAAAGAAAAGAAATGAAAAAAATTGGACAATATGAAAAAGAAGAAAAAAAGAAACTTGTGAATAAACACCGTGACTCGTTTAGTTTCGTGGCCTTTGATACTCGAGTAAGTATACCCAATGGGATGTTTCTACACCTAGCGCTCTAAAGCCATCTGGCTTGGGAGTCGTTGGTCGAAAGCTCGCTACACGGGTATCATTGAAAAGCCTAAGTGAACTAAACATTGCACAGTTATGAGTAGAGTAGAAGTACGGGAAAATGAGTAAAATGCCCCCGTAAATGAATAAAGATAGAAAGTTTCCCATATTTACTTCTGACGTGGTTAATGTTGAGTCTTGGTTATATTATCGTGTTTACGCGATTTCTTGAGTTACAATTATATTGTCTTTCTAAGACGCATATTATGTGATATATTTGAACTACAGTTGGTCACATTGTTGTCGAGCACACACACTATATTGGTGTTAACAGGTATTGATTCATAGATTGGTTTGAACTACGGATATGCCTTTGGTTGGATTTGTTGTTTATATCTGTTGTGATTTCTCTGAGGTAATATTGGTTAACTTGATATTCTCTGACAGTTGTATTTGTATTCATCTTAGTTAGTTCATATGCTTAATTTTGCTTGAGGACAAGCAAAGTCTAAAGTTTGGGGGTATTTGATGAGTTGGTTTTATACCTACGAATCGATGTCCTTTTTAGCTTGATTCTTTGTTATCTAGAGTAATTTTAGTGTTATTTTACTTGGTTTTGTGTTGTTGATTGCAGGAAGCAGGTTAGACGGGAAACAGGACTTAAAGAGCAAAGTTCAGCTTGGCATAGAAGGTACACCCGCTGGGGCGGGCCATCATAGAGTAAAATACCCCGCTGGGGCGGGGGTGCAGAAAGAGCTCAGCCTAAAGTGGATGCCCGCTGGGGTGGGTGTGTGCAAGGCTAAGTACCTCGCTGGGGCAGGGGTATGCGACTGAAATTATGAAGGTTTCCTTGTTTTCTTGGGATTCTGCAGAAATAAAGAGGTGTGTTTTGGCTCACGATTAGTGTGATACAGAGGGATATATATCAGATATACTTAGACAGAAAACAAGCCCTAGTTTGTGAGACTTGATACGTAAGGAAAATTGGAGCACGACGAAGCACGAAGAACGCAAGGAGCGTGAAGAAGAGTGGTGATACAATTTTAGAGTTTATTTTCTCTCTTCATCTATACCTTGTATTCAGGATGTTATACACCTTGTGGATTATGGTTTTTATTTCATTCATGATGAACTAATATTCTATTTAAGCCTATAACAGATCTTATTATGTAACTAAGTATTGATATGCTTTCCAGTTAGTTTATGAAGATTATTTCCAGGTTATTTGCTATGGTTTGTGCGTAACTTATGTATTTGCTTGATCACCAATTGTTTGTTGTCCCATATGAACTCGAGAGATGACATATTGGATTGAAACTTGCCATAGTGACGTATGTTTGTGATTTCTACTGTTAGTTGGACTTCATAATTTATGTATAGGATTGAGATATATATGCATCATGCGTAATATAAAGAGAACTTGGTTTTAAACCTTTTTCAATTGTAATTCACATAGAGATATAGTGACTTAGTTAATTAAGGTGGCTTGCTTAATTCTATCAATTGTGGATTTGAGTGAGTATGGATGTAATACATTGAGAGATGGTTATATCTACTTCCGCGTTCTTGGTTAATAATCTGCAATAATTGATATACAATGAAGGAAAGTATATTTTCCGAAGTGAACTAATAAGTGAAGTTGTAGGCTTAATTCTCCGAAAACTTGTTAAATCCCTGGATTAGTGTTAATTATACTCTTATTAGTAGTTTCTTATAAAACTCATCATTTAATCATTAGTTTAATAAAGCTGAAATAATACAAAATTGGTACTTGTTTGGATAAATTGTGATTATTTTCTCTGTGGGTACGATACTTGATCTTATCATTATATTACATGTTGACCACGTATACTTACGTGTATCGCGTATAGATTTTACCCAACATTGATTTGATTCGATACCTTGTCTGGAGAATTATGTAACAGATTCCATCATCGATCCTCGTCGAGGAAGAGATTTTCATGATTTTCATAATCGGATCTTTTTTGATGCTACGCTAGAGTTGTCACCAACGGTTTGCAATATCAGATAATCTAACCTTCGTTGAAGCAGTTCTCAACGGCTTTCATCATCAGCTCTTTCTCGATGCTACGCTAGAGTTGTCGCCAATGGTTTGCAATATCAGATATTCTGAGCTTCGTTGAAGCAGTTCTCAAGGGCTTTCATCACCGAATCTTTCCCGATGCTATGCTGGAGTTATCGCCAACGGTTTACAATATCAAACAATCCTAATATCTCTGTTGGGGGTATTATAGAAATTCAAAATTTCGTTCTCCTGTTACTAACACTGTAGGAGGGCAAAGTCATCTTTTTAACTCAACCCCGGTCCTGATACCTAGCCTCCAATCCAAACTCAGCCACCCATGTCGGTCCTTTAACTCAAATTCGATCCTCAATATCGGTAATCTAGTTAAATCCGATCACCGATATCGGTAATCTAGCCAGCTCCGATAGTTAATCAAACAGTCAATTGAGCTCTGATAGTCAATCAGACCGTCAATCCAGCTCAGATTGTCAATCAGACCACCGATCCAGCTCCGATAGTTAATCGGACCATCAATCCATCTCCGATAGTCAATCAGACCGTCTATCCAGCTACGATCGTCAATCGGACCGTTCATCCAATTTTCAACGTCAATCGGACCGTCAGATCATCCCCGATCTCAATATTGGGACATCAACTCAAACTCGGTCACCAATATTGAGACAACCACAACATCGATCAACCATATCGGGATGCCAACTCAGCCCCGACAGCAACCCGAGAGGTACAAATCAGCCCGGCAGCAACCCGAGAAGTACAGATCAGCCCCGGCATCAGCCCGGGAAGTCAGGTCAACTTTAGACATAAACCTGAAGCATCATAACAACAATTCCAGAAGAAAACTTGGAACGGCCACGATCATCACAGAGGCAACACTGGGGATAAACAGTCTCGAATGGGATCCAAGTCTTGGAAACAGCTCTTGGAAGTCAACTAGAGGCCATGTCGACACAAAGGGAAACCCTGGGAGGGGAAAAATGGTTATTTTACCAACTCTCAGCTGATTCAGTTAAAATCAAGCTGAATTGATGCCACCAAGGTTAGAAAGAACCACAACGGTGATCCCGGGTGAAAACATCACCGGACGGCTCGATGGACAAACTATGAGGAAACAAAGACCCAATCATGAACCCACCTTTGGGAACTTAAAAGGGGTTAAAACCAATGTCATTGTGACACTCTCAACGAGGGCTTTCCGAAAAGCTATAGCACGCCTTAAACGGACGCTCCGGTCAAAAGTTATAAAGGTTCGAACCTGATATCGCGTCGCCTACCATATATACACCTCGAGACGATGAAGCCGGGCATGTGGGCCCCACCTTACAGAGCCGCACCTCTACCTGCGGCAGCAGCAGGTAGAGCTAAGGCTCCCTGGCCCCCGTTCATTTTTAAGAATTCTGAAACGCAGCAAAGCTCTGCCCGTCTGATTTTCTGACTTTTACACCTCTTCCAAACCCAAATATTTTTACTCCAACACGTAGACAAACCCATATACTACCACACATCAAAAAACCACGGGTAGATTTAAACGTTTAAAGCCTACGATTTGGCAAAAAGCTCGTATTGCAGTCCATTGTAAGTATTTTTACGATCAGAAAATCAATACTACTACTTTGCATTGTTTTTCACTTGCACATGAAGTTTCATCTTCTAAATTGCTTGGAACTTAGTTCCGTAGCCGTTTTCATCAAAATTTGGTACATTTCTATACATAAACGCAGTTTTTGGCATTTCTACAACTCGGATTGAAGATCCGTCAGCTCCAGCAGCTTCGATGCACTAGCACACACATTTTGGCAACTACGCCGGACTGGGTCATCTTCCCAGTCCGGGTGTGGCCCTTTTTTGTATATATTTAACTGCAAATGTACTAATAATTTAATTCTGTCAAGCCCGAATGTCAAATTCGAGGTAGTTTACCGCTTTTATATATATTTACTCATATATAAGCGACTTTCACCATTAATAGTTCTCATACCAGTCCTGGTTGACTACATTTTTGTCAATATATATATATATATATATATATATATATATATATTATATATATATAGTCTGGCCTGGATAATTTTGTGGCCATTTTACTGCTTTTGCACATTTCGCCATACTGGGTGCTCTCCCCAGTCACTGGTGAACTACTTTTCTGTCCATTTCAATTTCAGTACGGGCATTGGCGTGAAAACCCTTCGCCCTTTTTACTATTTTTCTATATATATATATATATAAATATTTCATTTCTGTCACAGCCTGAATTATTTCGTGGCTATTCACAGTTTTTTATAAATATATATATATATATATATATTTCAATTCCAGTCCGGGCTTGCGAGTGAAAACCCATCGCCCTTTTACAGCTTTTGTATATATATAATTATATATATATATATATATATATTGCTTTACTCAATTTATTCGACTGCTGCATTTAATATTGATTTTTATCAATTTGCACTGATATATCTGCGGACAGACTAGATTTATCCAAATTTCGCCAATTCTAGTTTTTAACGGTTCAAACAGGTCCCGACAGAACCTGGAAGCTATAATGGCTGAGATTTTTTTAAATCTCATTATTTTTATAGTTTTAGCACTGAAAGTAAACTCGTGTCCCTTAGATCGCTATCAAGTGGGAACGAGACGCTTTATCCAGTCGCAGCCAGGATTTATTGATGAATCCTTGGTTCCATTGCGACGTGATGATGTATATATATATACATTTTTGTGCAAATTTGAATTGTGCAGGTTTATGGGCTACTCATATGTGAGCCTAGGAATCATGGGATTCACGATCCAGTAGATCGGGATCTGATTCCCATGATGGACAAACTCCAGTTTACAGATGTACCCTGCCAGTTTTTTCTGTAAAATGTACATACACAAACCTTAAAACGGTTATCAGAATTTAAGGTCACATCATAGTGAAATGTCAATTGTCGTGTCAGCGTCCCTCCGATGGTTTTCATACCCATGAGGAGACCGACACTTGTATATTTCTGTGGTCGAGGATGTTTTTTCAACCCGGCAAATCACCATTCACATGCAGCCTTAAGGCTATAAAGAGAAAAATTAAAAGTAGCGATACGCTTCAATTCTTATGTCAGCGTAAGGGTTTGATAAACCAGCTTTCAAAACATCATTTTAAATTTAATCAAAAGAAAAGCTTTTGCAAATCAAATCAAAGACTGATTTTTAAATCAAATCAAACCATTCGTATATAGGCTCAACGAAGTCTGTCAAAGCTTTCAATCAATCAAATCAATAGGCCTACTTTTCAGATAGCATTCACTCACGCATTCACAGTTTTAAGGGAAATATTGAAAAGATGCGATACCGCGTTTACACGGGACTCGTGGGGTGCCTAACACCTTCCCCACACTTAACCTAGCCCCCGAACTGAAAACTTCAATTTCAAAGATGAAGTTTCGACAGTGTCCAGCAATTGGGCCTCTTTTCAAATCAAACTCGGTTGAGTTGGTACAACCATTTTTAAATCTACCAACTGGTGACTCTGTTAAAACATTCAAATCGTCGACATAAATACATGTTGGCCTCTTTCCTAAAAAACCCTTCAAAACCTTTTTTCTAAATAAAAAGAATGAGGCTAGAGAGAACTTAGGAAGATCGATTTGAGCAAACTTGTGTTATGAACCGACCCGCGGGGTTCTTAAATTTTCCAACGTCGACAGGTATCTTTCTGATAAGTTATACCCTGGAATAAATCTGGATACTTTGACGTATTACAAATTGACGGTTCACGACGTCGGACGTTCCTGATGCTTTGATAGAGGCAGTTTTCTATAATTTCCATCATTGGCCTTCTAAATACCATTTCAGGGCTCATACCAATGGCTTACATGAGGATTTTCTTTTGTCAGGCGTTTGTTACCCGAATTCAGGATTTCAGGCCTTTTCTGCTCAATAGCATAGTATCTTTTTCACTGATTTGACTTTTCAGCTTTCGAGAACTCCGCTTTAACATTAATTAGACCAAATCAGAGGGAGTGGGGCCCACCTTATGTGGCCGAAGGTAGAGCCGCAGCCCCCCGCGAGTCTATTTTAATCCCCTCATGGCTTTCATAAGTCATTTTTATGTTGAACTAGAAAATTCCTCTTCAGGTCTGTTGAGTTTGGGCTGCTTTTTGCAAAATCTATCACCGTATTATAACGTTTACATCCTTTCTTTTCAAGTTTTGACTGTCCGCTCTGGGCCCTTGAGTGTGGATGCCGCGAGTGGGGCTTTGACTTAGCCTCTGCCTGATGATCAGAGGGTTAGAGATCGCATTCTTTAGCGATTGTTTTTAGTCATCATCAGGAGTTGTTTTATCGCAGACAACTCCATGATAGTCTCTTTTGCTCTGTTTAGCGCCACTTGAGATGTGGATCGCATCAGGGATTTTGACTGGGGCTTCTTCACCTTCGCATATTTTCTTCATGGGATGCGCCTACGCTCTTAGGGCGTGACGAAGGCTTGGCAGGGTTTTTACCCTTTGCACTGGAGTAAATTCTCTTTCACCTTTTAATTTCTCTCATTTAGATTGCCAATCTTTATCTCTGAGGACATTAGATCTTTGCACTTCCAATTTTGGGCATATAAGAGGCACCCTTACCTACGCCCGACTACTACTTTAGGTCTTGAGACCTATCCATAAGAATGGCGATGGCATTATTCTACTTTTATAGAGGTCCCTATAGCAGAGGGGTTTACTCATTCCTGCTTGCAGTTGGAGCTATTGACCGCTGTTGTTATCACGTGGGTTCCTTACACCCTTGATTATCTGACAGTCAGTTTTGTGGATGGATTCTCGATCGTGGTAGAGTACATATTATTTACTCATTGGATTCCTCTTTTGATAAATGGAGGATGGGAACTCTACTTGGGAGAGCGTGTTATCAAGAGCATCACATAAGAGATTTGTATTCCATTCCTTCCTTTTACTAAGCGACATTGGTCCCTATCTCAACTGGTTGTAGACATTCCCATGATGGTCTTGGATGGATTCATATTGTCAGAGGGCCCTCACACTCAGGGGGCATTTTATCGCTGGTGGAGTCCTCACACTATTGGGGCTCAGACCCGCGCCACCCAATTCATGGCAGACATGGTTCCTGGGTCTGTGATGATGACAGACTAAATAGCCTGCATTCGAGAGCCTACTCACTTGAAGCAGATTACCAGTTTGACCCAGCGATTGGACCGGGAACATTTGTTCATTAGGCACCTTGGAAGGGATCCTTCAAAGGCAGATTCTTTTGATCTTTTCAGCTCTAGCGCTGGCCCCCAGGTGGTCCTTATTCTGCCAGTTTCACTGGTGCAGATCCTCCTCTTTATCGTCCCGACATCCCTTCTGGCAGAGATTCAGTGACTCAAGATGAGTTGCAGCAAGTTGATCAGCTGGTTGGTATAGATATCATAGATTTCTTCTGATATGCTTCTCGTTATATCTTTTGATAGGGCTCTGTTAGTTGTTGGGCTCGTTATCTCTTTTGATAGGCCTCTGTTAGTCATTGGGCTGTTGTGCCCCATTTCCCTATACTTTTTATTTTTTCATTTTAATGGTAGACAGAGATGGTGCTTTTATTAGACAATGTATTTAGACATGTATGATATTTCATATCTATTGCATCCTATTATCATTTATCATAATCATATATTATGATGTATGCATTATGTCATGGATATGCATTCATATAAGTGAGCTTAGCATTGACCCCTGGATGGTTTCATGATATGGTTTTACAGATGTCTTCATCTACCGTTAGCCGTATTGAGCACATGCCACCCACATTGATAGCCTCTTCTTTGAGATCATGGTATGACAGTTTGCCTCACACAGACAGGGCGACAGTTAATCAGATGTTGGGGCATTCCATGTCCATCTTATCTTTCCAAGAACCATTGGGCTTCGTAGACAATATATTATCTTGTTGGATACCTGAGCAACAGGTTTTTAGGTTTAGTATCTACGAACTGACTCCTACATTAGAGGAGTATGATCGCATTACTGATTTACTGTTGATCGACCTTATAGTATGATGGCCATTAGCGATATAAGACGGCAGTTTATGACCCTGACTGGCTTGCGGAGTAGAGTCATCACCGATTAGATCACTTCAAGGCATGTGGTGTCCTTGGATTTCTTGATTGATCTATTTGGCTTGGTCGACAACTATGCTCAATACTCAGAGATTTTACTATCACTGCAGGGGAGTGGCAGATTGCTTGGGTAGATATTTTGTTGATGTGCGTCACAACTTACTTGTACATACCGCTGCATATGGACCATTTGAACATCAGCCTGATCACTATAATTCACGCTCTCACAGATGGTTGTACCATCTTACCAATGATATTGACGGAGACCTTGAGGTCGGCCACATTTTGCCAAATCCATTTTGTGGGGTTCTTCAAAGGGAGTGTCGTATAATTATATGTGTGATTCATAACACATTTGAGACCGATCGACACTTTTAGACATCACGGGTATTGTTTTACTTATGAGATAGCCATGTCCTATTCTTTTCAGCCGACTGAGTGTACAGATGCAGCATCTTGGCTGGATTTTCTGATGATAATCGAGGTTCCCTTTGCGATCTTGTCATGTTCAGGACTCAGCTCTCCTTATAGCTTCATTACTCATGAAGTTGGCATAGATTATCTACCCGTGGTTAATTTGAGAGGGACGACCACATATCATCCACTGGCTATCATGATACAGTTCGACTAGTTTCAGGATATTCACCACTTTAATGGGGCTATAAATCAGTGACTATCAGCTTCATCTTTGTCAGCAGATGATTTAGCCAGGATTTGTGATTATTGGACCTATCGCGAGAGGGCTGATTTTTGGACTAGTCATCTGTGTTATTCTTTAGAGTACTCGGTATGGCTAGAGGCAGACATTGCATCGACCGTGGTTGTTCACTCAGAGCTGAGTATTGATTCTAATAAGGAGGAGCCTATGGAGGGCCCTGATTCTCCCACCGAGGACGAGTTATTTGCTGGTTTGACAGCAGCTTTGGTCAGTGACACTCGAAGCACTTCTACTGCTGCGGGCCTATCTCTTATAGATTCTTTAGCTCGGATGACCTTTGAGAGGGATTAGGCTGTAGCGCTTATGTTGACATCCCTTTCTGGTAGGGATGCTGCTTTTATCGAGAGGGACGATGCTCGAGCCACTCGAGATGCAGCTTGTATCGAGAGAGATGATGCCCTAGTTGCCCGAGATGCTGCTTTTGTTAAGCGGGATGAGGCTCTAGCTGCCCGAGCCACTTTTATTACTGATAGTACTGCACTTAGATCCTACACATATGGCATTTTTGCAGATATGGGTGCATTGATAGATGATCATGGTAGCACTATGCAGATGGTTATGGATCTTCTAGCTCGCATGGAGACCTTAGGGCAAGAGCTTACAGATGCACCTCCATCTTCTGAGAGGAATGTCATGTCGGACTTGTTCTCCCAATTATCACAGGGTTTATAGACTAGATTTTATTTTCTTGCATAGACTAGGTCAGCCATTTTTGTCATGTACAAGATACATTGTATATATTAAACAGTATTATATGGCAGAGAAATATATTTTGATTCACTTCCCTTTTGGATATGTTTTTGTCATTATTGAATGATTACCACTTTTTTCATGACTTGTTGTCTTGATGTATCACGAGCTTTTCCTTGATGGACTAACATTGAGATGTCGAAGAGTACCTCAGAAGGGTCTGTTGATTAGGGAGGCTTGATGGTATTTGGGTTTTATATGAGGTTTGGTGTCTTGGGACTGATTTTTAAAAAGTGGTATTTTTTTTCTTGAAGTTTAGACCGCATCATAAATGGTTGCCTACATACTCCCGTGTTGAGGGAGATCAGGTCATTCGTAGTTCAGGCTTAGCCTGAATGGTTTGAAAAATGTTTATTTCGGTTTGAGCTTGGTTTGAGGGGTTTTTGGATTTTTTATTTGGTTTGATGATGAGTGGGATTTATACCCGCAAATCGGATACTTTATGGCTTAAATAGTTGCCTGATCTTCGTAGTTTTTATATAGTTCTATATGTTTATAGTATTATTAAACGAGTGAATGGAAGAGAATTACGAAGTGTAAATTAGAAAGTTTAAATTAGAATTTTCTTAGACGTTTGATAAGCGTTTCTAAGTGACTAATAATTGATGCGTATGGTGATACGTTATGTAGGATCATGAAGCAGATTATATTAAGAAGTTTTTCGGTAATTGGTAATCCACGAGCCAGGCAAGTCTTTCGGTTCCTACTTGCCTACGTGAATTTGATGAACTGTTTTAAATTATATGATATTTTATATATGTTGTAAGTGAGCATGATACGTTATACATGTTGTAATCATGAAATGTCAAAGTCAATTTATGACTACATTGTTTGGTCAAATAATGTTGATTGAGTAAGGAACTCAATTTTTTATATTTGTTATGTGAATTAAAGCATGTATGCCATGTTACTTTAATTATTATGAGATTTATGTTGAGCATATTTATTATGTGATACGTGATGCATGAAAACTGTTAGAACTTGTTGAGTTGTCGAGCTCACTCTTGCAAATAACCATTTTTGCAGGTCAAGGATGCAAGGTAAAGATACGTGTTAAGTGATTTATAGAGATCAATGTTCAAGAATATTAGTTATGTTCAATTTCAAATTGTAGTTAATGTTTTGAATGAAATATGTCGCTGAGTTATAAATAGAGTTATACAATATATATGGATATTGTTTTATTATGAAAGACTTTGTATAGTCATTTTGTTGTAACGATTTATGATATAGATTTGAATCGAAGAGATGTAATGTAAAGGTTGCGATTTAGGGCAATATAGAAAGAAAGTTTATAAAAGTTTTAAATATTCCGCATTTTTAGTGATTTTTAATATCGAATAAGCATGTAATGAGAGATTAAAGTTGTATTGTTCACGATCGAGAAGGAAAATATTATTGTATGAATTTTGGGGTCGTTACACCAACGTCACTCTAAAATGTTCGGCATACTCCTCTTGGGTTTTAGAATAGACTAAAATATCATCGATGAACACTTTTGACGTCGGGAGAATTTTGATCCCTCTTCCTATGTGTTTCTTACCCTATATGTTTTCTATGTGAATTTGTTTGATATGAGGGTGAGATTTTAGAAAGAATTCGATATACAATGTCGACGATTTGAAAAGTTTTGATTTTAGTGGTCCGAATTAGATAGAGCTGTCAGTTGGTAAGAGTTCAAATGGTTGTACCAACTCAACCGAGTTTTGAAAGGTTTTGCAATATGACCCAATTATTGTACTCTATTTAATTGGTCTTGGAAACCGAGATTCATATAGTTCGGGGGATTGATTTAGCGGGGGGAAAGTGTTAGGCACCCCCCCCGACTTTCGTGAAATCGAGTTTTGAAAGGTTTTGCAATATGACTCAATTAATGTACTCTATTTAATTGGTCTTGAAAATCGATATTCATATAGTTCGGGAGATTGATTAAGTGGGGGGAAGGTGTTAGGCACCCCCCGACTTTCGTGAAATACGGTTACCGAGTTTTTCATTCCCTAATCATTGTGTATGTGTGTGTGCTGCAGTTAATTGGGCCTAAGTGCTTTATTTGAAAGTTGTGATGTGCTTCGTTGGACCTATATACTAATGGTTTGATTTATTAAAAAGTCCATTTTTAGACAAGAATATGAAAGTGATGTTTAAAAAAATGATTTTCAAACCCTTTCGCTCGCATAGGTATTGAAGCCTTTTGATACTTTCATTTTATTCCATATTTGGTTTTATTTGATTTTATTCTCGGGATGAGAAGCATCCTCGACAACATAATATATATATATATATATATATATATATATATATACATATATATAAGTGTCGAGCTCCTTATGGGCATGAAAGCCATCAAAGTATGTGTGACAAACGAGAATTTTGTAATTTAATTTAAATATTTATTGAATTAAATAAATATTTTGATGATTTATTTTATTAAGTTAAATAATTATTTGATGGACTTGCGGTAGATTAATTTAATTATATGTGTTACATTGATTAAATTAATGTGGAGAATTTTTATAGTTCAAAATGTGGATTTAATTGAGTTTATTTAATTAAATGAATTATTTAATAAGCATAATGCTATTCTAATTAATTTAATAATTAATTAGAGATTTAATGATATGACATAATTAATAAATAAAATTTTAATTATGTGATGATGTGATTTAATGTGTAATATTATATTATATTTAATTGAATTTAAATAATATTATTAGAATTATTAAATTATGACAAATAAACTATATACTAAATAAGTTAATTAAATTAAATGGGAAAGGAGCTCCTTGTGGCCAACCAAACAATGCCTAAGGAACATGGGAGCAGTTAAGGCCTGATGCGCTTAACTGCTACCCATGACTTCACTGGTTACTTTTATACTTAAACACTATATCTATATCTGCTTCATATATTGCATATCAGTCAGAGAAGTTAGAGAGAAAAGAGAGAAAGTTTAAGAGAGAAATTGAGAGAATTGAAAGAAATTTGAAGAATCAGAGGAAGCTTTTATCAACTTTGAATCATCTTAACATGTAGTAAGGGTAAATTCTTCAAACCAAACTTCTAATTTCACGTTCATATATTTTCTCCATGTAAACTATTTTAAGTTCTCTGTAACTGAGATTTTGATGATTATTTATGATATGGGTACATATGTGTTAATAAATGCTTACAATATGTCTTATATCGATTATAATCTGTTTTAGAGTAATTAATCCATGAAAGCATGATTGAAATTAGAGATTTAAAAGCTACATAGTATGAACATATGAATATGACCCTTATGTACAAAATATCATGCTTTAATTGTTTATTAAACTTTAAATTGATAGTTGATTATGATTATGCTTGTTTAAACGAACAAAACGAAATTCAAAAGGACAGATTCAGAGTTATAATGAATCTGTAATATCGAATTTTATAATTTCTCTTGAAACTTTAAAAAATACCAAAAACAGTAAATTTAGGTGTTCTAATTCGAGTAATTACGTGATCTAAAGTGTTAAAGACATGCTAGAAGCGTTGTATGATGTTTATGTTAAGTTTACAAACTATGTGTAATATTAAATGTGTTGTTTGAACTTAATTTTTTGCATTTTCGTGGGTTATTTGGGCTGATGAACAGTGTAGTCGCGAATTGCAGTTCATCATACTGAGGACCCCCGCCCCGGCGGGCTTTTTAGTGTAGGACCCCCCGCCCCGACAGGCATGCCGCCCCGACGGGCATCTTGCAGCACAAACCCCCGCCCCGACGGGGATCACAGAGTCAAAGTTGTTTTGGTTTTGTGTTTTTTTAATCCATAACAAGATGAGTTAACTTAACCTAATGAACCTGAGAATGTGTTGAGCATGTAACATAGTACTATAACACATTGTTGACATGTATAAGACGATTTTAAGTTGCATATTAACAAGTTATGTGTGCACTTGGATTTTGTTGTTGTAAGGTTTGATTTTGACTGTTTAAGAGTTTATACTTGTGTGGTAGGCATGTTGTGGGTTCTGTGACGCCCCCAAATTCAGACCGTCACTGATCTCGAATTCGGTTCATCGCATACTAATTCTAATAACAACTCAAATGGAATAACAGAATAATTTACATTGATATAACATAAATATTCTCGTCCCAAGTCTCGAAACTATTACTAATACACTTCATAACTTAAACCAAACATTTCTTAATACATAACATTTAAATAAGTCTTAATATAACATAACGAAAACATCCTAATATAGAAAAGCACAGCTACTCCATAGCCTTGCCTTCGCACTTGTCCTGTCCTGGGGTTCCACCTTGCCCTGCCCTAACTGAAATGTTTATGGGAAGCAAGAGTGAGCAGCAAATTTGCTCAGCAAGTAATATGCCAATAAATGTTAACAGGAATATATACAGTTCTAAATCTCAAGGGTAAAACGGTAATTAATCGCTCAGGATTTCAAATAAGAATGTTGTGAACAAAATGAATAGCAATGACTTCCAAATCTATTCTGTGAAGTTGAATAAGGACCACTACGGGTCAAGAAGTTATTAAAGGTTTCAAAAGTTTTAACAATTTCAAGTGAATGAATAGACATCACTGAATGTGTCGTTGTGGACCAAGGATTAATAAAAGAATCTAAAGAATTCAAAGTTTCAAGTTAATAAATACTGGATACTGAGTGGTCGCTAAGAACCACGAACTTCTACTAGAATCACCAAAAATATTTTTGGTAACCCAAACAAGTACAATTAGGGGATCAGCCTATCGTACCTGGTGTTATGCATAACCTGTCACACCACTGTCAGCACCCCGACTATATATTTTCCCTTTTTACAAGGGTTGTTCAACTCAGTCAATTTATAAGAGTCCGCACCAAGGCAATTGGTGTGGATTACTTTCTAATTCATGATATTGGTCTAGCCGAATTAAATAGCGTAGACAATTTCAACAATGTATATAAGAACAATTTATGGGTTCAATACACACAACAATAATTCGAAGAATATAATCGTGATTTAAATCAAACTATGAAACATAAGTTTGTAAGGCAAGAATTATTCTAGCACCTATTTACTCGTACGAACAAAGTTAGTACAAGCTCGAATATGTGTTCAATAAAGAGTATGAATCAAATACTTGCTTAATAAAAGAGTAGTCAGATACTTGTAATTAATATACAAGAACGGTTTCAAGGAAGCTTGCACAATGAAAGAGTATAAGTTAGGGAACTTGCTTACGACGTTCCTCGAATAAGTAACCACAAGGATAGGATACTTGCAACACAATAAAAGTAGGGTTCAGATACTTGCACTATAAATGAGTGTAAGTCAGGAAACTTACCTTATGCGTAGTTTATCCTCGTTAAATAAATTGACACTTTCGAATCCCTATCGTAATATATATATTTATATGTATAGGATATTCATTAGTCATATAGTATAACATATCTTATCTTGGATATACAATCAACACACAAGCTAAGTCTTAGCCTAGCTACACAGTTATATCATATATAGTATCATATTTAATTCACAAGTTTCAACTAATATACTTTTATCCTTAATGTTCCTCGTTTTGAGTTTAAAACACATTCTCATATCATATAAGATCGCAACAACTAGCAACATACTCTCATATTTATTAATATCACCTAAAACCACAATCAATACTAAATACATTTTATTTTAGCAAGTTATGGCATTTCTATAAGTTAACCGTCAAAATCGGTTTCAAATAACAACATATAATATCACATAGTATATATACGTTAAAGAATACTTTTATGTTTGTATAACCTTCCCTCGTTCCAAACATATGTGATATAGCTTCTAAGTTAACCCTTTTGACAACTTACGGTCATTCAAGGTCATGGAATTCACAAAGCCTATCATGCTCGCTTTTAAAACACGTAAGGTATTCATATACTTATTTTAAGCATGTTCATGAGTATTCATATCGCATACATGCAACTATCATTGTCATTAGTTTGAAAACATGCTTCGTTTACGCAAATTTTTGAATCACGTTAGCTAATCATGGTATGTATACATGTACGATGCATGAGTGAGACTACGAGTACTATCAAACATGTTTACAAATATCAGAATTCACATCTCAATATACATGTCAAGATTCACGTGTAAAACGTATACTTTCACTAGTAAATCTCACTAATAGGGCCTAACATGTTTATGCTATCTAGATTCATATGTGAACATGTCCGACACGCATTTCTACATCATCTAAACATGCTCGTAAGATCAGAATACGTACATGATATTTACATGTCAATTTCCTCCTTCAAAACTTGCATTTTTGTTAAAATATTCAATGGTGGGGGTTCGTATGTCCATATCACGTTATGAAGTATATACACACAAGTCGACATGCTTTTTATGCCCTTCCAAGTCGTACTATCATGTCTCAAAGGTCAGAACATAGTCATGGTACTTATGTATCAAAATCTCTTTTTAAAACTTTTAAGTTACTTTGAAGAACATAAGTCTTTTTGTCAAAATGTATACCATCTTGGTTTAAAACATGTTTACATCGCCTTAGTATATTCGTATGTATGTATTCATCATGCTTGCATGCTCATTTAGGTTACAACAATAACTAACACTTGACAGATTATTAAGCAGATTGTAGAAACTGGAGCAGGGACCCTGCGCAGCTGCGCTGCGCCGCAGTGTAATGCCGGCGCAGCTGCGCCGGGTCTGGTTCGATTCAAGAACAGTCGACATCGGCAGACATCCAGGCCAATTCCCAAAATACTTCACGAAATCAGTCCTAAACATACCACATTGCTTCCTTATCATATTATAAGACTACATAACATTCAATCAAGCATTCTAAACTCCAATTGTCATCCAATTTTACAACATCAAGAATTTAAGTTTTGACAGAAAAATGAAAATGATAATGGAGAACAACTACATTCCAATCCCAACATGTATATAAGTCCATGTAACTACTAAGCAAGCTTTCTATACTTCAATTAGCATGCATAGCATCCATAACCAACAATTTAGAAATCTCATAAATTTTGCAGAAACAGAAAATGGAGAATGAAGAACAAGAATGACGAATATGGACCATGGATTATACCTTTGCTATTAGTAATTGGACTGGCTGCTAATTTTACTCACAATGCTACTACACTAATGTATATATGCTCTCAATTTATCACTTAAGCAAACTCTCAGCAATTGAATTAAAGAAGGAGAGAGTTCATTTATAGAAGAATGGATACACAGTCAATGCTTCTAACCTTCAAATTAAACTAACGGATGAATGAATTGCATGCTAGATAAGAGGGAGTTGGTGAATGGTAGTTGAAGCTCATCATCAAAACCACTCCCTATTGCATGATTGCTAGGAAGCTATGGAGTTTTACTGAGTTTAAGGAATATAGGCTTTCGCTTCATGATGTATTCACGTGAATGAGACTATTATTAAGGGACAAGCAAGGAAAACTCAGCATTCTCATAGTGTACCCAACATTTAGCTTATACACATATGTATTGTATATTTAGGCTATCATATATATACATACCATATAATTAGATTACAATTAAAGGTACAATATAATTCCAATAATACTACCATGTAATTTCATATAATGGTAACTGTTGTCCACACATATAATCCAAGTACATTTATCTTACCGGTATAATTTAATCGGATGTTATCTCATTACACTATATCCTTTATTTATTAAATTACCTACCATATATTCATGATGTCTCACTTTAATGTATATTCACATTGTCACATAGGCATTTCATGTAACTCATATAATTTAATAACCCTACTATGTAGTTTATATAACATAGTCACATTATAATATATAGTTAGTTACTATACTTTATAGTTTTTAATTCGCATGCTCGCACATAGAAGTAAATAATTTTCTTATCTCATCAATTAATTAATAATAATAATAATTAATTTGTTTCTCATTAATCCATACAATTATTAATATTCACAATAATAGATTAACTCTTACATGATTAAATATTACATGAATAATTATAAATCTTATTATATTCATAAACACGTTGCTTATTACTATTATATTATTGCAATAATCACATATTATTAATTAATCACCATTAATATTCTATAGCAATTAATTAATATTTTACAATAACAATTAACAATCAATATAGATTAATTATTCACCCAGTAATTCTTTATCAATTATTATTATGCGAGAAATGATCACATTCCTTAATAGTTTAATAGATACAAATCTTATAAATCATTTTCTTATTATTATGCTATTACTTGCAATAATAATAAATCAACAAACTATTATTATATTTCTCATAATAACAATTAACAATTAATATATATTAATTCTTCACTTAATAATTCATTTACTCTTTAACCGATTATTATTCATAATAACACTTAATAACATTATTGTATGATTAACTACCACATGTATTGCACTCAACAAATAATCAATTAAATATAACTCTTATCATATTCATCAATTACTTACTCGTAAATGTTTTGTTATTTATAATAACATATTATTAACAATTACTCATTAGTAGGCTATTTACTAATCACAATGACTAATTAACAATGTAATATTAATTAATCCTTCACTTATTGATTTCTCTCTTGAATTAATTAAATTATCATCATTTCCATTCTCATGCCACACAAGGAATTCTACGAGTTCGTCGCAATTCTCTATATTTATAAATTCAATTTAATATAATCGAATTACTTATCTCATAACTCATAAACATTTATATTCCAATACGTATTCGTTTTCTTATTATATCAAATAAAAGAAAATTTTTAATTATTCGTGAAATTCACGGTTCTTACATCCTCCCCCCTTAAAAAAATTTCGTCCTCGGAATTGGTATTAGGTTACACAGATAGATGGGAATAGTCCCTCGTCGTCCTATCTTCTAATTCCCACGTGGCCTCCTTGGCGTCGTGGTTTCGCCAAAGCGATAGCACAAAATATATAATTTTATTTCTTAATATCTATTTTTTCCTATCTAGTATTTGGACATGAATTCTTCATATGATAGATTCTTCCCTACTTGAATGGGCTCATAGGGTATCACACGCTTCTAATTATGCTTATAGGATCGTAAGACAGAAACATAAAACACACCGTGGATATGTTCCAGTTCAATAGTTAAGGCTATCTTGTACGCCACTTTTCTTGCTCTCTGCAATATTTCAGAAGGTTTCACGAACCTCAAACTCAATTCTTCTTTCTTACCTAATCTTATCTTCCCCTCATAGGGAAACAATTAAGAAATACGAAACTACCGTCTTCCAAAATCTTGGTTATGACGATGGCAATTTGCGTATTTCCCATGTTGATCTTGAGCTGCTACTAATCTGGCTCTTTTTGTCTTCACATCGTCTGCAATTCGTCGTACTAAATCCGGTCCCAATTGAAGTCGTCGTTCTCTGACCTCATTCCAACATAGCGGTGTTCTGCACTTTCTTTCGTGGAGAGCTTTGTACGATGGCTTACCGATATTCGTATAATAATTATTACTATAAGGGAATTCTACTAAGGGTAAGTGATATTCCAAGTTACCTTTGAAATCCATTACGCAAGCTCTTCCAAAACTTTGAAGTGGAGCGCGGGTTTCGATCATAAATTATTAACACCGTCATTTCGTATTGCAAAACGATTTTCTTAACGTATAATTTTGCCAACTGATTTAAATTGAATTGAATATCTATCAGTAGGGAGTGCGTTGTCCTTTCCAATCGATCGACATATTCTATAACTTCTCGTCTCATATTGACCATCAATAGTGTCTTCGAAGATCCCGGTACGTTTTCGTGCTTCCTGGGTAAACGAAATATGTCCAACTATATGCCTCATAAAAACTCTTATCTCGCAATTTTAGTTACGGTTGATTCTCACGCTCGATCTACAATTGCTCTGATACCATTATTATTTCTTCTGAACTTTTCCTCTTTATGTTCTCTCACTTTTTGTCTTTATCTTGTTGTCCCTTCACTCTATCCAACAACGCTAGACAAACCTCCGTTATAAACTTCCCTTTGGACTCTCTAGGTCCCTTCACTTCTATTTCCAATCTCTTCATCTTCCTGATTAGTTCCTCTCGAGATATCAACTTGAATAATTTCTCCATTCCCTTTCCTACTTAGCATATCGGCTACTACGTTCTCCTCTTCCAGGTGATAAAGAATTTTGCAATGGTAGTCTTCGTCTGCTCCCAATTACTTACCGCCTTCGGATCTAACGTGCCCTAAAACTAACCTTCTCCTTGACTCACAGCACTGGTGCTCCCTAAGGGAAAACACACTCGACTGAATATATCCTTTATCTAACATTTCTCGCAATTGTATTAATAATTCTTCATTTCTACCGGCGCCATAAGATAGGTGCTTTCAAAATCAGTGCAGTCTCCGGTATTAAATCTATTACGACTTGTTTTTCTCTGTCTGGCGGAAGGCCGGGCAGATCGTCTGGGAATACGTTTTGAAATTTTGGTTCTATTAATACATTATTTATTTCTACTGATACATTCTTTAGTTCTACTCTCTCTCTCTCTTAGTATCTACAATATGGTGAAACAATCTACACAAACGTTTCTTAACAATATCTTGGCCTGCATCATCGTAAGGCAAAATAATTGCCTAAGTGACGAGCTACCATAAAACACTTCCTTGGATCAGTTTGGATTCTAAAGGTTTACATTTTTCTTCTAACAGTCAACTATCGTAGTATGGTTATGTAATCAGTTCATTTTTTTAGTATCCCATCACACTTTCCAAATTTTATCGGAATTCAGTATATGCTTAGTTTACATCCCCTAATTTACGCGCAACAATTACGGTAAACGAATTTCTACGGGAATTACTTCCTTATTCGCAACTTCTATGTTTAAAGGATCTTCTAATTGTTCTTGGGGTAACTTAGTCGTTTCACAATCCTTCAGATGCAAAAGGGAAAGATAGCACTCTGATTAGATAATATATACGTATTTATATTATAGATTAAGACAGCACCTGACATCACAACTTGGAACGCCACTGCATCATGTATCATAACGTTAGTCGTACTTGGCATTGGTTCACTCGATTGAGCTAGTTCGATTATCGCCGGCTTCCCGCTATGGCTTCCTTTGTTACTGTCTTCTTCCTTCCTTTCTTTCTTTGGGCAGTTCTTAACCTGATGACCTGTTGACCTACAAGCGAAGCATCCTTCAATCTTCTTCGGGTTTGGGCAATTCGGGGAAATATGCCCTTCCTGGCCGCAGCTATAACAAACGCCTCGTCCCTTCCAGCACTCTCCTTGATGACTTTTTCCACATTTCGGGCAAACCTTGTTCTTTTTCTTGAGTCCTTTTTGGTGACTTCCCCTTGGATTGTTGTTGATGTTGTTGTTGTCCCGTCTTCTTTTGTTTCCGACCCCTTCCCCGTTTGTTTCCTTCTGCCAATTGCGTATTTGATGTTTTTCAGATCCATACGCAAAACAATCTATGGTTTTCTCCTTCCTAGGACAGTTAGGAGAAATATGACCCTTCTCACCGCACTTATAGCATACATATTTTTCTTTCAAGCATGCTCCTATGTGGTTCTTTCTACATTTCTTACAGGCTTCTACCTTCTTCTTCCGTGATTGTCCTTCTTCTCTTACATACTTATTCTCATTCTATTTCCTCTTGAAATTCTTGCTGCTACCACTACTACTCTCTCCCATCTTACCTTCGTTCGCTTTCTTTAAATTATTAACCTTTCCTTCTTTAGTCAAATTAATATCTTTTCCTACCTTAGAAGTTTTCATCTGTCTCTTCTTATAATCATTAATTCCTTCCTCAAAGGCATTTACTATAAGGTCTACCAATTGTTGTAAGGGTTCTTGATTCAATTCCCTATCTCCATTCTTCGTCGCTCGACGAGTCTCTCCTCCTTGGGGTATTGACATTTCTATATAGAAATAAAACGGTATTATCATCTATTTGTTAAACATTTAATACTTCTTAAGACGTATAAGTTTTATTGCTATTCTCCCTTGTCATTATTTAATAAAATCTGGTTACTATACGCACGTTTAATAAAAACATTCCACATAAAAAGATATCACATCGTATAGAAATCTGCTAGTCTCATTACAAACCCCTCTTGGGTACCACTAAAGTTGGGGTTAGAAAGATACTTCCCACATTATCCTTAAAATTGGGATCTATAACACTGTTTCACATCTATAAATATTTATCGTATCATTCGCGACACTTATTCCACTAACTACCTACTACCTTCAATTTCACTATGTCTATATCTATTAGTTACTAATCTGAAGTTTTAGAACTTCGCCTTCCACTATTATATCTTATTCTTCATTTCTGAGTTCTCAGTTACTAAGTTCCTCGCACATGCCCCAATCCTAAAAGAAAACTTTCACCGTGGATTTCTGATTATATTCCGACTCCACTCCTAATAGGTTAAGGCTACTACCGTAATTGGCTCAATTATAGGGGGTGTTGCAGACGCTATATGCATATCATGTGGTTCTTCCCTCATGGTCCTACTAGGTTTACCTATCTCGGACATCCATCATTACAAAACCAATAAACTTTATTATTGTCTCCGAGTAACACATAATTTTATTGTATGGAATGAAAATATATTTCATAACACTACTAGCTTTCTAAGAAACTCTACATGAGTTTTATCTCCTTCTATTCTATAAATTCTTCTAAGGTTATAGTCTAAGGACTCGCTCCTAAGGTTTATAACCTACAGCTTTGATACCAACCTGTGACGCCTCCAAATTCAGATCGTCACTGATCTCGAATTCGATTCATCACGTACTAATTATAATAACAACTCAAATGGAATAACAGAATAATTTACATTGATATAACATAAATATTCTCGTCCCAAGTCTCGAAACTATTACTAATACACTTCATAACTTAAACCAAACATTTCTTAATACATAACATTTAAATAAGTCTTAATATAACATAACGAAAACATCCTAATATAGAAAAGCACAGCTACTCCATAGCCTTGCCTTCGCACTTGTCCTATCCTGGGGTTCCACCTTGCCCTGCCCTAACTGAAATGTTTATGGGAAGCAAGAGTGAGCAACAAATTTGCTCAGCAAGTAATATGCCAATAAATGTGAACAGGAATATATACAGTTCTAAATCTCAAGGGTAAAACGATAATTAATCGTTCAGGATTTCAAATAAGATTGTTGTGAACAAAATGAATAGCAATGACTTCCAAATTTATTCTGTGAAGTTGAATAAGGACCACTACGGGTCAAGAAGTTATTAAAGGTTTCAAAAGTTTTAACAATTTCAAGTGAATGAATAGACATCACTGAATGTCACTGTGGACCAAGGATTAATAAAAGAATCCAAAGAATTTAAAATTTCAAGTTAATAAACACTGGATACTGAGTGGTCGCTAAGAACCACGAACTTCTACTAGAATCACCAAAAATATTTTTGGTAACCCAAACAAGTACAATTAGGGGATCAGCCTATCGTACCTGGTGTTATGCATAACCTGTCACACCACTGTCAGCACCCCGACTATATATTTTCCCTTTTTACAAGGGTTGTTCAACTCAGTCAATTTATAAGAGTCCGCACCAAGGCAATTGGTGTGGATTACTTTCTAATTCATGATATTGGTCTAGCCGAATTAAATAGCGTAGACAATTTCAACAATGTATATAAGAACAATTTATGAGTTCAATACTCACAACAATAATTCGAAGAATATAATCGTGATTTAAATCAAACTATGAAACATAAGTTTGTAAGGTAAGAATTATTCTAGCACATATTTACTCGTACGAACAAAGTTAGTACAAGCTCGAATATGTGTTCAATAGAGAGTATGAATCAAATACTTGCTCAATAAAAGAGTAGTCAGATACTTGCAATTAATATACAAGAACGGTTTCAAGGAAGCTTGCACAATGAAAGAGTATAAGTTAGCGAACTTGCTTACGACGTTCCCCGAATAAGTAACCACAAGGATAGGATACTTGCAACACAATAAAAGTAGGGTTCAGATACTTGCACTATAAATGAGTGTAAGTCAGGAAACTTACCTTATGCGTAGTTTATCCTCGTTAAATAAATTGACACTTTCGAATCCCTATCGTAATATATATATTTATATGTATAGGATATTCATTAGTCATATAGTATAACATCATATCTTATCTTGGATATACAATCAACACACAAGCTAAGTCTTAGCCTAGCTACACAGTTATATCATATATAGTATCATATTTAATTCATAAGTTTCAACTAATATACTTTTATCCTTAATGTTCCTCGTTTTGAGTTTAAAACACATTCTCATATCATATAAGATCGCAACAACTAGCAACATACTCTCATATTTATTAATATCACCTAAAACCACAATCAATACTAAATACATTTTATTTTAGCAAGTTATGGCATTTCTATAAGTTAACCGTCAAAATCGGTTTCAAATAACAACATATAATATCACATAGTATATATACGTTAAAGAATACTTTTATGTTTGTATAACCTTCCCTCGTTCCAAACATATGTGATATAGCTTCTAAGTTAACCCTTTCGACAACTTACGGTCATTCAAGGTCATGGAATTCACAAAGCCTATCATGCTCGCTTTTAAAACACGTAAGGTATTCATATACTTATTTTAAGCATGTTCATGAGTATTCATATCGCATACATGCAACTATCATTGTCATTAGTTTGAAAACATGCTTCATTTACGCAAATTTTTGAATCACGACAACTAATTATGGTATATATACATGTACGTTGCATGAATGAGTCTACGAGTACTATCAAACATGTTTACAAATATCAGAATTCACATCTCAATATACATGTCAAGATTCACGTGTAAAACGTATACTTTCACTAGTAAATCTCACTAATAGGGCCTAACATGTTATGCTATCTAGATTCATATGTGAACATGTCCGACACGCATTTCTACATCATCTAAACATGCTCGTAAGATCAGAATACGTACATGATATTTACATGTCAATTTCCTCCTTCAAAACTTGCATTTTTGTTAAAATATTCAATGGTGGGGGTTCGTATGTCCATATCACGTTATGAAGTATATACACACAAGTCGACATGCTTTTTATGCCCTTCCAAGTCGTACTATCATGTCTCAAAGGTCAGAACATAGTCATGGTACTTATGTATCAAAATCTCTTTTTAAAACTTCTAAGTTACTTTGAAGAACATAAGTCTTTTTGTCAAAATGTATACCATCTTGGTTTAAAACATGTTTACATCGCCTTAGTATATTCGTATGTATGTATTCATCATGCTTGCATGCTCATTTAGGTTACAACAATAACTAACACTTGACAGATTATTAAGCAGATTGTAGAAACTGGAGCAGGGACCCTGCGCAGCTGCGCTGCGCCGCAGTGTAATGCCGGCGCAGCTGCGCCGGGTCTGGTTCGATTCAAGAACAGTCGACATCGGCAGACATCCAGGCCAATTCCCAAAATACTTCACGAAATCAGTCCTAAACATACCACATTGCTTCCTTATCATATTATAAGACTACATAACATTCAATCAAGCATTCTAAACTCCAATTGTCATCCAATTTTACAACATCAAGAATTTAAGTTTTGACAGAAAAATGAAAATGATAATGGAGAACAACTACATTCCAATCCCAACATGTATATAAGTCCATGTAACTACTAAGCAAGCTTTCTATACTTCAATTAGCATGCATAGCATCCATAACCAACAATTTAGAAATCTCATAAATTTTGCAGAAACAGAAAATGGAGAATGAAGAACAAGAATGACGAATATGGACCATGGATTATACCTTTGCTATTAGTAATTGGACTGGCTGCTAATTTTACTCACAATGCTACTACACTAATGTATATATGCTCTCAATTTATCACTTAAGCAAACTCTCAGCAATTGAATTAAAGAAGGAGAGAGTTCATTTATAGAAGAATGGATACACAGTCAATGCTTCTAACCTTCAAATTAAACTAACGGATGAATGAATTGCATGCTAGATAAGAGGGAGTTGGTGAATGGTAGTTGAAGCTCATCATCAAAACCACTCCCTATTGCATGATTGCTAGGAAGCTATGGAGTTTTACTGAGTTTAAGGAATATAGGCTTTCGCTTCATGATGTATTCACGTGAATGAGACTATTATTAAGGGACAAGCAAGGAAAACTCAGCATTCTCATAGTGTACCCAACATTTAGCTTATACACATATGTATTGTATATTTAGGCTATCATATATATACATACCATATAATTAGATTACAATTAAAGGTACAATATAATTCCAATAATACTACCATGTAATTTCATATAATGGTAACTGTTGTCCACACATATAATCCAAGTACATTTATCTTACCGGTATAATTTAATCGGATGTTATCTCATTACACTATATCCTTTATTTATTAAATTACCTACCATATATTCATGATGTCTCACTTTAATGTATATTCACATTGTCACATAGGCATTTCATGTAACTCATATAATTTAATAACCCTACTATGTAGTTTATATAACATAGTCACATTATAATATATAGTTAGTATACTTTATAGTTTTTAATTCGCATGCTCGCACATAGAAGTAAATAATTTTCTTATCTCATCAATTAATTAATAATAATAATAATTAATTTGTTTCTCATTAATCCATACAATTATTAATATTCACAATAATAGATTAACTCTTACATGATTAAATATTACATGAATAATTATAAATCTTATTATATTCATAAACACGTTGCTTATTACTATTATATTATTGCAATAATCACATATTATTAATTAATCACCATTAATATTCTATAGCAATTAATTAATATTTACAATAACAATTAACAATCAATATAGATTAATTATTCACCCAGTAATTCTTTATCAATTATTATTATGCGAGAAATGATCACATTCCTTAATAGTTTAATAGATACAAATCTTATAAATCATTTTCTTATTATTATGCTATTACTTGCAATAATAATAAATCAACAAACTATTATTATATTTCTCATAATAACAATTAACAATTAATATATATTAATTCTTCACTTAATAATTCATTTACTCTTTAACCGATTATTATTCATAATAACACTTAATAACATTATTGTATGATTAACTACCACATGTATTGCACTCAACAAATAATCAATTAAATATAACTCTTATCATATTCATCAATTACTTACTCGTAAATGTTTTGTTATTTATAATAACATATTATTAACAATTACTCATTAGTAGGCTATTTACTAATCACAATGACTAATTAACAATGTAATATTAATTAATCCTTCACTTATTGATTTCTCTCTTGAATTAATTAAATTATCATCATTTCCATTCTCATGCCACACAAGGAATTCTACGAGTTCGTCGCAATTCTCTATATTTATAAATTCAATTTAATATAATCGAATTACTTATCTCATAACTCATAAACATTTATATTCCAATACGTATTCGTTTTCTTATTATATCAAATAAAAGAAAATTTTTAATTATTCGTGAAATTCACGGTTCTTACATCCTCCCCCCTTAAAAAAATTTCGTCCTCGGAATTGGTATTAGGTTACACAGATAGATGGGAATAGTCCCTCGTCGTCCTATCTTCTAATTCCCACGTGGCCTCCTTGGCGTCGTGGTTTCGCCAAAGCGATAGCACAAAATATATAATTTTATTTCTTAATATCTATTTTTTCCTATCTAGTATTTGGACATGAATTCTTCATATGATAGATTCTTCCCTACTTGAATGGGCTCATAGGGTATCACACGCTTCTAATTATGCTTATAGGATCGTAAGACAGAAACATAAAACACACCGTGGATATGTTCCAGTTCAATAGTTAAGGCTATCTTGTACGCCACTTTTCTTGCTCTCTGCAATATTTCAGAAGGTTTCACGAACCTCAAACTCAATTCTTCTTTCTTACCTAATCTTATCTTCCCCTCATAGGGAAACAATTAAGAAATACGAAACTACCGTCTTCCAAAATCTTGGTTATGACGATGGCAATTTGCGTATTTCCCATGTTGATCTTGAGCTGCTACTAATCTGGCTCTTTTTGTCTTCACATCGTCTGCAATTCGTCGTACTAAATCCGGTCCCAATTGAAGTCGTCGTTCTCTGACCTCATTCCAACATAGCGGTGTTCTGCACTTTCTTTCGTGGAGAGCTTTGTACGATGGCTTACCGATATTCGTATAATAATTATTACTATAAGGGAATTCTACTAAGGGTAAGTGATATTCCAAGTTACCTTTGAAATCCATTACGCAAGCTCTTCCAAAACTTTGAAGTGGAGCGCGGGTTTCGATCATAAATTATTAACACCGTCATTTCGTATTGCAAAATGATTTTCTTAACGTATAATTTTGCCAACTGATTTAAATTGAATTGAATATCTATCAGTAGGGAGTGCGTTGTCCTTTCCAATCGATCGACATATTCTATAACTTCTCGTCTCATATTGACCATCAATAGTGTCTTCGAAGATCCCGGTACGTTTTCGTGCTTCCTGGGTAAACGAAATATGTCCAACTATATGCCTCATAAAAACTCTTATCTCGCAATTTTAGTTACGGTTGATTCTCACGCTCGATCTACAATTGCTCTGATACCATTATTATTTCTTCTGAACTTTTCCTCTTTATGTTCTCTCACTTTTTGTCTTTATCTTGTTGTCTCTTCACTCTATCCAACAACGCTAGACAAACCTCCGTTATAAACTTCCCTTTGGACTCTCTAGGTCCCTTCACTTCTATTTCCAATCTCTTCATCTTCCTGATTAGTTCCTCTCGAGATATCAACTTGAATAATTTCTCCATTCCCTTTCCTACTTAGCATATCGGCTACTACGTTCTCCTCTTCCAGGTGATAAAGAATTTTGCAATGGTAGTCTTCGTCTGCTCCCAATTACTTACCGCCTTCGGATCTAACGTGCCCTAAAACTAACCTTCTCCTTGACTCACAGCACTGGTGCTCCCTAAGGGAAAACACACTCGACTGAATATATCCTTTATCTAACATTTCTCGCAATTGTATTAATAATTCTTCATTTCTACCGGCGCCATAAGATAGGTGCTTTCAAAATCAGTGCAGTCTCCGGTATTAAATCTATTACGACTTGTTTTTCTCTGTCTGGCGGAAGGCCGGGCAGATCGTCTGGGAATACGTTTTGAAATTTTGGTTCTATTAATACATTATTTATTTCTACTGATACATTCTTTAGTTCTACTCTCTCTCTCTCTTAGTATCTACAATATGGTGAAACAATCTACACAAACGTTTCTTAACAATATCTTGGCCTGCATCATCGTAAGGCAAAATAATTGCCTAAGTGACGAGCTACCATAAAACACTTCCTTGGATCAGTTTGGATTCTAAAGGTTTACATTTTTCTTCTAACAGTCAACTATCGTAGTATGGTTATGTAATCAGTTCATTTTTTTAGTATCCCATCACACTTTCCAAATTTTATCGGAATTCAGTATATGCTTAGTTTACATCCCCTAATTTACGCGCAACAATTACGGTAAACGAATTTCTACGGGAATTACTTCCTTATTCGCAACTTCTATGTTTAAAGGATCTTCTAATTGTTCTTGGGGTAACTTAGTCGTTTCACAATCCTTCAGATGCAAAAGGGAAAGATAGCACTCTGATTAGATAATATATACGTATTTATATTATAGATTAAGACAGCACCTGACATCACAACTTGGAACGCCACTGCATCATGTATCATAACGTTAGTCGTACTTGGCATTGGTTCACTCGATTGAGCTAGTTCGATTATCGCCGGCTTCCCGCTATGGCTTCCTTTGTTACTGTCTTCTTCCTTCCTTTCTTTCTTTGGGCAGTTCTTAACCTGATGACCTGTTGACCTACAAGCGAAGCATCCTTCAATCTTCTTCGGGTTTGGGCAATTCGGGGAAATATGCCCTTCCTGGCCGCAGCTATAACAAACGCCTCGTCCCTTCCAGCACTCTCCTTGATGACTTTTTCCACATTTCGGGCAAACCTTGTTCTTTTTCTTGAGTCCTTTTGGTGACTTCCCCTTGGATTGTTGTTGATGTTGTTGTTGTCCCGTCTTCTTTTGTTTCCGACCCCTTCCCCGTTTGTTTCCTTCTGCCAATTGCGTATTTGATGTTTTTCAGATCCATACGCAAAACAATCTATGGTTTTCTCCTTCCTAGGACAGTTAGGAGAAATATGACCCTTCTCACCGCACTTATAGCATACATATTTTTCTTTCAAGCATGCTCCTATGTGGTTCTTTCTACATTTCTTACAGGCTTCTACCTTCTTCTTCCGTGATTGTCCTTCTTCTCTTACATACTTATTCTCATTCTATTTCCTCTTGAAATTCTTGCTGCTACCACTACTACTCTCTCCCATCTTACCTTCGTTCGCTTTCTTTAAATTATTAACCTTTCCTTCTTTAGTCAAATTAATATCTTTTCCTACCTTAGAAGTTTTCATCTGTCTCTTCTTATAATCATTAATTCCTTCCTCAAAGGCATTTACTATAAGGTCTACCAATTGTTGTAAGGGTTCTTGATTCAATTCCCTATCTCCATTCTTCGTCGCTCGACGAGTCTCTCCTCCTTGGGGTATTGACATTTCTATATAGAAATAAAACGGTATTATCATCTATTTGTTAAACATTTAATACTTCTTAAGACGTATAAGTTTTATTGCTATTCTCCCTTGTCATTATTTAATAAAATCTGGTTACTATACGCACGTTTAATAAAAACATGCCACATAAAAAGATATCACATCGTATAGAAATCTGCTAGTCTCATTACAAACCCCTCTTGGGTACCACTAAAGTTGGGGTTAGAAAGATACTTCCCACATTATCCTTAAAATTGGGATCTATAACACTGTTTCACATCTATAAATATTTATCGTATCATTCGCGACACTTATTCCACTAACTACCTACTACCTTCAATTTCACTATGTCTATATCTATTAGTTACTAATCTGAAGTTTTAGAACTTCGCCTTCCACTATTATATCTTATTCTTCATTTCTGAGTTCTCAGTTACTAAGTTCCTCGCACATGCCCCAATCCTAAAAGAAAACTTTCACCGTGGATTTCTGATTATATTCCGACTCCACTCCTAATAGGTTAAGGCTACTACCGTAATTGGCTCAATTATAGGGGGTGTTGCAGACGCTATATGCATATCATGTGGTTCTTCCCTCATGGTCCTACTAGGTTTACCTATCTCGGACATCCATCATTACAAAACCAATAAACTTTATTATTGTCTCCGAGTAACACATAATTTTATTGTATGGAATGAAAATATATTTCATAACACTACTAGCTTTCTAAGAAACTCTACATGAGTTTTATCTCCTTCTATTCTATAAATTCTTCTAAGGTTATAGTCTAAGGACTCGCTCCTAAGGTTTATAACCTACAGCTTTGATACCAACCTGTGACGCCTCCAAATTCAGATCGTCACTGATCTCGAATTCGATTCATCACGTACTAATTATAATAACAACTCAAATGGAATAACAGAATAATTTACATTGATATAACATAAATATTCTCGTCCCAAGTCTCGAAACTATTACTAATACACTTCATAACTTAAACCAAACATTTCTTAATACATAACATTTAAATAAGTCTTAATATAACATAACGAAAACATCCTAATATAGAAAAGCACAGCTACTCCATAGCCTTGCCTTCGCACTTGTCCTATCCTGGGGTTCCACCTTGCCCTGCCCTAACTGAAATGTTTATGGGAAGCAAGAGTGAGCAACAAATTTGCTCAGCAAGTAATATGCCAATAAATGTGAACAGGAATATATACAGTTCTAAATCTCAAGGGTAAAACGATAATTAATCGTTCAGGATTTCAAATAAGATTGTTGTGAACAAAATGAATAGCAATGACTTCCAAATTTATTCTGTGAAGTTGAATAAGGACCACTACGGGTCAAGAAGTTATTAAAGGTTTCAAAAGTTTTAACAATTTCAAGTGAATGAATAGACATCACTGAATGTCACTGTGGACCAAGGATTAATAAAAGAATCCAAAGAATTTAAAATTTCAAGTTAATAAACACTGGATACTGAGTGGTCGCTAAGAACCACGAACTTCTACTAGAATCACCAAAATATTTTTGGTAACCCAAACAAGTACAATTAGGGGATCAGCCTATCGTACCTGGTGTTATGCATAACCTGTCACACCACTGTCAGCACCCCGACTATATATTTTCCCTTTTTACAAGGGTTGTTCAACTCAGTCAATTTATAAGAGTCCGCACCAAGGCAATTGGTGTGGATTACTTTCTAATTCATGATATTGGTCTAGCCGAATTAAATAGCGTAGACAATTTCAACAATGTATATAAGAACAATTTATGAGTTCAATACTCACAACAATAATTCGAAGAATATAATCGTGATTTAAATCAAACTATGAAACATAAGTTTGTAAGGTAAGAATTATTCTAGCACATATTTACTCGTACGAACAAAGTTAGTACAAGCTCGAATATGTGTTCAATAGAGAGTATGAATCAAATACTTGCTCAATAAAAGAGTAGTCAGATACTTGCAATTAATATACAAGAACGGTTTCAAGGAAGCTTGCACAATGAAAGAGTATAAGTTAGCGAACTTGCTTACGACGTTCCCCGAATAAGTAACCACAAGGATAGGATACTTGCAACACAATAAAAGTAGGGTTCAGATACTTGCACTATAAATGAGTGTAAGTCAGGAAACTTACCTTATGCGTAGTTTATCCTCGTTAAATAAATTGACACTTTCGAATCCCTATCGTAATATATATATTTATATGTATAGGATATTCATTAGTCATATAGTATAACATCATATCTTATCTTGGATATACAATCAACACACAAGCTAAGTCTTAGCCTAGCTACACAGTTATATCATATATAGTATCATATTTAATTCATAAGTTTCAACTAATATACTTTTATCCTTAATGTTCCTCGTTTTGAGTTTAAAACACATTCTCATATCATATAAGATCGCAACAACTAGCAACATACTCTCATATTTATTAATATCACCTAAAACCACAATCAATACTAAATACATTTTATTTTAGCAAGTTATGGCATTTCTATAAGTTAACCGTCAAAATCGGTTTCAAATAACAACATATAATATCACATAGTATATATACGTTAAAGAATACTTTTATGTTTGTATAACCTTCCCTCGTTCCAAACATATGTGATATAGCTTCTAAGTTAACCCTTTCGACAACTTACGGTCATTCAAGGTCATGGAATTCACAAAGCCTATCATGCTCGCTTTTAAAACACGTAAGGTATTCATATACTTATTTTAAGCATGTTCATGAGTATTCATATCGCATACATGCAACTATCATTGTCATTAGTTTGAAAACATGCTTCATTTACGCAAATTTTTGAATCACGACAACTAATTATGGTATATATACATGTACGTTGCATGAATGAGTCTACGAGTACTATCAAACATGTTTACAAATATCAGAATTCACATCTCAATATACATGTCAAGATTCACGTGTAAAACGTATACTTTCACTAGTAAATCTCACTAATAGGGCCTAACATGTTTATGCTATCTAGATTCATATGTGAACATGTCCGACACGCATTTCTACATCATCTAAACATGCTCGTAAGATCAGAATACGTACATGATATTTACATGTCAATTTCCTCCTTCAAAACTTGCATTTTTGTTAAAATATTCAATGGTGGGGGTTCGTATGTCCATATCACGTTATGAAGTATATACACACAAGTCGACATGCTTTTTATGCCCTTCCAAGTCGTACTATCATGTCTCAAAGGTCAGAACATAGTCATGGTACTTATGTATCAAAATCTCTTTTTAAAACTTTTAAGTTACTTTGAAGAACATAAGTCTTTTTGTCAAAATGTATACCATCTTGGTTTAAAACATGTTTACATCGCCTTAGTATATTCGTATGTATGTATTCATCATGCTTGCATGCTCATTTAGGTTACAACAATAACTAACACTTGACAGATTATTAAGCAGATTGTAGAAACTGGAGCAGGGACCCTGCGCAGCTGCGCTGCGCCGCAGTGTAATGCCGGCGCAGCTGCGCCGGGTCTGGTTCGATTCAAGAACAGTCGACATCGGCAGACATCCAGGCCAATTCCCAAAATACTTCACGAAATCAGTCCTAAACATACCACATTGCTTCCTTATCATATTATAAGACTACATAACATTCAATCAAGCATTCTAAACTCCAATTGTCATCCAATTTTACAACATCAAGAATTTAAGTTTTGACAGAAAAATGAAAATGATAATGGAGAACAACTACATTCCAATCCCAACATGTATATAAGTCCATGTAACTACTAAGCAAGCTTTCTATACTTCAATTAGCATGCATAGCATCCATAACCAACAATTTAGAAATCTCATAAATTTTGCAGAAACAGAAAATGGAGAATGAAGAACAAGAATGACGAATATGGACCATGGATTATACCTTTGCTATTAGTAATTGGACTGGCTGCTAATTTTACTCACAATGCTACTACACTAATGTATATGCTCTCAATTTATCACTTAAGCAAACTCTCAGCAATTGAATTAAAGAAGGAGAGAGTTCATTTATAGAAGAATGGATACACAGTCAATGCTTCTAACCTTCAAATTAAACTAACGGATGAATGAATTGCATGCTAGATAAGAGGGAGTTGGTGAATGGTAGTTGAAGCTCATCATCAAAACCACTCCCTATTGCATGATTGCTAGGAAGCTATGGAGTTTTACTGAGTTTAAGGAATATAGGCTTTCGCTTCATGATGTATTCACGTGAATGAGACTATTATTAAGGGACAAGCAAGGAAAACTCAGCATTCTCATAGTGTACCCAACATTTAGCTTATACACATATGTATTGTATATTTAGGCTATCATATATATACATACCATATAATTAGATTACAATTAAAGGTACAATATAATTCCAATAATACTACCATGTAATTTCATATAATGGTAACTGTTGTCCACACATATAATCCAAGTACATTTATCTTACCGGTATAATTTAATCGGATGTTATCTCATTACACTATATCCTTTATTTATTAAATTACCTACCATATATTCATGATGTCTCACTTTAATGTATATTCACATTGTCACATAGGCATTTCATGTAACTCATATAATTTAATAACCCTACTATGTAGTTTATATAACATAGTCACATTATAATATATAGTTAGTATACTTTATAGTTTTTAATTCGCATGCTCGCACATAGAAGTAAATAATTTTCTTATCTCATCAATTAATTAATAATAATAATAATTAATTTGTTTCTCATTAATCCATACAATTATTAATATTCACAATAATAGATTAACTCTTACATGATTAAATATTACATGAATAATTATAAATCTTATTATATTCATAAACACGTTGCTTATTACTATTATATTATTGCAATAATCACATATTATTAATTAATCACCATTAATATTCTATAGCAATTAATTAATATTTTACAATAACAATTAACAATCAATATAGATTAATTATTCACCCAGTAATTCTTTATCAATTATTATTATGCGAGAAATGATCACATTCCTTAATAGTTTAATAGATACAAATCTTATAAATCATTTTCTTATTATTATGCTATTACTTGCAATAATAATAAATCAACAAACTATTATTATATTTCTCATAATAACAATTAACAATTAATATATATTAATTCTTCACTTAATAATTCATTTACTCTTTAACCGATTATTATTCATAATAACACTTAATAACATTATTGTATGATTAACTACCACATGTATTGCACTCAACAAATAATCAATTAAATATAACTCTTATCATATTCATCAATTACTTACTCGTAAATGTTTTGTTATTTATAATAACATATTATTAACAATTACTCATTAGTAGGCTATTTACTAATCACAATGACTAATTAACAATGTAATATTAATTAATCCTTCACTTATTGATTTCTCTCTTGAATTAATTAAATTATCATCATTTCCATTCTCATGCCACACAAGGAATTCTACGAGTTCGTCGCAATTCTCTATATTTATAAATTCAATTTAATATAATCGAATTACTTATCTCATAACTCATAAACATTTATATTCCAATACGTATTCGTTTTCTTATTATATCAAATAAAAGAAAATTTTTAATTATTCGTGAAATTCACGGTTCTTACATCCTCCCCCCTTAAAAAAATTTCGTCCTCGGAATTGGTATTAGGTTACACAGATAGATGGGAATAGTCCCTCGTCGTCCTATCTTCTAATTCCCACGTGGCCTCCTTGGCGTCGTGGTTTCGCCAAAGCGATAGCACAAAATATATAATTTTATTTCTTAATATCTATTTTTTCCTATCTAGTATTTGGACATGAATTCTTCATATGATAGATTCTTCCCTACTTGAATGGGCTCATAGGGTATCACACGCTTCTAATTATGCTTATAGGATCGTAAGACAGAAACATAAAACACACCGTGGATATGTTCCAGTTCAATAGTTAAGGCTATCTTGTACGCCACTTTTCTTGCTCTCTGCAATATTTCAGAAGGTTTCACGAACCTCAAACTCAATTCTTCTTTCTTACCTAATCTTATCTTCCCCTCATAGGGAAACAATTAAGAAATACGAAACTACCGTCTTCCAAAATCTTGGTTATGACGATGGCAATTTGCGTATTTCCCATGTTGATCTTGAGCTGCTACTAATCTGGCTCTTTTTGTCTTCACATCGTCTGCAATTCGTCGTACTAAATCCGGTCCCAATTGAAGTCGTCGTTCTCTGACCTCATTCCAACATAGCGGTGTTCTGCACTTTCTTTCGTGGAGAGCTTTGTACGATGGCTTACCGATATTCGTATAATAATTATTACTATAAGGGAATTCTACTAAGGGTAAGTGATATTCCAAGTTACCTTTGAAATCCATTACGCAAGCTCTTCCAAAACTTTGAAGTGGAGCGCGGGTTTCGATCATAAATTATTAACACCGTCATTTCGTATTGCAAAACGATTTTCTTAACGTATAATTTTGCCAACTGATTTAAATTGAATTGAATATCTATCAGTAGGGAGTGCGTTGTCCTTTCCAATCGATCGACATATTCTATAACTTCTCGTCTCATATTGACCATCAATAGTGTCTTCGAAGATCCCGGTACGTTTTCGTGCTTCCTGGGTAAACGAAATATGTCCAACTATATGCCTCATAAAAACTCTTATCTCGCAATTTTAGTTACGGTTGATTCTCACGCTTGATCTACAATTGCTCTGATACCATTATTATTTCTTCTGAACTTTTCCTCTTTATGTTCTCTCACTTTTTGTCTTTATCTTGTTGTCCCTTCACTCTATCCAACAACGCTAGACAAACCTCCGTTATAAACTTCCCTTTGGACTCTCTAGGTCCCTTCACTTCTATTTCCAATCTCTTCATCTTCCTGATTAGTTCCTCTCGAGATATCAACTTGAATAATTTCTCCATTCCCTTTCCTACTTAGCATATCGGCTACTACGTTCTCCTCTTCCAGGTGATAAAGAATTTTGCAATGGTAGTCTTCGTCTGCTCCCAATTACTTACCGCCTTCGGATCTAACGTGCCCTAAAACTAACCTTCTCCTTGACTCACAGCACTGGTGCTCCCTAAGGGAAAACACACTCGACTGAATATATCCTTTATCTAACATTTCTCGCAATTGTATTAATAATTCTTCATTTCTACCGGCGCCATAAGATAGGTGCTTTCAAAATCAGTGCAGTCTCCGGTATTAAATCTATTACGACTTGTTTTTCTCTGTCTGGCGGAAGGCCGGGCAGATCGTCTGGGAATACGTTTTGAAATTTTGGTTCTATTAATACATTATTTATTTCTACTGATACATTCTTTAGTTCTACTCTCTCTCTCTTAGTATCTACAATATGGTGAAACAATCTACACAAACTTTTCTTAACAATATCTTGGCCTGCATCATCGTAAGGCAAAATAATTGCCTAAGTGACGAGCTACCATAAAACACTTCCTTGGATCAGTTTGGATTCTAAAGGTTTACATTTTTCTTCTAACAGTCAACTATCGTAGTATGGTTATGTAATCAGTTCATTTTTTTAGTATCCCATCACACTTTCCAAATTTTATCGGAATTCAGTATATGCTTAGTTTACATCCCCTAATTTACGCGCAACAATTACGGTAAACGAATTTCTACGGGAATTACTTCCTTATTCGCAACTTCTATGTTTAAAGGATCTTCTAATTGTTCTTGGGGTAACTTAGTCGTTTCACAATCCTTCAGATGCAAAAGGGAAAGATAGCACTCTGATTAGATAATATATACGTATTTATATTATAGATTAAGACAGCACCTGACATCACAACTTGGAACGCCACTGCATCATGTATCATAACGTTAGTCGTACTTGGCATTGGTTCACTCGATTGAGCTAGTTCGATTATCGCCGGCTTCCCGCTATGGCTTCCTTTGTTACTGTCTTCTTCCTTCCTTTCTTTCTTTGGGCAGTTCTTAACCTGATGACCTGTTGACCTACAAGCGAAGCATCCTTCAATCTTCTTCGGGTTTGGGCAATTCGGGGAAATATGCCCTTCCTGGCCGCAGCTATAACAAACGCCTCGTCCCTTCCAGCACTCTCCTTGATGACTTTTTCCACATTTCGGGCAAACCTTGTTCTTTTTCTTGAGTCCTTTTTGGTGACTTCCCCTTGGATTGTTGTTGATGTTGTTGTTGTCCCGTCTTCTTTTGTTTCCGACCCCTTCCCCGTTTGTTTCCTTCTGCCAATTGCGTATTTGATGTTTTTCAGATCCATACGCAAAACAATCTATGGTTTTCTCCTTCCTAGGACAGTTAGGAGAAATATGACCCTTCTCACCGCACTTATAGCATACATATTTTTCTTTCAAGCATGCTCCTATGTGGTTCTTTCTACATTTCTTACAGGCTTCTACCTTCTTCTTCCGTGATTGTCCTTCTTCTCTTACATACTTATTCTCATTCTATTTCCTCTTGAAATTCTTGCTGCTACCACTACTACTCTCTCCCATCTTACCTTCGTTCGCTTTCTTTAAATTATTAACCTTTCCTTCTTTAGTCAAATTAATATCTTTTCCTACCTTAGAAGTTTTCATCTGTCTCTTCTTATAATCATTAATTCCTTCCTCAAAGGCATTTACTATAAGGTCTACCAATTGTTGTAAGGGTTCTTGATTCAATTCCCTATCTCCATTCTTCGTCGCTCGACGAGTCTCTCCTCCTTGGGGTATTGACATTTCTATATAGAAATAAAACGGTATTATCATCTATTTGTTAAACATTTAATACTTCTTAAGACGTATAAGTTTTATTGCTATTCTCCCTTGTCATTATTTAATAAAATCTGGTTACTATACGCACGTTTAATAAAAACATGCCACATAAAAACATATCACATCGTATAGAAATCTGCTAGTCTCATTACATACCCCTCTTGGGTACCACTAAAGTTGGGGTTAGAAAGATACTTCCCACATTATCCTTAAAATTGGGATCTATAACACTGTTTCACATCTATAAATATTTATCGTATCATTCGCGACACTTATTCCACTAACTACCTACTACCTTCAATTTCACTATGTCTATATCTATTAGTTACTAATCTGAAGTTTTAGAACTTCGCCTTCCACTATTATATCTTATTCTTCATTTCTGAGTTCTCAGTTACTAAGTTCCTCGCACATGCCCCAATCCTGAAAGAAAACTTTCACCGTGGATTTCTGATTATATTCCGACTCCACTCCTAATAGGTTAAGGCTACTACCGTAATTGGCTCAATTATAGGGGGTGTTGCAGACGCTATATGCATATCATGTGGTTCTTCCCTCATGGTCCTACTAGGTTTACCTATCTCGGACATCCATCATTACAAAACCAATAAACTTTATTATTGTCTCCGAGTAACACATAATTTTATTGTATGGAATGAAAATATATTTCATAACACTACTAGCTTTCTAAGAAACTCTACATGAGTTTTATCTCCTTCTATTCTATAAATTCTTCTAAGGTTATAGTCTAAGGACTCGCTCCTAAGGTTTATAACCTACAGCTTTGAATACCAACCTGTGACGCCTCCAAATTCAGATCGTCACTGATCTCGAATTCGATTCATCACGTACTAATTCTAATAACAACTCAAATGGAATAACAGAATAATTTACATTGATATAACATAAATATTCTCGTCCCAAGTCTCGAAACTATTACTAATACACTTCACAACTTAAACCAAACATTTCTTAATACATAACATTTAAATAAGTCTTAATATAACATAACGAAAACATCCTAATATAGAAAAGCACAGCTACTCCATAGCCTTGCCTTCGCACTTGTCCTATCCTGGGGTTCCACCTTGCCCTGCCCTAACTGAAATGTTTATGGGAAGCAAGAGTGAGCAACAAATTTGCTCAGCAAGTAATATGCCAATAAATGTTAACAGGAATATATACAGTTCTAAATCTCAAGGGTAAAACGATAATTAATCGTTCAGGATTTCAAATAAGATTGTTGTGAACAAAATGAATAGCAATGACTTCCAAATTTATTCTGTGAAGTTGAATAAGGACCACTACGGGTCAAGAAGTTATTAAAGGTTTCAAAAGTTTTAACAATTTCAAGTGAATGAATAGACATCACTGAATGTCACTGTGGACCAAGGATTAATAAAAGAATCCAAAGAATTTAAAATTTCAAGTTAATAAACACTGGATACTGAGTGGTCGCTAAGAACCACGAACTTCTACTAGAATCACCAAAAATATTTTTGGTAACCCAAACAAGTACAATTAGGGGATCAGCCTATCGTACCTGGTGTTATGCATAACCTGTCACACCACTGTCAGCACCCCGACTATATATTTTCCCTTTTTACAAGGGTTGTTCAACTCAGTCAATTTATAAGAGTCCGCACCAAGGCAATTGGTGTGGATTACTTTCTAATTCATGATATTGGTCTAGCCGAATTAAATAGCGTAGACAATTTCAACAATGTATATAAGAACAATTTATGAGTTCAGTACTCACAACAATAATTCGAAGAATATAATCGTGATTTAAATCAAACTATGAAACATAAGTTTGTAAGGTAAGAATTATTCTAGCACATATTTACTCGTACGAACAAAGTTAGTACAAGCTCGAATATGTGTTCAATAGAGAGTATGAATCAAATACTTGCTCAATAAAAGAGTAGTCAGATACTTGCAATTAATATACAAGAACGGTTTCAAGGAAGCTTGCACAATGAAAGAGTATAAGTTAGGGAACTTGCTTACGACGTTCCTCGAATAAGTAACCACAAGGATAGGATACTTGCAACACAATAAAAGTAGGGTTCAGATACTTGCACTATAAATGAGTGTAAGTCAGGAAACTTACCTTATGCGTAGTTTATCCTCGTTAAATAAATTGACACTTTCGAATCCCTATCGTAATATATATATTTATATGTATAGGATATTCATTAGTCATATAGTATAACATCATATCTTATCTTGGATATACAATCAACACACAAGCTAAGTCTTAGCCTAGCTACACAGTTATATCATATATAGTATCATATTTAATTCATAAGTTTCAACTAATATACTTTTATCCTTAATGTTCCTCGTTTTGAGTTTAAAACACATTCTCATATCATATAAGATCGCAACAACTAGCAACATACTCTCATATTTATTAATATCACCTAAAACCACAATCAATACTAAATACATTTTATTTTAGCAAGTTATGGCATTTCTATAAGTTAACCGTCAAAATCGGTTTCAAATAACAACATATAATATCACATAGTATATATACGTTAAAGAATACTTTTATGTTTGTATAACCTTCCCTCGTTCCAAACATATGTGATATAGCTTCTAAGTTAACCCTTTCGACAACTTACGGTCATTCAAGGTCATGGAATTCACAAAGCCTATCATGCTCGCTTTTAAAACACGTAAGGTATTCATATACTTATTTTAAGCATGTTCATGAGTATTCATATCGCATACATGCAACTATCATTATCATTAGTTTGAAAACATGCTTCATTTACGCAAATTTTTGAATCACGACAACTAATTATGGTATATATACATGTACGTTGCATGAATGAGTCTACGAGTACTATCAAACATGTTTACAAATATCAGAATTCACATCTCAATATACATGTCAAGATTCACGTGCAAAACGTATACTTTCACTAGTAAATCTCACTAATAAGGCCTAACACATTCATGATATCTAGATTCATATGTTAACATGTCCGACACGCATTTCTACATCATCTAAACATGCTTGTAAGATCAGAATACGTACATGATATTTACATGTCACTTTCACCCTTCAAAACTTGCATTTTTATTAAAATATTCAATGGTGGGGGTTCGTATGTCCATATCACGTTATGAAGCATATACACACAAGTCGACATGCTTTTTATGCCCTTCCAAGTCATACTATCATGTCTCAAAGGTCAGAACATAGTCATGGTACTTATGTATCAAAATCTCTTTTTAAAACTTCTAAGTTACTTTGAAGAACACAAGTCTTTTTGTCAAAATGTATACCATCTTGGTTTAAAACATATTTACATCGCCTTAGTATATTCGTATGTATGTATTCATTATGCTTGCATGCTCATTTAGGTTACAGCAATAACTAACACTTGATAGATTATTAAGCAGATTGCAGAAACTGGAGCAGGGACCTTGCACAGCTGCGCTGCGCCGCAGTGTAATGCCGGCGCAGCTGCGCCGCGTCTGGTTCGATTCAAGAACAGTCTGCATCGACAGACATCCAGGCCAATTCCCAAAATACTTCACGAAATCAGTCCTAAACATACCACATTGCTTCCTTATCATATTATAAGACTACATAACATTCAATCAAGCATTCTAACCTCCAATTGTCATCCAATTTTACAACATCAAGAATTTAAGTTTTGACAAAAAAATGAAAATGATAATGGAGAACAACTACATTCCAATCCCAACATGTATATAAGTCCATGTAACTACTAAGCAAGCTTTCTATACTTCAATTAGCATGCATAGCATCCATAACCAACAATTTAGAAATCTCATAAATTTTGCAGAAACAGAAAATGGAGAATGAAGAACAAGAATGACGAATATGGACCATGGATTATACCTTTGCTATTAGTAATTGGACTGGCTGCTAATTTTACTCACAATGCTACTACACTAATGTATATATGCTCTCAATTTATCACTTAAGCAAACTCTCAGCAATTGAATTAAAGAATGAGAGAGTTCATTTATAGAAGAATGGATACACAGTCAATGCTTCTAACCTTCAAATTAAACTAACGGATGAATGAATTGCATGCTAGATAAGAGGGAGTTGGTGAATGGTAGTTGAAGCTCATCATCAAAACCACTCCCTATTGCATGATTGCTAGGAAGCCATGGAGTTTTACTGAGTTTAAGGAATATAGGCTTTAGCTTCATGATGTATTCACGTGAATGAGACTATTATTAAGGGACAAGCAAGGCAAACTCAGCATTCTCATAGTGTACCCAACATTAGCTTATAAACATATGTATTGTATATTAAGGCTATCATATATATACATACCATATAATTAGATTACAATTAAAGGTACAATATAATTGCAATAATACTACCATGTAATTTCATATAATGGTAACTGTAGTCCACACACATATAATTCATTTACATTTATCTTACCGGTATAATTTAATCGGATGTTATCTCATTACACTGTATCCCTTCTTTATTAAATTACCTATCATATATTCATGATGTCTCACTTTAATGTATATTCACATCGTCACATAGGCATTTCATGTAACTCATATAATTTAATAACCCTACTATGTAGTTTATATAACATAGTCACATTATAATATATAGTTAGTTACTATACTTTATACTTTTTAATTCGCATGCTCGCACATAGAAGTAAATAATTTTCTTATCTCATCAATTAATTAATAATAATATTAATTAATTCGTTTCTCATTAATTTATACAATTATTAATATTCACAATAATAGATTAACACTTACATGATTAAATATCACATGAATAATTGTAAATCTTATTATATTCATAAACACGTTGCTTATTACTATTATATTATTGCAATAATCACATATTATTAATTAATCACCATTAATATTCTATAGCAATTAATTAATATTCTACAATAACAATTAACAATCAATGTAGATTACTTGTTCGCGTAGTAATTCTTTATCAATTATTATTATGCGAGAAATGATCACATTCCTTAATAGTTTAATAGATACAAATCTTATAAATCATTTTCTTATTATTATACTATTACTTGCAATAATAATAAATCAACAAACTATTATTATATTTCTCATAATAACAATTAACAATTAATATATATTAATTCTTCACTTAATAATTCATTTACTCTTTAACCGATTATTATTCATAATAACACTTAATAACATTATTGTATGATTAACTATCACATGTATTGCACTCAACAAATAATCAATTAAATATAACTCTTATCATATTCATCAATTACTTACTCGTAAATGTTTTGTTATTTATAATAACATATTATTAACAATTACTCATTAGTAGGCTATTTACTAATCACAATGATTAATTAACAATGTAGTATTAATTAATCCTTCACTTATTGATTTCCCTCTTGAATTAATTAAATCATCATCATTTCTATTCTCATGCCACACAAGGCATTCTACGAGTTCGTCGCAATTCTCCATATTTATAAATTTAATTTAATATAATCGAATTACTTATCTCATAACTCATAAACATTTATGTTCTAATACGTATTCGTTTTCTTATTATATCAAATAAAAGAAAAATTTAATTATTCATGAAATTCACGGTTCTTATAGGTTCAGATTCATGTTATGTGGTTAATCAATAAGTTAAGATTATGAACCAAGTTATTAAGTTGAACTTAAGTTAAAAGTTCAACAGTTAAACGTAGTGGTAATGGATGTGACGAACGAAAATTTTGTAATTTTAATTGAATTAAATAAATATTTTGATGATTATTTATTGAGTTATCGATGTTTTAATTATTAAGTTAAATAATTATTTGATGAAATTGTGGTAGATTAATTTAATTATATGGGTTATATTGATTAAATTAATGTGGAGAATTTTTATAGTTCAAAGTATGAATTTAATTGAGTTTATTCGATTTAATGAATTATTTAATAAACATAATGTTATTCTAATTAATTTAATAATTAATTAGAGATTTAAAGATTTCATATAATTAATAAATGAGAATTCTAATTATGTGATAATGTGGTTTAATGTGGATTACGACATTTTATTTAATTGAATTTAATTAAGATTATTTAATTAATTGAGTGTGACAATTAAAACTATATAATAAACATTTAATTAAATTAATGGGAAAGGAGGAGTAAAGGAGAAAACCAAGTATGACCTTAAAGGAAGTTAGAACAGTTAATCCTTAGTAGGGATTAACTGACCATTACATCATCAGTTTTATACATATATTATATACGTATATTATAATTATATCAGCCTTCATATATCGTATATAAGTTAGTAAGTTTTAGAGAGAGAAAGAGAGAGAATTGAGAGAAAAAGTTGATTGAAGAAAAGATTTGGAGAATTAAAAGGAGTTCTATCATCTTCTAACAATCTTAACAGAGTCGTCAAGGGTAATTCCTTTATCTTAAGCCTTTAATTTCACGTTGTTATGTTTTCTCCATGAAAATCAACTTGAAGTTTGTGATGAATACTTGGGATATGATCATATATGTACTAATATAGATTCATAACATGTTTTCTATCATGTATTCATGTTTTAAAACAATCAATTTCATTTAATTATGCTTTAATCAAAGTTTCATGAGTTACAAAGTATGAAAAGTATGAAGAACACGTATATGGCCCTTATGTACAAAATACCATGCTCTAATTGTTTAATTAACTTTAAATTGATAGTTGATTATGATTATACATGTTTAAATAAACAAAACGAACTTTAAACGGATGGATTCAGAGTTATAACGAATCTATAACGTTGAATTTCATGATTTGTCTCGAAACTTTTCAAAATACCAAAAACAGTAAATTTATGTGATTTAATTTGAGTAATTGCGTGATCTAAAGTGTTAAAAGTATGTTAAAATCATTATATGATGTATCTTTGAAGTTTATACTTCATGGGAATCATTGTACTAGTTTAATTTGGATTTAGTTGGCCTTATCAGCAATTTTTCGCGAACTGTACCTGAACCTGCTGAGGCCACCCGCCCCAACGGGTCTAGAGCCACCCCAGCGGGCCCCCTGCAGAACTCATGCCCGCCCCAGCAGAGGGGGTGCAGATAATTTTTTGTTGTTGCTTTCTTTTGCATGTTGATCCATAACATAACACGTTAGTATAACATACAGAACCTAATGAGCCTAATAGCATGATGAACATGTAATTCAGTGCTATAACGTATTTGTTAACGCGTATAAGATAATTTAAAGCTCCATGTTAACTAGTTATGTGTGAACTTGAATATTATTGTCGAAAAGTGTGATTTTTGACCATTTAAGAATTACACTTGTGTAGTATGCATGTTATGATTCAGATCTATGATATGTGGTTAGTCAACAAGTTAATGTTTATGAACCAAGTTGCTATGTTGAACTTAAGTGAAAAGTTCAACAGTTAAACATAGTAGTTATGAAAACTAATCGATATCGTATACATAATGTAATGTGTAGGATGTTGAGGAATTGAATTGTAATTATAACCGTAGCTTGTGCACGAGGTAAGTATTCTATCTCTAATTCACTATTTTGAAGCAAGTGTTCTATCCCTAACTTATTATCGTTAAGTAAGTTTCCTAATCCTTATTCTTATGTTAAGCAAGTTTCTAAACTCAAACTTTACTTTTATTGAGCAAGTTTTCTATTCTTGAAATACTATCATGATGCAAGTTCTTATCCTTGTTTATTCAAGTTGAGATTCCATATAAGATATTATATTTCCTTAAAAGCATGATCCCAATTATACAATACTTATTCGATTGTATACTCTTGAGAATTATTATTTGAATTGAATATCGTTTATTATTGAACCTTGTAAGACTAGCGAACCCTTATTGATTCGACTAGTCCATAGTTGATGAATGTTTTAAATTCTAGAACTATTATTGGGCTTATGCAAACCAAACTTCCTTTGGTGCGGACTCTGATGTCAAACTTAGATGAACAACCCTGTTTTAGGAGATTATTTAAGCTTTAGCGTTGAGATATTGTGCACAGTATGGTATTAAAGGCTGATCTCCCTAATTACAAGTAGTAGAGTCCATATAGTCTTATGACTATTAAAGGTCTAAAGAAGAAATATTTTACAACCTGGGATATAGTTCAAGGTCTTATGACCCTCAGACATACTTTTGATTCTTGTTATTCATTCTTGATTCAAAAGCCGAGCTTTCTATTATTCAGAACTCTTTGACTTATTCGCATGTTATTATATTGTTATATTTGTATACTTGTGGGCAATCGTGCTCACTCTTGCGTAATAACATTGAAGTTAAGAACGAAAGGTCAAACGAGCCTTCCACTAGCAAAGGTAAGGGCAAAGTTAACAAGTGATGAAGACTTATTTTTTTATTTGAGAATATCTGTTAAGACTTTTGTTATGATGTTTAAGACTTATTTGTTCACGTTTACGCATTTAATATTTAAGGTTAGTATGACCTGGGATTTAATTATGTATTCATTATTCAGATGTTGTAACCCCATAAGGGGAGATGATGGAGATGTTTGTATCCATTTCATGATTTGCATTTATTATGGGTAGACAAATATATGATATTTATACAGTGAACACTAAATCCCGTGGAAATTGAAGTACCCGGATTTGGAGGTGTCACAAGTTGGTATCAAAGCTTGTAGGTTATTAACCTTAAGGGGGGAAAAACCATAGGGTAGTAGCCTTTGATAACATAGTAATGATAACTCTTATCGATTTCTAAGAAAGATAATAATTTACCCTATGTGCTATGTGTTTATATTTATATACTTGCGCGAGTATCGATTAGCATCACATAATAATTAAGTCTTAAAATTCTGTTTGTCAGGATGTCGGATGTTGGAAGATCCAATCAGCCTACGGAGGTTGTACCCCGAGTGGCTATTGAGGAAGAACCCCGAGACATTCATACAGTCTGGGAGCAGTTAATTCTTAGGGAGCCATCTCCTTTGATCACAGTTGTTGGTTAGGAGCACGAGCCATTGTTTGACTCAGAAGAGGACTCTGAGGAGATTTAGATTCAAGCTGAGGTAGCCGAGGAAGAGGATGAAGACCCTGATGAGTTCCCACCGAACTCTATCAGTGCTGAGAAGTACGACGAGCTGTATGACCGTAACATAGAGTTATAGGATACCGTTTGTGAGCTAAAGGGGCAGACAGTTACTCAGCAGACTACCATCAAGCAGAAGGATAGTGAGCTTGAGACTCTGTATACACATCTTGGAAACGTAGGGTGGGAGTTAATCCATGAGAAGGGCCAAGGTGAAGAAAAGTCAGCTGAGATAGAGAAGCTGAAGAAGGATTTGCGTGAGGAATCAGCGAAGCTTGTCATAGCAGAGGATGTATGGATGAGGGCTTCACAACGTGCAGAGATTGCTGAAGATAACAATCAGGCAAAGAAAGCTAAGATCGAGGAGACAGACCATACGTTTCAAATTACGATTGATAAGGCCCAGGATCGGGTTATGTACTCTCAAGTTCAGTTCGAGGATCTGCCTTAGTATATGCTGGATCGTAGGACGATGTTTTGCTTTATGGAGGAAGTGCACAGCAAAGCTGTTCGATGCCTTAGTAGGTCGTGATAGGAACAATATGATTATGTGATACTTCTTTGAGTAGTTAATAATGTAAATTCTGATGTGATTATGAACAGAGGAATATTTTGATGATTTAAATCCTGAAGATTCATTATCTCGGGATAGTTGATGTAAATAGCAGTGATGTTATCTTTCGTATGTTTAAAACTTTTGATTGAATAAAATATCAAAGTTTATTTGAGATGATATGTGTTATGTGATTGTCTTAAAATGTTTAAGTTAAGCCTTAAATATTTAAAGGATTAAATAAAGATCTAATAAGCGTATATCTTAACAGAAATATGTCGCCGAGAAGACGCCCTAACCGTCAACCCGCCTAAGAAGGGTCGATTAATAACAACGACGCCAATGCCAACTCCAACCCCGTTCAGTAGTTGGTGAATCTTCTGACTGGAGCAATGAACAAACAACCGCAAGCTCCACCAAACACAACGTTCAAAGATTTCAAGGCGGTGGGACCTCCAAAATTTAAGGGATCCATGAACCCGATTGAAGCACAGACTTGGGTCATAGAAATAGAGAAAGTTTTAATGTCGCCAGAGTCAGTGAGGAACAGAAGACCGCCTATGCAATGTTCATGCTGAAGTCAGAAGCTAGCTAGTGGTGGCAAGCAAACAAAGTCAGGGGAGGAGAAGGTGTGATAACCTGAGAGAGGTTTAAGGAGATGTTCTTTGAGATGTATTTCCCGACAAGCTCACAGAACCAAATGGAAGTTCAATTTCTGGAGTTGAAGCAGGGAAATATGTCTGTACCAGACTGTGCGGCGAGATTCAATGAGTTGGCTAGGTTTCCCACATACCAAGTACATACCGACGAGAGAAAGTCAAGGAGGTTTGAACAGGGACTGAAGCCCTAGTTGTATAGAAAGGTGTCGATGTTCCAGCGGAACACCTTTGCTGGAGTATTGGAGAAGTCTATCCTCGCTGAAGGTGGGAGCGATGCGATGACTAAATACAACCATGAGCTGAAGAAGAAGAAAAGTGAAGGAGAAGGTAACAACAAGGCTAGTGGTAACTGTAAGGACAGAGAATTTCACATGATTATATGTGTAATTTTTACGAATAATTTTTTTTAGAAAATATTTGAACCGTATAAGTGTATATGTGAATTACGCTAGATAGTTAATTTATTAACTAAAAAGTATACTTAATCATTTTCAAGGAAGAGTAATATAAGTTATGTTAGAAATTAACATAGCTTGAATGTTAGTGTAACGACCAGGAATTTTAAGCTCCTTATTAATTTTATATGTGATTTTAAATTTTTAAGATGTTAATTTTTCAAACGTATTTAAAACTTTATGTGGTTATGTGCTTATGTGATTTAACCTATGCGAATAAATGTTAGGATTTTTATTGAAGGGAATCACTAATGGTTATTTAAATTAGTAGACTAACCCTGAGACTTTTATATCAGAATATTCATAAAAGTGTTAGTAAATTATATATTCAAATATAGTGTAGAGAGTTAATCGTGATTGATTAATTGATGTTGGTGTAATTAATCGATAACGTATGAAATTATTATTGTTGTTGGTTTATAATTATTATGAATAATAATTAATGAATTGGGAGTAATTAATTGATTATGTGTTGATGAATTATTATTATGAATAAATAATAATTAATGAGTAAGAGATTGATAAATATAATAATATTATATTTACTTGGTTAATTGATTAATTGTTATATGCAAGTATATGTTATATTAAACCTTTGGTATAAGGTAGCTACTATATAAAGTGCAATGGGCACATTAATGTGGCTATGTATTATACATATAGACTATATAGTAAGATTAATTTTATTGTGTAAGTTACATAATATTTTGCTTATGTAGCATGGTGTGACCTTAATATATACCCTATTGACATATAGTAAGTTCAATTGTTAATTAATATTGAATTCTATAAAGTTATTATAATTGTAATAATAACTGTTATGATAATAAACAATGATAATACCCAATTGCTTTATATTCGTTGTTAATAGAAAATGTACATGGATTATATGTATATACCTTACTTGATGCATTATATCATTATTTGTTCATTAGAAATAACATTGTAGCTCCCATTTAAATGAATATGGAATAAATACATATAACTTAAGTATATCTATGTGCATATACATTATATAATCTAAGTATGTATATATTGTGCTAAGTGTTGAGCATACATAATATATATACAATTGTAAAGGCTGAGTTTACATTGTCCCTAAATGAGAGTCCCACCCTCACTTCTCATTCACGTGCCTACACTCCTCAAACTCAGCAAAGCCAGGATAGCCTTGTAGCAATAATGAGCAACGGAGTGGAGATTATGATGAGATATACCAACTCCTCACCCACTATTTGATAACCATTAGCTAATTGCATCTCCCATTAGTTTGATTTGAGGAACAATGTCAAGAACCGGGTAAGAAATTGGCAATATAAGAGTTCTTCTCTTCTTCACAAATTCATTGCTGAGATTTTTCTCTAAGTTTAGAATTGAGCTTGTATTCTGAGATTTTAATTGAGTTAAGGGAGAGAAATATTGCAGCTAGGTGCATTCCATAATAGAGGTATAATCATTGCATTTAAGTTCTTCATTTCTGTATAATTTCTAGTTCTTGATTATTGAATTGATCACGAGTTGATTAATTAATGGATTGGGATATGTTGATAAGTATTATATGTGATTATAAACATGTTAGATTTATACTATATCATGTTTAGATAGGTTTTCGTTGGAATACTTATGAGATGGGTTAGCAAACTGCCGAAGCAACCTGTTCTTGACCTGGAAACGGAGCCGCGCGGTCAGTGCGTCTCCTTAGTACAAATTTGGCGCGGCCGCGCGTTCCTGCAGATTTCGTTTTAATTTCTGTTCAAGCTGCTGTTCTGTGCTATCATGTAGTAACTTGTTAGAGCAAGCATGTAAGCTAGATTAGCACACTTATATGAGTACATTGAACTAATGTGAGCATGTTATATTAGGATCGCATGCTTGAATGGTGAGGTTATATATTTCATAATAAACTTAGAGTTTTAAAATGAACATTGACTTATTATATCCGTTTTGACGTTCTGACTTTTGATGCATATTAGTATGACCTAGAAACACATGAAATGCATGTTAACTTATGTATATAGATCCCGTGACATGATATGAACATGTGAACCTAACTAATGCACGTTCCTGACTAAAATGGAAGTTTTGAAAATAAACTTGGACATGCTATAACCATGCTGATATTCTGATCTTACGAAAATATTAAAATGGTTTAGAAATGCATAAAAGACACGTGGTCTTACGTATATATGGTTCGTAGTATGACAAGAATATGTTAAACCTCACTAGCGAACATTCTTAACGAAAATGTTAGTTTTTAAAAGTAAACTTAACAAAGACTTGTGTCTTTTAGATTGTGACCACTTAAATACATGTATGTAACTTATGTATGCGTTCTAATACATGTGAATAACGGTTACGAGATACTTTACATGTACCGTATTGTATTTTTGACTTGGTGAACCTTGTAATAGAAACTTAGAATGTGAATGCTAATGGCATCAATTACCATGTGAAATACTTTATGATCATACAAGCATATATATTAAAATTTCATTACGCCTATAGATGTGTTGACATGAGCATTATATACAGATTTCACTTATGTACGCATGTTCATAAAAAGTGAATTTCTAAGGCATGAACTAGTGGTTCAAGTATGCATGAGTAGTATACGCACAAGCATGTTTACTAAGTGTTATTATCCTTGTTTTGTGGTATTATAACTTTAATAGTTGACCTTGAGGCATGGACTTGATTAACTTAAGATTTACCGGCATTGAACATTATAACCTTGAGATATAAATAGAACCTTGCAATATATGTATCTTAAACTGTATTGTATGATTAAATTTGAATGCTATGTGTTCAAGCCTATATTGATGCATATGAACTAGATAATCTACAGTTATTAAATCTAAGACAGGATTTGATTTACTTACATGAACTATGTGATAGAATTATATGATAATCAGATTCTTGTTGGTATAGACTTAGATTAGTTTATACATGCTAATTGAAAGATCGACTTGTTAATGTTAGGTTGTTTCAACGAGTTTAATTAAAGCTAGAATTATTTGTAGCTGAGCAAACAGGCAAGTTCCTTTGAACCCGTTCTTGTATTATTTGCAAGTCTCCGTAACTTTACTCAAATTTATATTGAGCAGTGTATTATTATATTGCAAGTTTTCCTGAACTACTCTTTTATTTGAGCAAGTTTTTCTTGACTTATACTTATTTATTGTACAAGTATCCGGACCCTATTGTGCAAGTATTCTAAATTCTTGTACTACCTTATTCAATGAACCGTGTAAGCGAGTTTCTAAACTTCACTTGTTTTTGATGAAAGTTTTCTATCCTTCTCATATTTTATTGAGCAAGTTATTATTGTATTGTGAAAGTTCCCCAAACTTTACACTTTGAGTATTGTGAAAGTTCCCCGAACTTCACACTTTGGTTATTTTGCAAGTTCCCGAACTTCATTTCTTTATTATGCAAGTTCTCTAAACTTATACAAACTCGTATATGTGCAAGTATCTTATCTTTGTATTTACTTTACTCAAAGAACGTTGTAAGCAAATGTCCTAACCTATGCATTTACTTTATGCAAGGGATCTATTATGGTGAAATTCCCCGAATTTCACTCTTTGATGTTGTAAGTGTCTAAACCTATGCATTTATTTTATGCAAGAAATCTCTTATCGTGCAAGTTCCCCGAACTTCACACGTTGAGTATTGTGCAAGTTCCCCGAACTTACACAAATTCATATATTGTGCAAATTCTAAACTTCACTTTGTGCAAGTTCTCTATCCTTCTCATATTGTATTGATTAGGTTATTGTTGAATCGAAAGTTGTTTACATGATTGCTTGAACTTTATTTCCAAGCATGTTAGTTAGTGGTTTAGTTACTTATCAATTATTCCACATTGATATCATTGATGTCCGCACCTAGTGCATTTGAGCTCGTAAAGTCTTGGACTTGTACATTATTCAAGGTTCTAAATTTCTTGAAATATATCAGTAAGAGTCTGAACCTTTGCTCAGTCAGACTAGTGTATGAAGTTTTCTTTAAAGCTATCCAAACCAATTGATGGTAAGGATTCTTAGACGGAACAGAACACCCCTCATATGTAGGAGTGTGCCCAGGTATCTAATATATATGATACGAGTAAGCAGATATAAGTGTTATGCATATTCACGTTGTACCCAAGGCTGATCTCCTTGAGGTACTAAGTTTATGTAGCCAGAAGCCAGTAATCCAAAAAGGGTCAGTTAGCTATTGAACCCATTGGAAAGTTATAGTTCAAAGTCTACTCGACTATCAGTCATTCTAAAGGCAATTATTATCTTTGCTTTTAATAGTCATATTATTGAATCTTTTAGATATTCATAGTTTTGAATCATATAGATTGTTGAATCATTCTAACATTCATATTGTTGAATCTTTAAGATATTCATTTTATTGAAATCATTGTCAGATATTTTTCCATTCATCATGATATATCCTTTATTGTTGTATTTAAACTTGCTGAGCAAACTTGTTGCTCATTCTTGCTATATCATGACTTATATTGCAGTTAAGCCTCAGGGAAGGACAAAGGTAAAGGAAAGATATAGGATGGTTTGCAAGGAGCTGACTTTGTCTTTATGATTTGTTTAATTACTGTTAATGTAATATAAACCCTAATGTTTATTCTAGGGTATGTTTGTATTGATGTATTCAGGTTATCGAATCTTGGGACTAGTAACACCTTTTGAATGAACAACGTATGTTTATTTCATTCCGCATTTTAGTTATCGTATGTTACTTAAAGGTGGATGTTAGTATTATTTCGTGGCAACCGGACTGGGGTCAGAGGACCCAGATTCGGGGGTGTCACAGTTAGCCTTGATTATTATATTAAAAAGATTTATAATCTTTAAGTAATTAATTATCGATATGGATTATGTGAAGTGATTATATGATTATGTGAGTATTTAAATATAACAAGGATTTATCAATAATGATAAATATGTTATGACTTATGTGGATTATGTACGTGATTGAATAAGTATACATTATATAATGTGTATACATTTATTTGGTTAAGAGAATTAAAAATAAAGTTATGTAACCTAATATATATATTAAGTATGGTAATTAAAAACCTAATGAGTTATAATATGAGAGAATGATAGTATTTTAAAATATATATAACCCTAAGAGATTTATTTTATACATATCTATTAGTTAATTTTATAACCTAAGTAAAGCAAGTCTAATTGGGTTATGAAATTAAAGATATATGACTAAGGAATTAGCTTGCTTAGGTGTGTAATGAAAATCCTAACTAAATGATTAGAGTAAGATAAAAATTAAAAGTATGGAACTATATTGAATTACAAGCCCAAGAATTAAAATTTTTTAACCTAAAGAATTAATTGAGTGGCCCAACTCTTAGCCCAATTGGGAGAGGACTTATTGGACATTAAACAAGCTATTTGGGCCTTGAAAAGAAAAGCAAAAGGAGCCCAAGAAGGCCTTTTAGCCGAAAATAGCAAGGAGGGAATAAGGGGAGAAGAATTTGGGCATGTGACTTCATCATTATCCTCAACCACTCTCACCTACTCTTCTTATGTGTCACCTTATCAGTTACCCAACCACTTTAACCAAGTTTGCATGTAATCTATAGTGTGCAAGTAAGCTTTTAATTATGAGAAAGAGAGATTTGATGGGGGATGTATAAGATATATACAAAATATATCTATCTAATCTACTAACCCACAAAATCAAATTTCATCTTATTTCTTTTCTCTTTCCTCATTAGCAAACAAAGCAAGCAAGATATAGAGAGAGTGTGAGTGATATTTTTGGTCAAGAGAAAAGAGAAAGAGGGAGAGCTTGTGTTAGTTTCATAGTTCTCTAATAAATCTTAGGGAGAAGAGGGAAGAAAAACAAGCTAAGGTATAACAAAATCTCTACTTATATAGTATAATTTCTTTTTGGTTTTATTTGAATTTTGATTTTTGTAAACTTATGATCTTGAGGTTAAAAACCTTAGATCCATATTTTTAAAAGTGTTTTATGTTTAGATCCAACTCTTTTATAGATCAAAAGTTGAATCTAAACTAAGAAATAGAAGTTAGATTTTTCAAAAGATAGAAAATCTAATTTTTCTTAGCCTTGATTATGTTTGATCTTGTGTTTGATGATTATTTGATGATATAGATCATGAATCATAGTATATCCATGAGTACATGAGTTATTTTAAGTATTATGATGAGCTATGTTGGTTTTACGTGAAAATATGAAAGTTTTATTAAAAATCACCAAAGATTGAAAAATTAGTTTTTGGGAAAATGAAGTATAAAATGGAAACGACCATATCTCTCGTTTTACTTTGAATTTTTGAGTGTGGTCAATTTTTGAAGTTAGATATATGAGTCTTCTAATAGACCCAAGTGGAATCACTGGAACATATGTTGTAGATTTTCGTATGGACTGATTTTAGTAAAGGAAGCAAAATTTGAAAAAGTCAAAAAAATAGGCTGTCTGGAAATTATAAGGGCAATTTTGGCAGCTTAATTAATGTAATAAGATTCAATCTTTTGGGACACGCAAATACATGAGATAAAGTAGCATGTGTCCAAAAATGAGCTCATTCCGACTTAAAATGAGCAAGTTATGACTATTTCAATATTTGTGTTTTTCCTACGAAATGGCTATAACCGGAGTTATATAACTCCGATGGCCACGAAATTTAAACTGGAGGCTGACGTTAACATGTGTAAGATCCCGCCAAGAGTTGGGAATTTTTGGAGTTAAGCGTGAGGTAGCTAATTTCTTAAGGAATTAACTAGAAATGGATTTTTAAAAAATACTAAAGAAAATTGAAAAATTATTTTTGTGTATGGAATACAAGTATTTATGTGTGAACAAAAGATAAAAAAAATAATAAAATGATTTGGTTAAAAGGGGAAATCCAGCTTGCCGGATTGAAGGATTAATGAATCCAGGCTTGCTGGATGAAATGTTTGGATGATCCAAGATGCTGGATTGGTCTGTTAGATAATCCAGGTTACTGGATTAGATGTTAGTTGAATCCAGGCTTGCTGGATTGGATGACAGTTGAATCCAGGCTTGCTGAATTGGAGGTCAGTTGAATCCAGTCTGCTGGATTGGAAAATAGTTTACTAAATTTAAATTCAATCTGAATCCAGGTTACTGGATTAGTTAAGTAAGTTTTGAAACAACAAGTTATTTGAATCTAGGTTGTTGGATTAGGTATTCGGCTTACTTAATTATAAAGGACTTATTAAATGAAAGACTAAGAGTTAATTCACAAGTTATATGATATAGTAGTGTTAATTCTAAGGTAGTATAGTTGTACTCTTTAATGATGATTATGTGTTTACAAGTTAGATAAATTATTATGAATAAGATATATGATGCTAATTAAGAGATTGATCTTATTAATGATAGGTCTTACAAAAGAAGTTAACTTAAATTACGTAGCAGTAGTCAACGAATCAGGCAAGTTTCCTAACTCAACTTGAGTTATTATTTTTCAATCATAGTAGTGAATAATTATTGTTAGTTATTCACATCTATAATGATTATTGTTGTTAGCACATAGTGCAATTGATTCTTGTTCTAGTGTTTGAACTGTTTATAAGTCATGTCTCAGCTAATTATTTTGGCGAGACTAATATTTGTTAAAGCATGAAACATTCTATATCTTATGAACTGATTTATTATTAGAAGATTTATGCCATTGATTTCGGCTAGATCAATAATGATTTTATTGAAATCATAGTATTTCTTTAAAAGCAATACAAACCATATTGTTGTGGTACGGACTCGTGATGTAAGACTGAGATGAACAAACTTTATTGTCGTAAATCGACCTATGCGCTATTATTAAGTATTATGCATAATATAGGGTACAAAGGAGTTGGCCGCTCCAGGTACTTACAGAGGTGTATAGTTTAGTTTTTATAACTAACTTATATTCCTGTGGTAATTTAGTTTTAATAACTAATGAATCCTTTATTAGTTCATGATCCTTTTATGATCACTCAGCATGAAATCTGGGTATATCCCACTTTATTGAATATTATTGCAGTATTTTTAATTCTTCTTATTCAATTGAATATTATTGAATCTTTGAAAGAATTTTACTCTTCCATCCCTGATATGTTATTAAGTATGAAATTTGAGAAAGTTTTATTATTGAGATTGAATTATTATTCAGCTGCTTCAAAATCCTTTGATTATTATTGAAGTTCTATAGAAGCTAGACTCTTCTATTCATGATATATACATCATTTATTGTATACTTTAACTTGCTGAGCAAACTCGTTGCTCACCCTTGCTTAAATAAAACATTTCAGCTAATGTCGAGGTAGCAGAAGGTTCTAACAGGGATAAAGGCAAAGGCAAGGCTCAAGAGTAGTTAGTGGAAACTTTTAATGGTTATGTTTTATTATGTAAATTAATTATGTAAACCTTTTTGGTTATATAAGGGTATGTAAGTTATGTCAAGGTTAGTTAACTTGAGATATTGTTATAAGTTGTATTAAGTAATATTATGATGTTTTCCATTAATGAATGGGTAGTTAGATGTGATATATATGATGGATCGTGAGCACTAAACCCGAGGTTAGGGAACCCGAATTTGGGGGCGTCACAGTAACAACACTAGGGGAAGTAATAATCAGAAGAGAAGGTGGAATGATAACACATCAACCGCGAATAAGCAGGGAAACCAGAAGAAGAGGGTTGAAGCATGTCCGACCTGCGGGAAGAACCACCTGGGGGTCTGCATGAAGGGAAAATGAGTCTGCTACAATTGTGGTTAGGAAGGCCACATAGCACCTAACTGCCCTAACCCTAAGAATGGCACCTGCTTCACATATGGGTCGAAGGACCATCTGGCCAGGGAATTCCCCAAGAAAGTGTCCGGAGGGACAAGATCAGGTGGGAACAGAGGAGGCAGCGGTGGAAATGCTCTAACAATTACAGGACCGACCACAACTAACCAACCTATTGCCAGGACATTCAACATGACAGTGCAGGATGCTGTGCAGTCTCGTAATGTGGTGTCAGGTATCATTTCGATCAATAAAATTAATTCTTATGTATTATTTGATTCTGGTGTTACTTGCTCATTTATATCCGATAACTTTGCTGAGAACTTAGAATTGCCTAAGGACGAGTTAGACTACCCTATGAACATAGAGATTGAGAATATGGAAGTGATTCCTATTAAGCACATACACAAGAACTGTAGGGTGGATATTAAGGGTAACGTGATGAACGTAGATCTTATCCCGATTAGACTTGGAGAATTTGATGTTATCTTGGGAATGGATTGGCTATTCAATTATGGAGCGATAATTGATTGCCAAAGGAAATATATCAACTTTATGACTCCGTTAAAGGTTGTATTTTATGGCAGCAAGTCACCTAGACAAGCGAGTTGTCAGACGATGTTGCAGGCCAGGAAGTTATTGAGATAAGGCTGTGTAGGATATTTAGCCTACATTGTCGATAGTCGAAAAGAGAGTCCGAAGTTAGAGGAGATACCAGTCGTAAGAGACTTCGTGGATGTATTTTTTGATGATTTTCCAGGACTTCCGCCAGATATAGAGGTAGAGTTCGTGATTGATTTGGCGCCAGGAATGACTCTAATATTGAAGGCACTGTACCGTATGGCTCCGGTAGAGATGAAAGAATTGATGGTGCAGCTACAAGAGCTTTTGGACAAGAAGTACATACAACCGAGCGTATCGCCATGGGGAGCGCCGGTGTTATTTGTTAAGAAGAAGGATGGGACGATGCGGCTCTGCATCGACTACAGAGAGTTGAACAAGGTCACGATTAAGAACAAATATCCGTTGCCTAGGATTGACGACCTATTTGATCAGTTGAAGGGAGCAAGGTACTTCTAAAAGATAGACCTGAGAAGTGGTTACATCAGTTGAAGGTGAGAACAGATGGTAGCTGTCGTCTAGCACTATAAAATTTACCTTACTTCTATTCCACTAACTCAAGAATTAGTATAGTAATAAGCAAGGATCGATCCCACAGAGAGCGTTTATGTTTTATATTTATCCAAGTATTTTCTAATGAATTGGGGATTTTAGTTTGAAAAGTTAAATTAACAAAAGTTAATTTAAAAAAAATATTAATGAGTAAGAAGTTTCAATTCTTCAATTCAGCATCGCCTTTTCACGATTATGGATTAACCAAGTGTTTACACTATTTATCTTTCAATGAGATTAACAACCCTAGATAACCGCAATTGCTAATTACCCAAAATTCTCCTTATGTGTAAATCTAATGCGACAATCGCCAACAAAAGATCCTAACTATCATATAACCTAGAACAATCAGTCTAGATTTAATATGATAAAAGCATGAAGAATGAGAATTAGATTGTTCCAAGCAACAATTTCACAATTAGGAATTATTTAAATTGTTTTCTGAAAACCTTAACAATATTCAAAAGCTTGACCACAATCAAATATCATTAATTGCTACTTATGATCAGATATACATCGTTTGCTTAATATATATCTTAATCTATCAGATAATATCAATTTACTAATTTAATCCTGCAGAAACCAAATTAGTCAATTGAATAGCATACAAGAAAGTTTATGTAGATAATCAGAATAAATCTCACATATGAAAGAATAAATAATATAAACTTGATCAAACCATTAATTATAAATAAGGTTCAACATCCCTTCAGAATTAAATTGAGTAAATTAGCCTGACATGCCTTGAATCTTCAAAACTAGGGTTTGAGTAGCCTCCAAGAATTCCCAGATAAAAGATGATCAAATACAAAGTAAATAACTAATATTTATAGTCTATCAAAACCCTAGTACAATTAGGTAAGTCCAAATCCTATTCCTAATCAACTTCTGCACCAAAAAGTCAATAAATCAGCTTTTCCTGTCACACGTGGTCCGCGCGTGGTCCTTCACTATAGCAGCGCGCTCAGCGCTTGGGATGCACAGGCTCTCTTTCGATCTCGCGCGATCAGCTCATGATTTCTTCCTTTTGCTGCGCGGTCAGCGCTTCTCATGCAGAATCCAAGCCTCCTTATGCGTGGTCCGCGCTTTGAATAACACAGCTATGGCTCGGTCAGCGCTCCTACTCCAGATTTGTTCACATATCCAGCTTTTCATTCAGTTTTAGTTTCTATCTTCTTACCTGCAAGGTAAACATAAAACACCAAAAATACTACAAATAATTCTTAAAAACTTACAATATAACAAGCTAAACGAGATCAAATCATAGGTTTTCAACCTACTCATCAAATTCCCCCAAACTTGAACCATTGCTTGTCCTCAAGCAAACACAATGATATTAATACTAAAACTAAGATGAATGCAACTACAGAGATCGAACAATAACCATGGTAATTAGATATGATGAATCATATGCCTCAGAGATAAACAACTATTATGACATCAATATCGAATCATGCGTTACCTAAACTTCTCACATCCTCACCTCACAAACATAATATTGCATGTTTCTGTGTGTGTGTGTCCAACATGACTCCAACAATAGCAATGAGCAACACAGATAAATTCATACGTATGTAAATCATCCAAAACCAGACTTGCACTTCAATCATAGCATACACATAGATATGAGGGAAATCAACATTTTGAACCAAGCTCTTTATACCAAGTGAGTTCATTTTAATGCTCCATCTCACTAATTATTTCTTAAGTCTGACTTGTGCAATGCTTAATTTCCTTAGACTTTTCAATGCTACCCGTGTAACGGACTTTCAGCCAATGACTCCCAAACCTGAAGGCTTTAGGGCGCTAGGTGTTAAGACATCCCCTAGGGATTTACTTGTCCGAGTAACAAAGGCCACAAAATTAAACTATGTCAGTTTTTATTTCAGAACTATATTTCTTCCTTTTCTGATTTTTGTTGTCTTTTATTTCGAGCCACAATTCCCCCAAACTTATGTGTAAGCCACTGTTCAATTTTAATCTGTGATCAAATGAATACATGCCCATGTTTTATCTTGAATCTACTTTCTTGTTATTATTGATAATCAGTTAGTGTGCTTGAGATTTAGAAAAACACAATACTCATGTTATGAAGTTCCTATGGTAAAAGTCAATTAACACATGATAATCAATTTAGGCATCCAAGTCTTAAATCAGATTCCTCATTGGCTTTCATCACAACTATCAAGGCTTAATTGCTCAATCTCCATGCAAACTAACACAATTCCTACATGAATGCAAATATTTTTTATATATGCAGATATAATAAAATTATAATAAAACTATATTATATGCAACCTAAAAGTGATATTAAACTTTAAATTACCCCCAAACTTATAACTAGTAATGTCCTCATTACATGAAAATAAAGGAATTTAAACACGATGACTTCCCTGCGAGACGAGTCAATGCTCGTCTTGAGGACCTTCATCATCCGAAGGAGGGTAAGCAGGTAGGACAAGAGGACTTAGAAGCTAGGACTTGTTCATTTGGATTGTAATGGGAGAAGGCATTTGCCAACACTATGAATGCCCCAATGTTATACGCATGCATTGAATCTTGGCGTTGGGCAAGCCGTAGCATCTGCTTTTGACTCCTTGTTGTAGAAGTCGTCGATGGTCCTGCCTCTGCCTCATCAGTCATCGGGACGTTCGTAGCTAATGGCGACAAGGGTGGAATCATGATGTAACCCCTTGGGTGTGAATGTGCGCCCTCCCATGCTATATAAGTGATGATTGTTTTGTGATCGATCGCCTCCGTGGGTTTCTGCACTAGGCTCCGATGCATCCCATTGCATCCCGGCCTTCTGGCATAAATTCGTGATGAGGAACCCATGTACTAAGCCGTCGGTGGTGCCTCCGCGCAACATCCTATCAATGGACTGTTGGATACACATGCTGACATCCACTTATAAGATTTCCACTTGATTTGGCCTTTCAAACCAATGATGTACGATCCCATAGAGAAGGCATGCCCTTTCTTTCGTGACTTCAGTCTGATGGCTTGTGGGCATTAGCCTAGCACAGATGAACGCATACCATACTTTTCCATATTTGCTTAACGCCGAGTGTGGAAACGTGACTTTAATGTCCGTCCCAGGCTTGCTTTCCCATTGCATTTCGGGCTTGCATAAGCAAGCAATAAGTTCATCCAAGCTTGGGAGGCTGTCTTCGTATCGGTCCCCCATTGGTGTTTCCAGCCCAAAGTACTCATTGATCGCCGTGTGGTGGAATGAGACTGGTTTGCCTCTGACTTGCACCACTCGCCCTTCATATTTTATGGCGTTGGCATAGAATTCATTTACAATGTTTATCACTGCGGGTTGTGGTTGTTCCACTAGCTGAAACCATTACCTTTCCACGATCATCAGAGCTATATCACCGTCCGAATTAGCATCGGGCTTTAACCCCCGTTCTTGGACAAGCGACTTTTTGGCAAGCACTGCGTTTTAACGAGTCGCCGCCGCCTCGCTCACGAACTTTGATGTGCCAAAAGTGGGGCGAGCACTAGATGTTAATGTCCTTGGCCTTTTTGATGTCATGGTTGGAAGATTGCAAACAAGTTCTGTCTTTGACAATTTTTCAAGCAGTTGGTGTGCACCCTTCTTTTTCCCCCAAACTTACTTCTTTGCTATCACAACCTTTAACATAGATTAGCAATAAAAGCCTCCCAAGGTATCCCAATCACAGTTATAGCAATAAACTAACAAAATTGATTATGAGATGGATTTCACGAAGTAAGACAAAATCAATTTATTACCTTTTGGTACTTATGAATCCTTGTCTGTGATACTTTACCTTAATGGAGATGAACAATGCTATGTGAGATTGTATGTTGATTGTAGATTAGAGAGGTTTTGGTTTGTATCAAAGAATTAAGGAGAGAGAAAGAGATGTTGATTTGGGTGTTTGGCGTGAATGGGTGTAGTGGTTGTAGTGATTAAGTAGGAGAGGTGGTGAAGATTCAGGGTAGAAGTAGAAAAGAAGAAGGAGATTAGGAAGTTGAAGAGGAAACGGAATGGGACAAGTGAGGTATGGGTGCAACGAACCTCTTTAAACTCTTTAATTCAGGGAGACTTAGCCGTTTCGCGAGGTCAGCGCTTTATGGAACGCGCTCATCGCGTTTCTGTGGCAAAAGTGTCGAGATGGCTGCATGTCGTGCACGCCCAGCGCAAAAGCAAGAGAGCTCAGCGTTGCTTTGAAAAAAATTACTTGAACCGTGCTGTATAGGGCGCGCTCTCAGCGCTTGACGAAGCGCGTTTCGCGCTTGAAAGGTGTAAAACCTGTAAATATTTTGTATGCTCCATGCGGTCCGCGCCTTGTCGAGTGTGCTCAGCGCTCTCGTATTTTTTTTCCAGCTTGTTGTATGGTGCACGCGGTCAGCGCTCGCGGCTGCGCGGTTCGCGCCTCACTAGAACTTGTTCCTTTTACTTTACTTCTACTATCCTGCATAATTTGTAGAGTACCTATCAGAATCCTAAAATGCTAAATATTAACGAACTAATATATGTAATTAAACTAATACTAATAACAAAAATCTTATAAAAATTATAGGTTGCCTCCCACACAGCTGCCCATTCTTAACGTCGTTAGCTCGACTAGAATTCATTCAATTATCCGAAAACCGGCTCCATTAGCATCAATATCTCAACCTCCTCAACCTGACTGTTATCCAGAAATGGCTTTAACCTATAGCCGTTCACCTTGAATACATTCCCTGTCTTTGGATTTTATATATCTATAGCACTATGAGGAAACACATCAGTAATAATAAATGGACCCTCCCAACGAGAACGCAACTTACCTGGAAATAATTTCAATCGTGAATTATGGAGGAGAACTTTTTGCCCAACAGTGAAAGTCTTTCGCAAAATCTGCTTATCATTGAAAGTTTTTATCTTAGCCTTATACAGTTTAGAACTCTCATATGATTCATTACGCAACTCCTCGAGTTCTTGTAACTGCAACTTCCTATGGACGCCAGCTTGATCCAAGTTCATATTGCACTATTTTATCGCCCAGAAAGCCTTATTCTCCAGCTCCACAGGTAGGTGGCACGGTTTTTCGAACACCAGCCTATAAGGCGACATACCAATTGGAGTTTTGTATGCCGTCCTATATGCCCATAGTGCATCAACTAATCTAAGACTCCAATATTTCCTGTTCTGATTGACTACTTTCTCCAGAATGGATTTTATTTCTCGGTTGGATACCTCAGCTTGGCCATTGCTTTGCGGATGATAGGATGTAGATACCCTGTGAAGAACGTTGTATTTCTTTAACAAAGCTGCTAACACCCTATTACAAAAGTGAGTTTCGCGATCACTAATGATGGCCCGTGGTGCTCCAAACCTGATAAATATGTTAGTCCTGACAAAATCTGCAACAACTTTAGAATCGTCAGTCCTGGTGGCTTTAGCTTCCACCCATTTTGAAACATAATCAACTGCCAATAAAATGTAAATATTTCCAAAGGAAACAGGAAAAGGCCCCATAAAATCAATACCCCAAACATCAAAGATTTCTACAATTAGAATAGGGTTTTGTGGCATTTGATGTCTATGTGTTATATTTCTTGTTCTTTAACAATTTTTACATGATTTGCAAAATAGATATGAGTCTTTGAAAATTGAGGGCCAAAAGAAACCACTCTCTAACACCTTATGTGATGTTCTTTTAGGTCCAAAATGACCTCCACAAGCATAGGAATGACAGAAAGCTAGAATAGATTGGAACTCATTATCAGGTACACAACGTCTAACTATCTATTCAGCACAAAATTTCCACAAGTATGGGTCATCCCACACATAATGTTTTGCATCACTCCTAAGCTTCTCTTTCTAGGATTTTGAAAACTCACTCAGTAAGTACGCATTTACCAAATAATTCACAATGTCTGCATACCAGAGGGTTGTATTGCCAATGGAAAGTAGATGTTCATTCAGAAACATGTCTTTTAATGGTAGTGCTTCTTCATCCTTAAGAATTCGGCTCAAGTGATCCGCTACCAAGTTATCCGCACCCTTTTTATCTCTAATTTCTAAGTCGAATTCTTGCAACAGCAAGATCCACCTTATGATTCGAGGTTTGGACTCCTTCTTAGTAAGCAGGTATCTGAGAGCAGCATGGTCAGAATAAACTATCACTTTAGTACCAAGTAAGTATGAACTAAACTTATCTAAAGCAAATCTAACAGATAAGAGTTCTTTTTTAGTTGTAGAATAGTTTATCTGAGCCGCATTCATTGTTCTAGAATCATAGTAGATGGCATGGACAACTTTGTTAATCTTTTGGCCCAAAACGGTGCCGACATCATAGTTGCTTGCATCACACATTATCTCGAATGGGAACTTCCAATTTGGTGGTTGAATGATAGGGGCTGACTGTCAACAATTTCTTTAAGGTATCAAAAGCCACCTTGCATTCATCATGAAATTGGAATTCCTCATCTTTCTGGAGCAACTTGCATAAGGGTAAGGCTATCTTGGCGAAGTCTTTGATAAACCTGTGATAAAATTCTTGCATGTTCAAGAAAAGAGCGTATCTCCCGCATGCTGATGGGGTAAGGCAATGCAGATATAATATCAATTTTAGCTTTATCGACTTCTGTTTATTGACACTACATGACCAAGTACAATTCCTTGTTCTACCATAAAGTGACATTTTTCAAAATTTAGCACAAGGTTAGTTTCCAACATCTATACAATACACGTGTCAGATTATCTAGGCAGGCATCTAATGAATCACCATGTACTAAGAAATCATCCATAAAAACCTCAATGCATTATTCTAAAAGATCGAAAAAAATACTTGATAAGTGGATTTTATGACCACTTATTCGGATAGTAACCAACTCATTCTGTTGCTTAAACTCAAGTATCATTGTGCCTTTTATGTGTTTTTGCTTTGTTTTGTGATTTTCAGGTATAGAAACTCTCCGGGTGCAAATTGAGCTTAAAAGGGCAAAAGAACGCATAAATGGGACAAAGCACTTAAATGGGCTTAAAGCATGAAGATAGCATGGGTGAGGAAGCAATGAAGGTGATGCCACGAGTCTAGAGGCCAAAAGGAGCAAGAATGGCCTTTGAAGCAAAAATAGGAAGGAAGTGCAATCCGGACATCGTTTGGGTGATTCACGTTCATTTAATGTTCTTAGATTGGAACTTGGTTCATATTGTAGAGCATCTTATAAGCTTTCTGAAACATCTTGAATCATCCAAATCGAAGTTCGGAGGCGAGAGTTATTCCCCGTATACCAACGGACGTCAAACCTCACGGTTTTGAGTTTTCATGCACAGCTGTCACTTGGAGCTCAATTTCAGCCTTCATCCATCCATTATTTCTCAATTCTCAAAGAATAAAAGTTGTAGAGCTCTTCAATAGATTGGATTTGATAGGTGGCAGGCCTCGTAACTCCTTCTAGATCAAAAGTTATGGCCGTTTTACCAGAGGACTCTGCAGCAGAAAATCCTTGGCGCGGGCGGGCGGATTTCAAGGGTATTTTGGGCGCGGCCGCGCTAGTCCGCTGCTGTGCCAGACTTGACTTTTCAATTGAACGGGACTTGGCTTTTGATTGGGATATAAGGGGGCTAGTTTGTGGCAAGAATAACCATCATATATTGGCCCTAACCCCTAGTTCCTCTCTTTTCTTCATTTGCATCTTATTTAGTCTAGATTAGGAGTTGATTAGAGAGTAGATTAGTGCTAGTTTAGTTAGTTAGTTAGATTCTAGGGTTAGATTAGAGAAGAAGATTGAAGCAAGAGATTGACATTGAAGATCCACACTTGGAGAAAGAACAAAGATTTGCAATTTCTATCTCTTCACTCTCATTGTATTCAATTTGTATTTGGATAATGCATAATCTACTTGTGGATAATATATTCGAGTTGTCTATGTCTTAAATCATATTTTGAGGTTTCAATGGGACCTAATGAGTAGTTTAATTTGATATTCCTTCCATGATGGTCTTATTTGATTACTATGTGTTTGTCTATTGCGATGTATGCTTTCATTGCTTAATTGAGTCATGACCAATTACTGTGATAACCCACATGGGATTGAAAGACAAAGTGTGGGTTTAGATCTAATCGTAGTAGCGGGCGATTATACGTTCACATAGCGTTGGACGTATGATTTGTGCTTAGGATAGACATATACCGAAGCGCCGCTCGTAGTCAATAGAGGACTTGACCTTAAACCCTATTTATTTGTAAACACCATAGACATATAGGGGTTTAGATAATGTGGGTGTTCACTTGCGTTCTATCATCTGTGGATTGCACGTGATATGGATTAGGTGCATCCAAAGATGGCCTTCTCTTACCTTCGTGTTCTCGGCTAACAACTGTAATGATTAATTTGACCTAATTTGAAGTGTGTCGACTTAGACGAATCATTAGGGAAAATTGGAATCTCTTATCTTTATTATCTGATTTTAACACTAGAATTAATTAGTTTAAGTTTAATTGCTTACCTAGTTTAACTTAGTTTTAATTCATTCTCTTTACCATCCGTTTAAATAAGACTGAGATGATTATGTGCTAGTGTTTTGGCAACCCTTTATCTATTAATTCCTCGTGGGAATGATATCTTTACTCACTCTTTATTACTCGTTGGCCGCGTATACTTGCTCGTTAATTGTGTCATCTAATCGGACCAACAAGTTTTTGGCGCCGTTGCCGGGGAATTATTTGGATAACTGTTTGCCAACATTAGTTTAAATCAAATTAGTCTTACTTTAAACATTTTATTTTTATTTTTGTTTAATTCTCTTCTCATATTCTCTTTTCAGGTACAATGGACTTAAATTTCTATCCATGGAATGGTACAAGGCAAGAGCAACCAAGGGAAGCATACACTGATAGCGTCAACCCAATTACAACACTTTCAGCACAGCTAGAGGTTATCTCGAGGAAGCTAGATACTGTCTCAGCTCAGCAGAATCGAGAGACGGCAGTGACCTATGACTACGGTGCTGGGAGCTAGGCGAGCCATCAGGAGCCTATCAGTTATGGACAGGAGCAGTATGGGGGTGGTTATTCCTACAACGAACCTTATCCCACTTATCAACAAGATTGGGGGTATCACCTAAACCCTTCATCAGACTACTATCGAAGACCAACACTGGGATCCAAATCCCGCATTCGCCCCAGAATGCACCTTCCAGACTCCAGTTTACGAGCCTCAACACAATTTTGATGGTGACACAGCAAGCTTGGAGGAAGGAATTGGCATAGAATCACTAAAGGACATCTTGAATGAGCAACAGAAGTCATTCAAGAGTATTCAGAACTGAGTAGAGCAGATTAGCAAGGCCTTGATGATAGAGGATGAACAAGGGATGCAAAACCATACTGTGAGCTATCAAAAACAATATGAGCCAAGTCCAACTTATGCACCAGAACCCCCATATCAATTCCCATGTTTACTAGGAGAATAGTCTCCAATGGAATTTATGTATAGGAGCTTAGAAAGCCAAGAGGAGAGGCTTAGGAGCCAAGAGCAATCAAGCCAGAACTTCCAGAATTAGATGGCCCTAATCCACAACACTCCTACCAATGAGCATCAGTACATGGAGCCCGAGGCTAAAACAGAAAAGGAAGGATTAAAAATTATGTGGGGGAATTCCATAGCATCGACAGAGGAGACCTTGACTGAGCAAGAGCAATCGATTGAGGATCTTCAGATTTGGGTGGAGCAGATTAGCACGGCATTAAGGAAGGAGGAGGTATGTGAACAAGAGACAACAGTGCAAGATTTTGTGCCTCCAATAACTGAAGCCGTGAGTTATGACCCTCAAAAAGATTGGTGCTATGAGATGGATGCAGAGACTGATGAAGAGCGTGAGGTGCACTTGGAACTGGATGAGAGAAAGGTAATGGATACCGAGGAGCCAATTGGGGCTGTGGAGTATGTCCCCCAAGAGCCTCCTCCGCCTGAGTGGAATAAGCCAGTCAAGTTTGCACACCCTTGCCCCCTTGGTAGCCACATTATAGAGACGGATCTCGATGACACGAGAGATTCCGTAGTCTCAACACCATGGTGGTCAGAAGAGAAGAGAATAGAATAAGAGTTCGTTGTGTGGTCTATACCTCCATGCCCCGATCATTTCACCTACACAACGGAACCCGTGCCTAGCTCCCCGATCTTTTGTCCGGGGAATTCATATACATATCCGACGCTAGGTAGTTTAAATCTACATCCGCTCCTACTGGGAAGCCGCCAAAGTCACACAGCTATTTTGATGGATGGAGGGGTTCTCCAATATCATCGGGGAGTCAGATAGTAGTGGGCAGACACAGTCGAGCTAGAGGACTATAAATCAAGCGCTAGATGGGAGGCACCCCATCATTTCTCTCTCTCCCTACCTGTTTAATTCTCCATTTCCTATTTTCTATCATACTTCCCTCCCCCTTATTTAATTCTTATTAGTTTAGTATTTAATTTAAAAATTTGAATGCTCGTAGATTTAGGAGCTCATGCCTACATTTTTGGTTTTAGGCATGAATGCGTATAATTTTTGGGAACATAAAGCATATAGCATACTTTTGATGCACTTGCATTACTTATACGCACCTTTAGAGAATTTTTGGGAATTTAATGCAAATATCTTTCCATGGTTAATTCTCTTGATGTAAATAGATAATATACTTTTGATAATGTATGGGGGCTTAATAAATGTTATATGTCGTTCTCAGGGTCGATCCATGCTACAAGAAGCAAAGCTCAAGGGCCAATCAAGTGCACAGAGCAAAGGTTACAGAAACAGAAAACAACAGGCCGCGCGGCCGCGCCCAATCCAAGGTATTACCACGCGCGGCTGCGCCACACATAAACTGGGCCTGTCTTGGGAAAAATCCTGCAGATTTTGGGGGGCACCACTTCATGTCAATTATTAGCAGCCCCCAAGCCTCAGTCCCTATAATCCCAAACCCTCAGTTCCTTAATGCAATCCCCCATCTCTTCCATTTTATGCAATTCCCCCCCACTACAAGCCTTAGTTTTGAAAACCTCCTACCTCCTCAATCCAAAGTACCAATTCTCATCCACCTCATCCTCTCAACCTGATCAATTGAGATATTGAGTGTGGGATCTCTAGCAGAGCAAAATTGATATGGAGTTAGGTTGGTTCGTTGAGTACAGTGCTGAGCGGGGTTTATTTTTCCAGAGCAGAGAGAGGCGGGGAAACTTCTGAGAGGGCGCCATTTCATTTCATGCAGCATCAGAAGCCAAATAGGGGAGTTTCTTTTTACCTTTACCTTCAATGAGGACATTGAATAGTTTAAGTTTGGGGGTATTGGCTTTATTTTGCATATAGGGTAGTTGCATTCATATTGCATATTGTGTTTGTTTATTTAGTGCATGTAGGTTGTAAATAGTTAAAATTTGTGAAAATTTGAAAATTTTTCTTTTGTTTTTGCATTCTGTGTTAGAGCATACTACATGAATCCAGTTTTCAGTTGGTTAGTTATGTATGTTGCCTGTGAAGAAACTGAAATCACTTGATTGTTGAACTGATTTGAGACTTAAGCCTGATTTCATGGTCATATATGTAAATCTTTACCTGCCAGATACTGTGTAACTAGTAAGCATGATAAAGTAAACACCATGATATGCTAAGTTTAAATGTTTACATACTTGTCTTTTGGTGGAAAAACTATGTTTTAATAAAAGAGTTTCAGTTCGCATATAATAATAACTAGACTGTTAAAAGCTTAAGTTTGGGGGAAACAGGGGACATGCATGATTTATGCGGGGAGATGGAGCGTAAGATGCACTCCCTTGCAGGAAAAGAAAAAGAAAAAGAAAACAAAAGAAAAGGCATTGAAAAAGAAAAAAAATAGAATAAACACTTCGGCTACGTCGAGTTTTGTGGCCTTTGATATTCGAGCAAGTAAGCCCTCGGGGTGTCTCTGCACCCAGCGCCCTAAGGCCGTCTGGTCTGGGAGTCGTTGGTCGAAAGCTCTCTACATGGGTATCATTGAAAAGCCTAAGAGGACTAGGCATTGCATAGTCGATTGTGTACACGGGAAAGTGTAAATACGCCCTCGTGAGGTAATAAAAGCTTAATGAAAACCCCCTGTTGACTCTTAACTCTAGTAATATATGGTTTAGTTAGAACTTATATTATTTGCTGTCTTTCTTAAGTTAAATATTGTTTTTCCCCTAAGAAGCATATTATGTGAATTATTTGTCTGAATGCATATCTAATGGTTGCTAGGCACACAACGCACAATATATCAGTGCTGACAGTTTTGGATTTGCAGAATATGCCTTATGGTCTTGTTTTGGGTAGCTTATCTGTTCGACTATCTCGTCGTTTTCTAAGGCATTGCTTTGAAAGTTCAATGCTGGCTGGGAACTTGGATTCGCATTCATGATAGCGTAGGTTGCATACATTGTAGTTATTGCATTGCATCTTTTGTTTAGTTTTATTTTGGTTACTTGAGGGCAAGCAACGTTTAAGTTTGGGGGTATTTGATAAGTGGATTTTATGACCACTTATTCGGATAGTAACCAACTCATTCTGTTGCTTAAACTCAAGTATCATTGTGCCTTTTATGTGTTTTTGCTTTGTTTTGTGATTTTCAGGTTTAAAAACTCTCCGGGTGCAAATTGAGCTTAAAAGGGCAAAAGAAAGCTTAAATGGGACAAAGCACTGAAATGGGCTTAAAGCATAAAGATAGCATGGGTGAGGAAGCAATGAAGGTGATGCCACGAGTCTAGAGGCCAAAAGGAGCAAGAATGGCCTTTGAAGCAAAAATGCGAAGGAAGTGCAATCCAGACATCGTTTGGGTGATTCACGTTCATTTCATGTTCTTGGATTGAAACTTGATTCATATTGTAGAGCATCTTATAAGCTTTTCGAAACATCTTGAATCATCCAAATCGGAGTTCGGAGGCGAGAGTTATGCCCCGTATACCAACGGACGTCAAACCTCGCGGTTTTGAGTTTTCATGCACAGCTGTCACTTGGAGCTCAATTTCAGGCTTCATCCATCCATTATTTCTCAATTCTCAAAGAATGAAAGTTGTAGAGGTTTTCGATAGCTTCGATTTGACAGGTGGCAGGCCTCGTAACTCCTTCTGGATCAAAAGTTATGGCCGTTTTACCAGAGGACTCTGCAGCAGAAAATCCTTGGCGCGGACGCTTGGATTTCTATAGTATTTTGGGCGCGGCCGCGCCAGTTCGCTGCTGTGCCAGACTTGACTTTTCAATTGAACAGGACTTGACTTTTGATTGGGATATAAGGGGGCTCGTTTGTGGCAAGAAAAACCATCATATATTGGCCCTAAGCCCTAGTTCCTCTCTTTTCTTCCTTTACATCTTGTTTAGTCTAGATTAGGAGTAGATTAGAGAGTAGATTAGTACTAGTTTAGTTAGTTAGTTAGATTAGAGAAGAAAATTGAAGCAAGAGATTGACATTGAAGATCCACACTTGGAGAAAGAACAAAGATTTGCAATTTCTATCTCTTCACTCTCCTTGTATTCAATTTGTATTTGGATAATGTATAATCTAGTTGTGGATAATATATTCGAGTTGTCTATGTCTTAAATCATATTTTGAGGTTTCAATGGGACCTAATGAGTAGTTTAATTTGATATTCCTTCCATGATGGTCTTATTTGATTACTATGTGTTTGTCTATTGCGATGTATGCTTTCATTGCTTAATTGAGTCATGACCAATTACTGTGATAACCCACATGGGATTGAAAGACAAAGTGTGGGTTTAGATCTAATCGTAGTAGCGGGCGATTATACGTTCACATGGCGTTGGACGTATGATTTATGCTTAGGATAGACATATACCGAAGCGCCGCTCGTAGTCAATAGAGGACTTGACCTTAAACCCTATTTATTTGTAAACGCCATAGACATATAGGGGTTTAGATAATGTGGGTGTTCACTTGCCTTCTATCATCTGTGGATTGCACGTGATATGGATTAGGTGCATCCAAAGATGGCCTTCTCTTACCTTCGTGTTCTCGGCTAACAACTGTAATGATTAATTTGACCTAATTGGAAGTGTGTCGACTTAGACGAATCATTAGGGGAAATTGGAATCTCTTATCTTTATTATCTGATTTTAACTCTAGAATTAATTAGTTTAAGTTTAATTGCTTACCTAGTTTAACTTAGTTTTAATTCATTCTCTTTACCATCCGTTTAAATAAGACTGAGATGATTATGTGCTAGTGTTTTGGCGACCCTTTATCTATTAATTCCTCGTGGGAACGATATGTTTACTCACTCTTTATTACTAGTTGGTCGCGTATACTTGCGCATTAATTGTGTCATCTAATCGGACCAACAATACTCACCATGCATCTCTGAAAAGTACTTGGGGCATTGCACAGTCCAAAGGACATTCGCCGATAGGCAAAGGTACCAAAAGGACATGTGAATGTGGTCTTTTCTTGGTCTTCAGGTGCAATCACAATCTGGTTATAACCTAAAAAACCATCTAGAAAGCAATAATAAGTATGCCCAGCTAATCGTTCTAACATTTGATCAATAAAAAGAAGGGAAAAGTGATCTTTTCTAGTTACTGCATTTAACTTTCTATAGTCAATACACACTCTCCAACCTGTTTGCATCTGTGTGGGCACTAACTCATTATTATCATTCTTGACAACCGTGATTCCGAATTTCTTTGGAACTACCAGCATCGGACTTACCCATTGACTGTAGGAGATGGGGTAGATGATTCCTGCATCGAGCAATTTTATTACCTCTTTCTTTACTACCTCCATCATCGGTGGGTTCAAACGTCTTTGTGTATCCCTTGTAGGTTTAGCTCCGTCTTCCAAGCAAAATCCTATGCATGCACATTGCGGGACTAATACCTTTGATGTCTGCTATGGTCCAACCAAACACTATGATATGGTCTCTAAGGACTCTCAACAATTTTTCTTCCTGCACTTTGGTTAAATTACTAGCAATTATCACAGGTAAAGTTTCATTAGTCCCTAAATATGCATATTTCAAATGTGCAGGTAATTATTTCAATTCAAGTGTTGGAGCTTGCTCAACAAATGGTAATAGTTTTTGGTGAGACACAGGTAATTGAATTAACTGAACTACATACTTATCTGAGAGTTTAGGCAATGAATGTAGCGTAGCCACAGTTTCCTTCAATTCATGATTTTGTTCAAGTTCATACTTCCCATCCATATCCAAACTGCTAGAAATAGCAACCCCCAAACTGTCTCTCTGAATTTGTTCAAAAGTTTCCTGCACTAAAGAGTCACACACATCAATTGTAAAAACTTGAAAATATCACTAGGGTACCTCATGGCATCATAGATGTTAAATTGGATCTTTTCGCCATCAAACTCCATTGTTAAGGTCCCATTGTGCACATTAATCATAGTTCTCGCTGTCTTTAGGAAGGGCCTTCCTAACAAGATGTGGGATGGGTTTGGTGATGTATCATCCTCTATATCCACTATGTAAAAATCTGCAGAAAAGATTAGTTCATTCACCTGCACCAAGACATCTTCAACTACCCCTCGGGGATAGGTGTTAGTACGATCTGCTAATTGAATAATCACACCAGTATTTTTCAAAGGGCCTAGATTTAGAGACTTGTAAATAGATAATGGCATCACATTAATTGAAGCATCTAAATCTAGCATGACCTTCTCAAATCTAGTGTTTCCTATCTTGTATGGGATCGTGAACATGCCTGGATCTTTACATTTTGGGGGCATTTTTCTTTGAAGAACAGCTGATACATTCTCCCCAACTGTGACTTTCTCATCATTTTCCAATTTTTGTTGGTTAGTGCACAATTCTTTTAAAAATTTTGCATACTGTGGCACTTGTTTAATTGCATCAAGTAATGGAATATTCACTTCTACTCTCCTAAAAGTTTCCGGAATTTCTTTTTCCTATTCATCTTTCTTTGAATTTCTAGAATTTCTATGAGGAAAGGGAAGAGGAATGTCTTTAAGCTGACAAAGAGGGTTAGGATGTACCTTAGTTTTTTTCCGGTTCCTCCTTATCTTGCTCTTTCTCAAACTCAACTGTGGCTGTAGGTGTATCCATCTGCTTCCCACTCCGCAAGGTTATAGCACTGGCATTCTCCTTCGGATTCATAACAGTTTGAGATGGAAGCTTCCCTGAACCTTGAGAGTCTAACCGACCCACGGTAGTAGCTAATTGGCTCATTTGACTCTCCAAACTATGGATGGAAGATTTTGTCTCTTGTTGAAACTGTTGTATCTGTGTCATGAATGCTTGGAACATGTCCTCCAAAGATGTTCCAGAATTGGCCGGTGCTACTGGTCTGGGTTGGTACTGTGGCTGATTTGGCTGAAATTGCAGTTTATTTGGGTAGAACCCTTGTGCCTGCGGCCTAGCACCCCCATAACTCAAACTGGGATGATCCCTCCATCATGGATTGTAAGTATTGGAAAAAGGATCATATTTCCTCTGCGGCTGTGCCTGGTAATTTCCCACTGCATTAGCTTGCTGTGCATTCTCTTCCTCTTGTAATGTCGGGCATACATCTGTAGGGTGCCCCACCATTAACAAATTTCGCAAGCTTGTGCAACCGACAAGTTACCTATTGCTAATTGTTTCACCATAGCAGTTAAGTCAGAAATCTGTTACTCTATATTACTCATGCTTACCTCACTTACCCTCTGTGATGGATGATTATTCCGTGTTCCATATTGTTGTGCATTGGCGGCCATATTTGCAATCAAATTCTTTGTAGCCTCTGGTGTTTTATTCACTAATGCTCCTCCACTAGCAGCGTCGATCATACTTCTATCCATCGGTACAAGTCCCTCATAAAAGTATATGATAAGGTGTTGATCATCAATCTGGTGGGGTGGACAGCTGGAGCAAAGCTTTTTGAATCTTTCCCAATATTCATACAATGTTTCACCGCTGAATTATCGGACTCCGCAAATTTCTTTCCTTATGTTGGCTACTCTTGAAGCACAAAAGTATTTATCCAAAAATAGCCTTTTCATGTCATTCCATGATTGTATTGATCCCGAGGGGAGATAATACAACCAATCTTTTGCTAAATCCCCCAGCGAGAATGGGAAAGCTCTCAGCTTTATCTGCTCCTCCGTAACATTGTGTGGCTTCATGGTTGAGCACAAAACATGGAACTCCTTCAAATGCTTGTAAGAATCCTCACCTGTAAGACCACGAAAAGTAGGCAAAAGGTGAATTAGTTCGGATTTCAATTCAAACGCAGCATTTAAAGCAGGATATTCAATGCATAGAGGTTGTTGAGAGAGATTAGAAGTTGACAACTCCTTTAAAGTCCTGTTATTTAGCACCGCCATCTCCTCGTCTGATTCGCTTGAAGAATGGTCTGAAAGTAGTGTGAGTGCGATGTTGAGGCCTGGTGATGGAGCTTCGTCGGAATCTGCAAGTGGACCTTGGGATTTTCAAGCTTCCTTCCTAAGCCTTCGTGCGGTTCTCTCTATTTTTGGATCAAATTTCAATTCAAGAGAGTGAGAGGATCGAGGCATAAAAAAATAAAAAAATATGAAAATAATTGAATAAATAAAAACAAATAACACTCCCCCGACAAAAGCGCCAAAATTTTATAGCTGTCGTCTAGCACTATAAAATTTACCTTACTTCTATTCCACTAACTCAAGAATTAGTATAGTAATAAGCAAGGATCGATCCCACATAGAGCGTTTATGTTTTATATTTATCCAAGTATTTTCTAATGAATTGGGGATTTTAGTTTGAAAAGTTGAATTAACAAAAGTGAATTTTAAAAAAAATATCAATGAGTAAAAATCTTCAATTTTTCAGTTCAGTATCGCCTTTTCACAATTATGGATTAATCAAGTGTTTACACTATTTATCTTTCAATGAGACTAACAACCCTAGATAACCACAATCGCTAATTACCTGAAATTCTCCTTATGTGTAAATCTAATGCGACAATCGCCAACAAAAGATCCTAACTATCATATAACCTAGAACTATCAGTCTAGATTTAATATAATAGAAGCATGAAGAATGAGAATTAGATTGTTCCAAGCAACAATTACACAATTAGGAATTATTTAACTTGTCTTCTGAAAACCTTAACAATATTCAAAAGCTTGACCACAATCAAATATCATTAATTGCTACTTATGATCAGATATACATCGTTTGCTTAATATATATCTTAATCTAGTGGATGATATCAATTTACTAATTTAATCCTGCAGAAACCAAATTAGTCAATTAAATAGCATACAAGAAAGTTTATGTAGATAATCAGAATAAATCTCACATACGAAAGAATAAATAATATAAACTTGATCAAACCATTAATTGGAAATAAGGTTCAACATCCCTTCATAATTGAATTGAGTAAAATAGCCCAACGTGCCTTGAATCTTCAAAACTAGGGTTTGAGTAGCCTCCAAGAATTCCCATATAAAAGATGATCAAATACTAAGTAAATAACTAATATTTATAGTCTATCAAAACCCTAGTACAATTAGGTAAGTCCAAATCCTATTTCTAATCAACTTCTACACCAAAAAGTTAATAAATCACCTTTTCCCGTCAGCCACGCGCGGTCCGCGAGTGGTTCTTCACTATAGCAGCGCGCTCAGCGTTTGGGAAGCAGGGGATCTCTTTCGCTCTCGCGCGATCAGTGCATGATTCCTTCCTTCTGCTGCATGGTCAGCGCTTCTCATGCAGAATCCAGGCCTTTTTATGCGCTGTCCGCGCTTCGACTAACACAGCTAGGGCGCGGTCAGCGCTCCTACTCTAGATTTGTTCACATATTCAGCTTTTCATTCAGTTTCAGTTTCTTTCCTCTTACCTGTAAGGTACACATAAAACACCGAAAATACTACGAACAATACTTAAAAACTTATAATATAACAAGTTAAACGAGATCAAATCATAGGTTTTCAACCTACTCATTAACAGAGGATGTTCCGAAGACAGCATTCATGACTCGATATGGTCACTACGAATTTTTAGTAATGTCATTTGGTCTAACGAATGCTCCTGCAGCATTTATGGGCCTAATGAAAGGAGTGTTCAAGCCGTTTTTGGACAAATTCGTGGTGTTTATAGATGACATTTTGGTATATTCGAAGACCAAGGAGGAACACGTAGATCATCTGAAGGTGACACTAGAGGTGTAGAGGAGAGAGAAGTTGTACGCTAAGTTTTTGAAATGCGAATTTTGGATTGAGCGAGTACAATTTCTTGGACATGTGATTGATAAGGACGGGATTTCGATTGATCCATCCAAGGTAGAAGCTGTGATGAACTGGGACCAGACAAAGACACCGTCAGAAGTGAGAAGTTTTCTTGGATTAGCTGGTTATTACAGAAGATTCATTCAAGACTTTTCCAAGATCGCAACTCCGCTGAAGAATTTGACTAGGAAATCGGTTAAATTCATTTGGATGGCGATGTGTGAGGAAAGCTTCCAAGAGCTTAAGAAAAGGTTAAGTACGACACTTGTGTTATCCCTTCCGGATAGCACAGGAAATTTTGTGGTGTATAGTGATGCGCCGCATAAAGGACTAGGTTGTGTGCTTATGTAAAACGGCAGAGTCATTGCGTATACGTCACGATAATTGAAGGATTATGAGAAGGGGTATCCGACCTACGACTTGGAATTAGCGGCGGTGGTTTTTTCTTTGAAAATCTGAAGACACTATCTCTACGGAGAGAAGTGTGAAATATATATAGACCACAAAAGTCTGAAATATATTTTTACCCAAAAGGATCTGAATATGCGCCAGAGAAGATGGTTGGAACTAATAAAGGATTACGACTGTGAGATCTTATACCATCTGGGTAAAGTAAATGTGGTTCCTGACGCCTTAAGTAGAAAGGGTCAGGAGAAATTAATGATGTTGACTGCTTAGTGGAGCTAATTTTAGTAATGGAGAAGCTGGAATTGGAAGTGAAATATCCTATGGAGTCTGACTGAGAAGTTGTTCCAGTTGGAAGCCGGTACAACTCTATTGGACAAAGTTAAGGAAGCAAAACTCTTAGATGAAGAATGTGAGAAAATAAGAAAGAAGATATCCGAAGGGGACGAATAGAGATTCAAGATGGACAGTACAGGGCTGTTAGGATTTGAGAGCAGAGCTTGGGTACCACTAGTGCCAGAGATTAAGGAGGAAATTTTGAGCGAGGCTCGTATCTCACGGTATTCGATTCACCCCGGGAGTACCAAGATGTACCAGGATCTCCGACAACATTTCTTGTGGCCGTAATATGAAACGAGATGTTGCCGAGTGTGTTGCCAAGTGTCTGACGTGTCAGAAAGTGAAGGCAGAACATCAGAGGTTTAGTGGTTTGCTACAACCTCTATAGATCCCAGAATGGAAATGAGAACATATTACGATGGATTTTGTAGTTAGCCTTTCGACAACTCAGAAAGGCTACAACGCAGTATGGGTTATCGTTGACCGACTGACGAAATCAGCACACTTCCTTCCGATTAAGATCAGATTCAACTTAGACCAGTTGGCAAAACTGTATGTGAGAGAGATTGTTTCAAGGAATGGAGTTCCAGTGCCGATTGTTTCCGATCGAGATCCGCGCTTCACCTCGAATTTCTAGAAGCGACTGCAGAAATGCATGGGGACACAGTTGAGAATGAGTATGGCATATCACCCTCAGACCGACGGACAGAGTGAAAGGATGAATCCAGACATTGGAAGATATGCTAAGAGCATGCATCATGGATTTCAAAGGAAATTGTGATGATCACTTACCGTTCGTTGAATTCGGTTACAACAACAGTTAACACGCAAGTATTGGCATGCCGCTTTACGAAGCGTTGTACGGAAGAAAGTGTAGAACTCCACTATACTGGGATGAAGTCGGCGAAAGGCAATTTTTAAGTCTAAAATTGGTACAATAGACAACCGAGATAGTTAAGGTGATCCGGACAAGATTGGTAGCTGCTCAGGATAGGCAGAAGAAATGCACCGATCCACATTGCAAGAATGTAGAATTTGAATTGGGTAGCTTTGTATTCTTGAAAGTCTCTCCCTGGAAGGGAAAGATCAGATTCGATAAAAAAAGGGAAATTGAGCCTGAGGTTCATTGGACCCTTTGAGGTGCTGCAAAGAATCGGAGAAGTCGCATATGAGGTAGCCTTACCTCCGGCGCTAGACAATGTCCACAACGTCTTCCATGTGTCAGTGTTACGTCCATATAAACCCGATTACAAACATGTTATCGAATATGAACCCCTATAATTTGAGAAAGACTTATCTTACGAAGAAGTTCCTGTTCAGATTGTTGACCGGAAAGAGCAAGTTCTCAAAAATAAAATGATAACTTCTGTAAAAGTAATATGGAGGAACCACAACGCTGAATAAGCTACGTGGGAACTCAAAGAACATATGATGAAGACTTACCTACACTTATTTACTTAATTTATATGTAAGCGATTCTGGGAACAGAATCTTTGTAGGGGGAGAATGTAATGGGACAAATTTAATTGAACCGTGATTCTGGGGACATAATCCTTTTAAGGGGGAAAAGATGTGACGAACGAGAATTTTGTAATTTAAATTGAATATTTATTGAATTAAATAAATAGTTTAATGATTATTTATTGAGTTATCGATGTTTTAATTATTGAGTTAAATAGTTATTTGATGAAATTATGGTAGATTAATTTAATTATTTGTGTTATATTGATTAAATTAATGTGGAGAATTTGTATAGTTCAAAGTATGAATTTAATTGAGTTTATTCGATTTAATGAATTATTTAATAAGCATAATGTTATTCTAATTAATTTAATAATTAATTAGAGATTTAAAGATTTCACATAATTAATAAATGAGAATTCTAATTATGTGATAATGTGATTTAATGTGGATTATGACATTTTATTTAATTGAATTTAAATAAGATTATTTAATTAATTGAGTGTGATAATTAAAACTATGTAATAAATATTTTATTAAATTAATGGGAAAGGAGGATAAAGGAGAAAACCAAACATGGCCTTAAAGGAAGTTGGAGCAGTTAATCCTTAGTGGGGATTAACTGACCATAACATCGTCAGTTTTATACATATATTATAATTATATCAGCCTTCATATATCGTATATCAGTTAGTAAGTTTCAGAGAGAAAAAGAGAGAGAATTGAGAGAAAAAGTTGATTGAAGAAAAGATTTATAGAATTAAAAGGAGTTCTATCATCTTCTAACAATCTTAACAAAGTCATCAAGGGTAATTCCTTTATCTTAAGCCTTTAATTTCCGTTGTTATGTTTTCTCCATGAAAACCAACTTGAAGTTCTTTGTAAATAATTTTTGTGATGAATACTTGAGATATGATCATATATGTACTAATATAAATTTATAACATGTTTTCTATTTTAAAACAATCAATTTCATGTAATTATGCTTTAATCAAAGTTTCATGAGTTATAAAGTATGAAAAGTATGAAGAACACGTATATGTCCCTTATGTGCAAAATACCATGCTCTAATTGTTTAATTAACTTTAAATTGATAGTTGATTATGATTATACATGTTTAAATAAACAAAATGAACTTTAAACGGATGGATTCAGAGTTATAACGAATCCGTAACGTTGAATTTCATGATTTATCTCGAAACTTTTCAAAATACCAAAAATAGTGAATTTATGTGATTTGATTTGAGTAATTACGTGATCTAAAGTGTTAAAAGTATGTTAGAATCATTGTATGATATTTTTGTGAAGTTTATACTTTATGGGAATCACTGTACTAGTTTAATTTGGATTTATTTGGCCTTATCTATAAGTTTTCTCGAACTATACTTGAACCAGCCGAGGCCACCCGCCCCAACGGGCCCCCTGCAGAACACATGCCCACTGCAGCGGGCCTAACACCCGCCGCAGCAGAGGGGGTGCAGAGAATTTTTTTTTTTTTGCTTTCTTTTGCATGTTGATCCATAATATGACACGTTAGTGTAACATACAGAACCTAATGAGCCTAATAGCATTATGAGCATGTAATTCAGTGCTATAACGTATTGTTAACACGTATAAGATAATTTAAAGCTCCATGTTAACTAGTTATGTGTGAACTTGAATATTGTTGTCGTAAAGTGTGATTTTTGACCATTTAAGAGTTACACTTGTGTAGTATGCATGTTGTGATTCAGATTTATGATATGCGGTTAGTCAACAAGTTAAGGTTTGTGAACCACATTGCTATGTTGAACTTAAGTGAAAAGTTCAACAGTTAAACATAGTAGTTATGAAAACTAATCGATATCGTATATATAATATAATGTGTAGGACGTTGAGGAATTGAATTATAATTATAACCGTAGCTTGTGCACGAGACAAGTAATCTATCTCTAATTCACTATTTAGAAGCAAGTGTTCTATCCCTAACTTATTATCGTTAAGCAAGTTTCCTAATCCTTATTCTTATGTTATGCAAGTTTCTAAACTCAAACTTTACTTTTATTGAGCAAGTTTTCTATTCTTGAAATACTATCAAGATGCAAGTTCTTATCCTTGTTTATTCAAGTTGAGATTCCATATGAGATATTATAATTCCTTTAAAGCATGATTCCAGTTATACAATACTTATTTGATTGTATACTCTTGAGAATTATTATTCGAATTGAATATTGCTTATTGTTGAACCTCGTAAGACTAGCGAACCCTTACTGATTCGACTAGTCCATAGTTGATGAACGTTCTAAATTCTAGAGCTATTACTTAGCTTATCCAAACCAAACTTCCTTTGGTGCTGACTCTGATGTCAAACTGAGATTATCCACCCTGTTATAGGGGATTATTTACACTTTAGCGTTGAGATATTATGCACAGTATGGTACTATGTGCTTATCCCCCTAAGTACGAGTAGTAGAGTCCATATAGTCTTATTACTGTTAAATGTCTAAAGTAGAAATACTTTACAACTTGGGACATAGTTCAAGGTCTTATGACCCTCAGACATACTTTTGATTCTTGTTATTCATTCTTGATTCAAAAGTCGAGCTTTCTATTATTCAGAACTCTTTGACATATTCGCATGTTATTATATTGTTATATTTGTATACTTGTGGGCAATCGTGCTCACTCTTGCATATTAACATTGTAGTTAAGAACGAAAGGTACGACGAGCCTTCCACTAGCAAAGGCAAGGGCAAAGTTAACAAGTGATGAATACTTATTATTTTATTTGAGAATATCTGTTAAGACTTATGTTATGATGTTTAAGACTTATTTGTTTACGTTTTTGCATTTGAGATTTAAGGCTAGTATGACCTGGGATTTATTTATGTATTCATTATTCAGATGTTATAACCCCATAAGGGGAGATGATGGAGATGTTTTTATCTATTTCATGGTTTGCATTTATTATGGGTAGATAGATATATGATATTTATACAGTGAACACCTAATCCTGTGGAAATTGAAGTACCCGAATTTGGTTGTGTCATAATGGTACTAATCAATATTATAAACGTAAATTAATGTGTAGGACGTTGAGGAAGTGAATTGTAATTACAACTGTAGCTTGTGTATGAGGCAAGTGTTCTAAACTCAAACCTTTTATTGAGCAAGTTTTCTAACTATACTCCTTTAATTGAGCAAGTTTCCTAAATTCAAAGTTATTCATTGAGCAAGTTCTAAACTTATGTTCTATATAAATCAAGTTCTTATTCTTGTTTATTCAAGTTAAGATTTCGTATAAGATATTATAATCGTTGTAAAGCATTACTTCAGTGTACAATACTTATTCAAATGTATACTCTTTAGATTCATTATTTCAATTTGATTATTAATTATTTTTGAACCTTGTAAGGCTAGCGAACCCTTATTGATTCGACTAGTCCGTAGTTGATGAACGTTCTAAATTCTAGAACTATTATTGAGCTTATTGTCGACGCCGGGAAAAATCTATAGTGTCTGACTTTCATAAGTTTATGTTGTTTGTTTTACCCTTTTGTGTTCGCTATGTCTATGGATTTTATTAAAGGGTGATGTTTTAGGAAAGCTATACCGACATAAGTGTCGACGACTTTGAAAAGATTGATTTTATTGTTTTATGATTGGACCGAATGAGGCAGAGCCGCCAGTTGGTATGGTTTAAATAGATGTACCAACTCATCCGAGTTTTAAAAATTTCGTAATATGGTCCAATATGTGACCTCGTAAGATTGATCTGAAACCCGAGATTCGTGGAATTCGGGGGCTAGGTTAAGCGGGGGGAAGGTGTTAGGCACCCCCCGACTCCCGTGAAAACACGGTATCGCACCTTATTGATTTTATGTGCACAAAGTGTGTGTGTGTGTGTGTGTGTGAGTGCGTGTGTGCGTTTTATTTGAAAAAGGTTTATTCTAAGCCTCATTGTGATTTATTTGGAAGTAGTGTCGTTCCTCTTTTGCACCTATGTACGAAGGATTTGATTTAGCAAAAGTTCATTTTTAAACAAAATATACATTTTATATGATATTTTGGGAAAACACAAGGTTTTCAAATCCTTCGCCCGAATAGTAATCAAGGATCTTTAATGCTTCCATTATTGATTTTTTAGTATATGTAATTATTACAAAAGTAGTGCAGTACCTCTTTAACCCTATGCACAAAGGATTTGCTTTATATAAAAGTTCATTTTTAGAACACAATATCTATCAATGATGTTTTGAAAACAAAGTTTTCAAATCATTTGTCAAATAGGAATCGAGTTCCTTTGATACTTCCATTTATGATCTAATGTCTATTCCCGACCCGCTTTATTATTATTGAAAGCTCTTTGTGGTTTTATCGAAAATCATTTTGATGATATGCATGTAAAAAACGTTAAAAGGGTCAGATCATCATCGGGCATGTAAGCCATCTCGATGAATCCGAACACCCACAATTAAAGTTTTCAGTGTCACGGGATCTTGAATTCGACTTCTCGGGACGAACCCCTCATTACATATACAATGATATTTGCGCTATTTAAACATTACATTATAAAAATCGATCCATCGTGGGAATCAAGTCTGGATCCAATCGGGGATCTCAACACCAGGGATTCCTAGGCTCACATTATTTATGCGAGAATACATATATACAATGTCCTAGGCTTTGATATTAGATGATTTCATCAGTTGAAATCACCGTTTCAAGCCATTTCGGACCCCTTTCGCCTGTAGATACAAATCTAGGGATATACGAGGTAACCGGGACCATTTAAAGTAATAAATACGTTGATCTTGATAGTAGTATGCATACAAGCCAATCATGTATGATGATAAAACACATACTTTATAAATAATCTTATTTATTTATTAATAAAAGAATTTATTTATTAAAGGCATTTAATTATCTACATGATGCTGTTTTTATAATATGTAAATAACCTATAGTTTTAAGCAATGCTTTTAGAATCATGATGTTGATCATGCTAATGAGATCTAAATTATTAGAAAGCTTAAAACTAAAATAGCTCCCAATCGTAGAATTACTAAAAAGGATATTAGTAAATCTGGATAGATTGGTACATATGTTGCTTGCTCATTGGATGAGGATGAGTGATCTCATAATCATTTGTGTGGAGAAACGAAAGCAAGTATGTAGGTGCTTATTAGAGAATAAGTTCATTGAGCGTGACTCGCTATGGAATACCTAATAGAGTTTTACTTGCCTATCAATAGGAATTCCTAATGTGATAGTAGTACAAGTGATCCTTGAACTTGAGATCATCATAGTATCTTGTATGTAATGAATTATGCTTTGACTTATTCCTTAAAAACCCTTAGGGTATATCAAAGGATATGCTTGGGTATAATGAGTTACATATGGAGATAATGAATGATCAATAAAGAATCTACCACTTCTAGTAAAAGAAGAGATATGTCCTATGTGATTCGATAAATGACAACCCAGTAGTCCTTGGCCAAGGCAGAATGAAATTAGAAAGAAGTTTCTAATTTGCATTATTTGGAGTTGTGCATTTTTCAATCAAAATACATATGATTAAATAAAATAAGACTTGAAAGTAATTCTATTTCTTATATTTAATTGGGACATTGTATGGTGGGAAGAATTGAATTGTACGGTAACTATTTATTCACAGGTTCTTTTATGATTAATGTTGAAATCTATATTATCTAGAAAGCTATTGATCGCTACGGAGGCTTATCCCTATTGTAGAAAAAAAATTATTTATTTAAATAGATTATTAGTTTAATTTATTTATTTAAATAATATTAGAATTGTTCTAATTGATTTATTCACAACCGGTTTAATGGTATAATCGTAATAATGTATTAAGTGTAATTAATTTAATCTATGGTGATAGAATAAATTAAATAGCTTAATGTTTATTATTTAATATTTTTAAAATATTAAATATTAATTAATAAGAGGAGTCTTATTAATATTATTACAATTAATATTTTTTTAATTTCTAAAGGAGTTTAGGAATTAATTTAATATTAGTACTCTCATATATTCCTAATAAGATTAGGAGGCAAATTAATTAAATAAATTTAATTAATTATTCCCAATGTCGTGGGAAGCCTAAATTAATTAAAGGAGTTTAATTAATTAAATAAAACCTGTTGCGCCGTTTTGGTTCAACAAAACGGGCACAAAACACGTGCAAGCATACACGATCGACAAGTAATAAATTTGATAAGTAAAGTTTGTTCCCACGAAGAAAAGGAGTTAGGCTTAAACTATCATACAACAGTTCTATAGTTATCTTCAGCTGCTCAAACGAGTATTAAAGTGTGACTAATAACTAGACTGATTTTAACATAAACTTAACTAATTAACAGACGAGGGGTTCAAATTAGAGAAATATGGGATCCTAACTTCACCTATTGCATCGTCTAGATTACCGACACCTCATGTCAAGTATAAATAATCACATAGGAATGCTAGTCGGGAGTACGAATGTGAGACAAGGCTATTTGTCAATAAACCAAGCCCATATCATATAATATCCACAAAAGAGATAGAAATCACATGAACACCAATAAAACCTAAATCACTATATATCTATGTGATTTACAAGCTATATCAGTTTAAGTGCATGCCCCCAATAGACTACATATGGCAATACGGTATATTTCTATCTGGATTACGAATCACAAAACTCATCGAATGCAAGTTTCACGAATATAAGCTAGCATGGCAAAATCTAAGTTTACACTTCCTCTTTCAATTCCATATAAACTATTATAGTAGATGTTGATCAAGCATCTAAACATACAATACAACCATGCTAGGCAATCCATACATTTTCACTCATACATTTCAAAGAGGCATAAAACCCTAGACTAAGCAATAAGATCCATTAGAATCCCATAATGGTAGTTAGTTCATCTCTGAACCACAAACCATTATGGGATTTAAGCCAAGCAATTTGAAGCAACAATGAAAGAAGAGAAAAGAGAGATGGAGAATGCAAATCTTGTGGTTCCCTTTTCAATAGAAGCTAAAAAGCTCAAGTTTAGACCACAAACAAGCTCCAAAGTGAGCCTTAGAAATGGAAATGCTACTAGAACTAGAAGAGAAGAAGAGTTAAGCTCTCAAGCTCTCTAGCTCTCTAACCCTAGAAATGTAAGAACTTGTAATAAATGATAAGTCTGAAAAATGATAAGTGATATATCCCGTTTAATGCAACATAAAGCCTTATAAAGATTACACTCAGCCAAAAAAATGAAAAGTCAGCAATTTTTTGACTGGCGTGGCCGCGCGGCCTTGCTTTGATTTTATGGCGTGGGCGTCCCCAGAGCAGCCTTTGGCTCTGCCACTTAGCGTGGGTGCGCGCCTCTCCCTTGTATTCCTGACGCGACCGCGCGTGCCTATTTTTTTTGCTGGTGCCTTGCTGGTTTGGTGTTGCTTTGCTTTCTTTCATGCTTCTAATTCCTTCAGTTTTGCTGCTTTAAGACCATCATCATATGCCTTGTCCTGCCATTCCTCATGCCAACTCCACCATTTGATCATCATAAGCTTTGTCATCTTGCCTTTACCAATTCCATGCCAAAACCTTGCCATTCCATGCCATTTCTTCGTCAAAAGAGTTTCCTGCCTACAATGCATAACACAAAGATAAAACGTATTAAAAGATACTAAAGTACTTGATTTTAAGCCATAATCAAAGCAAGTTGATAGACAATAAGTAGGTATAAAACCTACTTATCAAATACCCTGAAACTTGAACTATTGCTTGCCCTCAAGCAACAAACACAAATACAAACTACATGCTTATGCAACTAAACTACATGAAAATGAATCCCAATATATCAACTATGTTATAAATTCCAATAAGATGTGACTCAAAGAAATAACAAGAACAATGAACAAAGCAACAACTCAAGCAACAGTTATAAAGACATACAATCTGTAATTCACAACCTGTTACTAAGATGTAGTGTATGTGTGCAATGTCATAAACAAGCTTGACAGAGGTAAAGATTCCACATGATATACTTCTAAGGAAGGAAAATTGAGGTTTTAAATCCAAAAATTTTCATTTATATAAAACAATGACCAAACCAACACATAGATACAAGCTAAGGAGCAATAAGGGCTTATTATGCTTTTATTCACACACGGGGGCGATATTCGCACTTTTCCCGCGGCTACACCTGACTGTGCAATGCTAGGCCCTCTTAGGCTTTTCAATGATACCCATTTAACGAGCTTTCGACCAACGACTCCCAAACCATAAAGGCCTTAGGGTGCTGGGTGTAGAGACAATCCCTTAGGGCGTACTTGCTTGAGTATCAAAGGCCACAAGACTTCGCTAGCCAAGGTGTTTATTCTATTTTTTTTCACAGCTTATTTTCTTTTCTTTTTCTTTTTCTTTTTCTTTTTATTAGCATGCATACCCAAAATTTTCCCTCAAACTTGTATTCCAGTGTTGTTAAGGTCATTATTGCTTTTATTACACAATTCTAGCAATTAAAAACAAAAATTTTCCCCTCAGAAGACTAGCATGCACTAATCTAGCAAACAAGCAAGTAAAGACAAAACTGTGCTATTCGGTGACTTCAAAGCAACAGGTATAGATTACATCATGTATAAAAATATAACTAAGCTTAAACTACTAAAAGAGTTCAAAAATATATCATATCTCAATGTCATCATTGGCCAGACTAGAATTCAACAAGCTAAACATATGGGATTATACAATGCAATGCAATGCAATTAAACACAACTAAATAAACAAAATAAAATAAAATTGGAAAAAAATTTATGCTGAATTTAACTAACACATACTAGAATGTAATGCAACTACTATATACAACGTATCATGCAATAAAAACTATATGCAATGAACTAAATACAATTAAAACTAAATGCAAAAAATTTAAAACTATATGCAACTACTACTACTAACACCCAATACCCCCAAACTTGAAATATTTAATGTCCCCATTGAAGGTAAAGGGTCAGGAAAACTCCCCTACTGATCGGCATGGCTACCTTCCTCGGGTGGTGAATCTGGTGGCGGGTATGGCATGTCAAAACCAAAGGTTGGCCACTCCAGCATCATTCCTTGCTGAGCAAAAGCCTCAGCCAGCGCACGAGTTAGTCCATCTGCGAACACGGTGAAGCTTCCATGCAGTGCATCTATCCTTCTCTCTAAATGACTGCAACTGGCGACCCTGCTGTATGTCACCGGCTGGAGGAGGGGTTGCGCCCTTTTATAGCTATGGCTGCGGTGGTGGGACTGCTGTGGGAGGCGGCAAGATGAATCCTTTTCCCCTTGGGTGTGCTGTTCCCCCAGCCCAATCCTTAAAGTGCTTAATCGTGGCATGAGTTATGTCATCGCTCGGCATTTGCACCTGTTCATCTCCCCATTCAATTCATGCCTCAGCACAGATATGGGCCACTATGGATGCGTGTGGAATTAACCCGGTGGTATTGCCTCCCATAAAGCGCAGCATATTCTGATTCAGCAAATGCCTGACATCGATATATTTTCCTGTGATGATCCCCCATAATATGATAGCCCTCTCGACTATACTCTCATGCTGGTGCGAGGATGGCATCAAGTTGGCACAGAGGAACAGATTCCATGCCTTGGCATACCTATTGAGACCGGAGGCAGGGAAAGTGGTATACTCATCAGTGGTATCCTTCTTTATTTTCCACACTGTGCCTAGCGGACACAAATCACGGATCAACTGGTCAAGGTTCATCTCAAATTGATCCGCCACACTCCAATTTACTTGATCACCTGGGGGTGGAGGCAAAATATACACCTCACGGATCACCACCGGATGATAGTCAATGGGTTGGCCCCGAACAAAAGACCGGCCGCTCTGCGTAATTTTGGCGTTGGAATAGAATTCACGAACGATAGCCAACGACACTGGCGGCGGTGTTGCACAAACACCTTGCCATCCCATCTTTTGGATCATGGCACGCATTTCCCCATCCTCTTTTGTTGGCTTTAGACCCCGTTCCTTCAAGACTGTCTTGGCCGCGATCCGATAATACTCGATTTGGGCCTCGATGCTATTGAATTTAGTCAAATCCAAGGGGTTCTCACTTTTGTCACTGTGAGTAGGTGAGGCGGGAGCGACTGATTGTGCATGTTTAGGACCCATAATGATTTTCAGAAAAATTCTTGCACAAACCCTTGATTGGATGAATTCTGAATAAAACCCCCAAACTTGTCTCTAAAAATTTTGGCAAACTGTAAGCAAACCCTAATTATGCAGAATTTAGAGAACACCCCCAAAGCAATCTTTGAAACTCAGTATCTCAAACCCTGACAATCTCACTGTGATGAAATTTGGAATGGAAACGGGGAGACTGTGATTGTATGTGAGAAGGAGTTAGGGCTAGATTGTGTAGAAAATAGGCTTGTGAGAATGAGATTTCGAGAGAGGGAGAGTTGTGTAAGATATCGTATTTGGGTTATGAGAGGAAGGGCTTGGTTATATTAGGAAGAGGATATAAGGGATGAAATGGCTTTTGCAAAATTAAAAACTGTTAGTTGCTGGATTCAGACGTGGGCGCGCCGGCTTGGGCTCTTTCTGGGGTTGCGGCTGCGCGTGTCAAGGACATCTCTGGATTTATTGAACATTGGTGCGGGTGCGCCGGGGTATGCCTTAAGGTTGGCGCGGGCACGCCGCCCTGAGCCTAACCAAAATTTTCTTATTTTTCTGCTTTTCTGCAGCAACTAAATGAAGGCACGAGAAGCAACTTTAACACTTACCTTACCTGCACATATAGCAATCAAATTTTTTTGATATAACTTGATTCCATATTTATAATTTGCCAATAATAGATGAAAGTACGCTGAAATCTTTAACAATGCTATGTAAGTGAATCATTTCTATGTGAATTCCCCAAAAAATTTGCTATAGGCTTATATGCAATATGCTAACACGTCAAATATATGTCCAATGAGCTTCTAACGCCAAAAATATATGTGCAATTATGCCTAAACCAAAAAATGTAGGCAATGATCGTTCAAATCCCATGAATATATGCAATGAGTTTCTAACTCCCAAAAATATATGCACATGCCTAATGTCCAAAAATGTAGGCAATGAGCATTCTAACACCGTGATTGCTCAAAAATTTTCATAATTTTTCAAAATGATTAGAATTAAACGAGGGAAAGGAAATGTAGAGATTAGTAACCAGAATTAAACATGAGAGAGATATCTAGAGGAATGTGATGCAAGAATTAAACTGAGGGAGAAAAGAGATGATGGGGTGCCTCCCATCGAGCGCTTGTTTACAATCCATAAGCTAGACACTGTCTGGTTTGGTCAAGTGGTGGACAAAATCGATGCAACCTTCTCTCGATTCACCTCGCCGCCATAATAGTGCTCTAATCTTTGTCCGTTACCCTTAAAGGGCTTGTCCGGGTATTGATCATAGATTTCCACTGCGCCATGCGGGAATACAATTTTCACCGTGATGGTGCCCAACCACCTTGATTTTAGCTTCCCCAAAAAGAGTCTGAGACGCGAGTCATATAGTAACACTGCCTACCCCGGCTCAAATGTTCTCTGTATAATCTTCCGGTCATGCCACCTTTTGACCTTCTCCTTATATAGCTTTGAGTTCTTATAAGCTTGCAATCTGAACTTGTCAAGCTCATTAAGCTGAAGATGTCTTTTCTCCCCCGCAGCCTGCAAATCAAAATTCAGCTTCTTAATTGCCCAGCAGGCCTTATGTTCAAGCTCCATGGGGCGGTGGCAGGCCTTCCCGTATACAAGCTGATATGGGGACATCCTCAGCGGCATTTTATAAGCAGTCCTATAGGCCTACACCGCATCGTCTAGCTTGAGGGACCAATATTTTCTCGTGGGATTCACAATCTTTTCTAATATCTGCTTTACCTCACGATTAGATACCTCAGTATGGCCATTTGTTTGGGGGTGATATACAGTAGCAATACGATGATTCACCCCATATTTGGCCAGGAGTGCAGAAAATTGACGATTGCAAAAGTGTGTACCCTCATCACTAATGTTGGCTCTAGGCATCCCGAAGCGTGTGAATATGCTTTTCTGAAGAAAACATAGGACCACCCAAGCATCATTGGTTGGTAAGGCTGCTACCTCAACCCATTTGGACACATAATCGACCGCCAGCAAGATGTATAAATTTCCACAAGACGAGACAAAAGGCCCCATGAAGTCTATCCCCCAGACGTCAAAGATTTTGACTTCCAAGATCATATTCAGAGGCATCTCATTTCTCTTAGATATGTTACCCACGCGCTGACAATGGTCACAGCTCTAGAAAAAGTTATGCGCATCCTTAAACAGTGTTGGCCAATAAAAATAGGCCTGAAGCACTTTGGCGGTTGTCCTCTCACCCCCATAATGGCCTCCATAAACAGATGAGTGGCAGTCTCGCAGTATGCTTTCCATTTTGCTCTCGGGGATGCACCGTCTAATCATCATATCAGCTCACTGTCTAAATAAGTACGGCTCATCCCAACTATACCAGCGAGCATCGTGCCGAAACTTCTTCTTTTGGGCTCTAGAAAAGTCAGATGGGATAATATTGCTTACTAGTGAAGTTTGCAAAATCTGTGAACCAGGGCATCTCGCCTTGCACCACGAACAACTGCTCGTCCAGGAAGGACTCATTAATCAATACTTTGTCATTTCTGTCCATCCCCAGATTTTTCAGTCGACATAAGTGGTCAGCCACTTGGTTCTCGGTCCCTTTTTTGTATTTAATTTCTAAGTCAAACTCTTAGAGAAGAAGTATCCACCGAATGAGTCGAGGTTTAGCATCCTTCTTTAAAATCAGGTATATGATCGTAGCATGGTCTGTGTATACAATTACCTTTGCGCCAATCAAATATGACCTAAATTTGTCAAAAGCATATACCACTGCAAGAAGTTCCTTCTCGGTGGTGGTGTAGTTTAACTGGGCATCTGTCAGGGTTTTACTTGCGTAATAAATCACATAAAAGATCTTATCCCTACTGCTGTCCCAATACCACCCCCACGGCGAAGTTGTTTACATCACACATCAGTTGGAAGGGGAGAGACCAGTCTGGTGCTGTAATAACCGGAGCCGTAGTTAATTTCTTTTTTAAATGTTAAAAGGCTACCATGCATTCCTCGCTAAATTTGAATGGGACGTCCTTCTCGAGTAAACTGTACAATGGCTTAGTAATCTTCGAGAAGTCTTTGATGAAACACCGGTAGAAGCCTGCATGCCCGAGAAAACTACGGACTCCTTTTACAGAGGATGGTGGCGGTAAACTTTTTATGGTATCCAATTTAGCTCTATCCACCTCTAGACCTTTCTCAGAAACTTTGTGGCCCAAAATGATGCCCTCTTTTACCATAAAATGGCACTTCTCCCAGTTCTGAATGAGGTTAGTCTCGACACATCTCCTCAACACCAATACCAGATTCTCTAAACAGATATCAAAAGAGTCTCCAAAGACAGAGAAATCATCCATGAAGACTTCTACATTGTGTTTGACCATGTCAAAGAATATAGTCATCATGCATCTTTGGAAAGTGGCTGGTGCGTTACATAGCCCGAAAGACATCATTCAAAAAGCAAAAGTGCCATATGGGCACGTGAAGGTGGTCTTTTCTTGGTCCTCTAGGGCTATGACAATCTGATTATACCCAAGTAACCATCCAGATGGTAATAATAGTCATGTCATGCTAGCCTATCCAGCATCTGATCAATGAACGGGAGAGGAAAATGATCTTTCCTTGTAGCTTTATTCAGTCTGAGATAGTCCGTACAAACTCTCCATCCCGTAACTGTCCTGGTAGGTATAAGCTCATTCTTTTCATTAGTCACGACGGTCATGCCTCCCTTCTTCGGGACGTACTGCACCGGGCTCACCCATGTGCTATCTGATATCGGATAAATTATTCCAGCATCTAACCACTTAAGGATCTCCTTTTTGACAACCTCTTTCATGATTAGATTTAATCTTCGTTGTTTCTCTTTTGATGGCTTGCTGTCATCCTCTAAGAGTATCTTATGCATGCAGTAGGAAGGGCGGATCCCCTTGATGTCAGCTATGGTCCACCCAATAGCTAATTTAAACTCTCTAAGGACCCGCAGCAATTTGCTCTCTTGATCGGATGATAGAGCAGAAGCGATGATAACCGGCAACGTCGAAGATTCTCCTAGATATGCATATCTCAAATGATCCGGAAGAGGTTTAAGGTCAAGTGTGGGAGCCACTTCAAGGGAAGGCTTTAGTCGCCCTGATGACTCCCCCGTCTGTCCAAGTGGTTCGATGGGAATTTTAAAATTTAGCATCTAAAGCACCGTATTTAGAATTTGTATGCACTCCACCACATCAGTCTCCTCTATGTCTGAGTCTCCCAGTAGAGCACTCTTCAGTCTCCTCCTGCAGTATCCTGTCGACAGTGTCAATTTTGAAAGTCTTTCTCATCTGTGGGAAACTTCATAGCCTTGAAGACATTGAACATCACCTCTTGGTCTTGAACCCTCATAGTTAATTCTCCATTTTGTACATCTATGAGTGTTCTCCCGGTGGCTAGAAACGGTCTCCCTAGAATAATTAGAATGTTCTTGTCTTCCTTGAAGTCCAAGATGATAAAGTCTACAGGGAATATGAATATATCTACCTTTACCAACACGTCTTCAACAATGCCTCTGGGGTAGGTGATGGATCTATCGGCTAGCTGCAAAGATATGCTTGACGGCTTAGAGGCCGGCAAACCCAATTGAGTGAACACCGATAGTGGCATCAAATTTATGCTTGCCCCCAAGTCGCATAAGCACTTGTTAAAGGACAACTCCCCAATAGAGCATGGAATTGTGAAACTCCATGGATCCTTAAGCTTTGGAGGTAACTTTCTCTGTAAGACGACACTGCATTCCTCTGTCAAGGCTACTGTTTTATAATCCTCTAGCCTCTTCTTTCTTGACAGTATGCCCTTCATAAACTTTGCATAGCTCGGCATTTGTTCCAAGGCTTCGACAAAGGGAATATTGAGTTGCAGTTTCTTGAATACCTCTAAAAACTTGGTAAATTGCTTATCCAGTTTCTGCTTCTGAATTCGCTGTGGATATGGTGCAGGGGGGTAGACTACTTGTGGTGGGACCTTGGTTTTCTCAATAGGTATCTCCTTGTCTGGCTCAATTACATGTCCCCCATCTGTTTCATCTTCCAAAACAACCTCAGGATTTTCTGCAGATGGGCGCGGGGGCTCCAAGTTTTGGCCTTCTTGGGGCGGGACAGCGCCAGCCTCTGGTTCAGCAGTCTGCTTCCCAGACCTTAATGTGATTGCTTGGCATTGCTCTTTACTATCTCTTCTCCCCAGATTTGCTTTTGTACTGCTTGGAAGAGTACCGTGCGGTCTATTTAGGACTGCATTGGCAATTTTGCCAATTTGAGTCTCCAATGTCTTGAGAGATACCACTTGACTCTTAACCAATAACTTAAGTTCTTCTATTTCAGCCCTTTCCTCTGATTGATGACTAGGAGCTGGAGTGTGTTGATGTTGTGGTTGATGAATTAGGGTGGGTGTGACTCTTTTGGTGCATAATGCTGTTGGGACTGCTGTGGCTGAGATTTTGGTTAGTAGGGTTGATATTGGGATTGTTGGGCATTTTGGTATGTTTGTTTTGGTTGTTGTTGAGGAGGTTGGTATTGATTTTGTTGAGATGTTTGAGGCTGTTGGGCATTTTGGTTGTTGCTCCAACTGAAGTTAGGATAGTTCCGATTGTTTGGATGGTAGGAGTTTGGGAGCTGATTCTGAGGCTTCTGGTAGTTGCTGACGAACTGGACTGAGTCAGTAGTGATGGCACACTGCTCAGTCGGGTGTGCTCTGGCACACAACTCACTTACAAATGCAACTTGCTGAACTCTATTCTCCGCTATAGAATCTATCTTCTTATTCATGGCCACCATCTGTGCTAACAATGCTGTGATGGCATCCACATCCAATACTCTGGCCACTTTAGGTTGAACCATTCTTGCTGTTAGATTCTGATATTCATTGGCCGCCATAGTTTCAATCAGATCATAGGCTGTCGGATAGTCCTTGGCCCATAGAGCTCCTCTTGACGCGACGTTAATGATTGGCCTTGACTGCCACACCAAACCATTATAGAACTAATTTATCACCATCCAGTCAGGCATTCCATGGTGCGGGCATTTCCTAAACATCTCTTTTTAGCGTTCCCATGCCTCATACAACGATTCCCCTTGTTGTTGTGCAAACTGAGATAGAGCACTCCTCATGGAAGCAGTCTTAGCCATGGGGAAGAATTTGGTTAGAAATTTTTTTGCTAAGTCTTCCCACGTGGTGGTTGATCCTGAGGGTAATTAATGCAACCAACTCTTCACCTTATCCCTCAAGGTGAATGGGAATAATCAAAGTTTCACTGCATCATCCGAAACATTGTTGAATTTAAAGGTGTCACATATCTCAATGAAGCTCAGGAGATGCTCATTCGGATCTTCATTCGCTGCACCCCCAAACTGGACAATATTTTGAACCATCTGCAGTGTCCCTGGTTTAATCTCAAAAGTGTTCGCAGCTATCGCTGGCCTAACTATACTGGAGTGTAGATCAGAAATTTTTGGTATAGGGTTGTCCCTCAAGGCTTTATTGTCGGCTCTTTGCACTTCGTCCGCCATTTGTTCGGGTTTTTCAGGTTCCTTTTGTTGGTTAGTATTTCTAGTGTTTGCTCTCCACGCTCTGTCGTTAATGTTCTCTTGTAGAGGCACCAACTCAGGATTGGAGGCTCGTGTGTGCATAAACTAACCACAAGTACCTGAAACACAAATAAAGATAAAGTTAGAAATGAGATAAGAAGAGATTTTTTTCAAGTCAGACAAATCTAACAAAAACTGATGTCAATAGTAATAAACTAACAACTATCCTCGGCAACGGCGTCAAAAACTTGTTGCACCGTTTCGGTATCAACAAAACGGGCAGAAAACACGTGTAAGCATACACGGTCGACAATTAATAAATTTGATAAGTAAAGTTCGTTCCCACGGAGAAAAAGAGTTAGGCTTAAACTATCATGCAACAGTTCTATAGTTATCTTCAGCTGCCTAAACGAGTATTAAAGTGTGACTTAATAACTAGACTGATTTTAACATAAACTTAACTAATTAACAGACGAGGGGTTCAAATTAGAGAAATATGGGATCCTAACTTCACCTATTGCATTGTCTAGATTACCAACACCTCATGTTAAGTATAAATAATCACATAGGAATGCTAGTCGGGAGCACGAATGTGAGACAAGGCTAGTTGTCAATAAACTAAGCCCATATCATATAATATCCACAAAAGAGATAGAAATCACATGAACACCAATAAAACCTAAATCACTATATGTCTATGTGATTTACAAGCTATATCAGTTTAAGTGCAAGCCCCCAATAGACTACATATGGAAATACGGTATATTTTTATTCGGATTACGAATCACAAAACTCATCGAATGCAAGTTTCACGAATATAAGCTAACATGGAAAAATCTAAGTTTACACTTCCTCTTTCAATTCCATATAAACTATTATAGTAGATATTAATCAAGCATCTAAACATACAATACAACCATGCTAGGCAATCCATACATTTTCACTCATACATTTCAAAAAAGCATAAAACCCTAGACTAAGCAATAAGATCCATTAGAATCCCATAATAGTAGTTAGTTCATCTCTGAACCACAAACCATTTTGGAATTTAAGCCAAGCATTTGAATCAACAATGAAAAAAGAGAAAAGAGAGATAGAGAATGCAAATCTTGTGGTTCCCCTTTTAATAGAAGCTAAAAAGCTCAAGTTTAGACCACAAACAAGCTCCAAAGTGAGCCCTAGAAATGGAAATGCTACTAGAACTAGAAGAGAAGAAGAGTTAAGCTCTCAAGCTCTCTAGCTCTCTAACCCTAGAAATGTAAAAACTTGTAATAAATGTTAAGTCTGAAAAATGATAAGTGATATATCCCGTTCAATGCAACATAAAGCCTTATAAAGATTACACTCAACCAAAAAAATGAAAAGTCAGTAATTTTTTGACTGGCGCGGCCTTGCTTTTCTTTCATGGCGCGGACGTGCGTGTCCCTAGAGCAGCCTTTGGATCTGCCACTCAGCGCGGGCGCGGGCGCGGGCCTCTCCCTTGTATTCCTGGCGCGGCCACGCGTGCCTATTTTTTTTGCTGGTGCCTTGCTGGTTTGGTGCTGCTTTCTTGCTTTTATTGATGCCTCTAATTCCCTCACTTTTGCTGCTTTAGGACCATCATCATATGCCTTGTCCTGCTAGTCCTCGTGCCAACTCAACCATTTGATCATCATAAGCTTTGTCATCTTGCCTTTACCAATACCATGCCAAAACCTTGCCATTCTATGCCATTTCTTGGACAAAAGAGTTTCTTGCCTACAATGCATAACACAAAGATAAAATGCATTAAAATACACTAAAGTACTTGAGTTTAAGTCATAATCAAAGCAAGTTGATAGACAATAAGTAGGTATAAAACCTACTTATCAAAACCCCATGTCTAATAGGATTAGAAGGGTTGACCAATATCTATATAAGAGGAGTCTTATAATTGATATCAGTTGATAAAATTTTAATTGTTGGAGAGTACTCCTTTTCTATAGAGGATAGAAAACTAGGTGTCGACATCGAAAAAAAATCCGCGGGTCGGGTCACAACCCGGATCTTTCTCTCTTCCTAAGTTATCTCTATCCTTACTCTTTTTATTGCAAAAAAAGGTTTTGAAGGGTTGTATAGGAAAAGGCCAATACGTATCATGTCAACGATTGAACGTTTACAGAGCCGCCAGTTGGTAGATTTGAAATGGTTGTACCAACTCAACCGAGTTTTATTTGAAAAGAGGCCCAATTACTGGACACTGTCGAAACTTGATCTTTGAAAACAAAGTTTGAGTTCGGGGGCTTGGTTAAGTGTGGGGAAGGTGTTAGGCACCCCACAACTCCCGTGTAAATACGGTACCACAATCTTTTAAATATTTCCCTTAAAATTGAAATGCGTGTGTGAATGTTGTTTGAAAATTGGACCTATGTTTAATTGATTGAAAGTAGTATTTTGCTTCGTTGAACCTATATACGAAGGGTTTGATTTGGTTTACAAAAAGGCTTTGATTTGATTTGCAAAAGTGTTTAATTTGATTTGCAAAAGCTTTTCTTTTGATTGAATTGAAAATGATGTTTTGAAAGCTGGTTATTAAACCCTTACGCTAACATAAGAATTGAAGCCTGTTGATACTTCCATTTTATCTTTTCAGCCTTAAGGCACAATTTGAATGGTGATTGTCGGGCTGCGAAACATCCTCAACCACAAAATATACACAAGTGTTGGTCTCCTCATGGGCATGATAGCCATCGGAGGGACTCTAACATGAGAAACCATATTTTCACTATGTTGAGACCTTAAATCCGGATAACCATTTTAAGGTCTTTTGTATGTACATTTTCTATAAAAATAACTGGCAGGGTACATCTGTAAAGTGGAGTTTGTCCATCATGGGAATCAGATTCTGATCAGTTTAATCATGAATCCCATAATTTCTAGGCTCGCATATGAGTAGCTAGTGAACCTGCACAGTTCAAATTTGTACAGAAAAAAAAATATATCGCAAATGTCGCTAGAACCGAGGATTCATTCTGTAAATCCCGGTTCGCACGGCCGAAACGTCTCGTTCCATTAGATAGCAATCTAAGGGACGCGAGGATACTTTTTTAACTGAAACTAGAAAAATGCTAGATTTAAATAAATTTCAGCCATTCTAGCTCCCCAGTTCAGTCTATACATGTTTTGAACAATTTGAAAGCTAGATTTGGCTGAGATTTAAATAAATCTAGTTCACCCTCAGATATGTCAGTACCGATTCATATAAAATGAATATTTAAAGCAACAATTGAATGAGAGAGAGTAAAGAAAAATATATATATATATATATATATATAGTTCTATATACAAAAGCTGTAAAGGGCGATGGGTTTTCACGCCGATGCCCGGACTAGAATTGAAATATATATATATATATATATATATATATATATATATATATATATATATTGAAAGAAAAGTAGTCAACCAAGACTGGGAAGAGAACCCAGTGGTGATGAAGGCGGCTTATATATGCATATTTATATATAAAAGCAGTAAAAATGCCATAGAATAATCCAGGCCGAACTAAAATATAAATGTACAGAAAAGTAGTCAACCAGGGACTGGGAAGATAACCCAGTAATGGCGAAGGGTGCAAAAAATAGTATAAAGGCCACAGAATGATCCAGGCCGGACTAAAATATAAATATATATATATATATATATATATATTGACAGAAATGTAGTCAACCAAGACTGGGAAGAGAGCCCAATGGTGGTGAAAGTTGCTTATATATGCATACATATATATAAAAGCAGTAAACTATCTCGGATTTGACATCCGGGCTTGACAGAATTGAAAAGTTAGTATATATACAGTTAAATATATACAAAAAAAAAGCCAAACCTAGAATGGGAAGATAACCCAGTCCAGCAGAGTTGCTTAAAACGAAGGTCCTAGCGCACTGAAGCTGTTAAAGCTGACGGATCATCAATCCGAGTTGTAGAAATACCAGAAATTGAGTTTATGTACAAAAATGTACAAAAAGTTGACAAAAACGGCCACGGAACTGAGTTTCGGGTATATTTAGAAAGCAAAACATGATATGCAAGTGCAAAATAGTGCAAAAATAGTGCAAAGAAGTAATATTAACTTTCTTATTGTAAAAATACTCACAATGGACTGCTACACGGGCTTTTTGCCAAATCGTAGGCTCCAAACGTCCAAATCTACCGGTTATTTTCTGATATGTGGTAGTATGTGGGTATATCTAGGTGTTAGAGTGAAAAAATTTGGGTTTGGAAGAGGTGAAAAAGTCAGAAAATCAAACGGACAGAGGTTTGTTGCGTTTCAGAATTTTAATGAGGGGGAGTCACCTCATATATATAGGCCAGGGAGCCTCTGCTCTACCTGCTGCTGCCGCAGGTAGAGGTGCGGCTCCCCTGGTGGGGCCCACGTGCCGGGTTGAGTCGTCTCTGTGACGCCCCCAAATTCACGTTCTTTCGAAACCTTGGATTCGGTTGCAGTCACGATACTACTATCGTCAAACTATTACATCTTTTATTCATAACTTAAAGAATAAACTTGTTTTATTACAATTTAGAATATAAATTCTATTTATATCCAAGATCTCGGCTTTACATCATATTCGATGTCACTAAAATGCGGAATAATTTTAACATTTCAATATCCTTTGAATAAATTCTTTTTATTGATTTCATAACTTTGAACCAATCACAATTCTCGAATCAACTATATAATATGATTCATTCTATTTGAGTTATCGTATAAACGTTTACAACTCAACTCGATATCTCCTATGTATTAACTAATACATTTTTACAATACAACAAGTATTCAACAGTGTAAACAACTATCAAGTACATCATCTAGAACCTAAACACGTCCAGATAATAATCTAAGTAGTATTCTTCAATGCGATACTATCTATCTTTATCAATCAAGAAGCACAAAATCTTTATCGCAAGTCCTCAACCTGCAAAAATGATTATTTGCAAGAGTGAGCTCGACAGCTCAGTAATTCTAACAGTTTTCAGGCATCACATAGCATACAACGACATACTCAGTTCATGCATTTATAAACAATATATATTTACTACGCATGTTACTTTTCACATAACAAGTATATCATCAAAGATCAACTTTCAATCTCATTTATATCTCATATACAGTTCATATATAAGTTCACATTATCACAGCATAATATAATTCAACCAACAGTTATTGAATTCATATATCAAATAGGAACTGAAAGACTTGCCTGATTTGTAGTTTAACAACTACGACTGAACTGCTTAAGAATCTCTGCACTTTGTGTAATCCTACACAGTTATATTAACCATAGAGATCACACTCATTAGTTATATGTATCCACACATTCTCAATGTAATAATAAAGGTTACATTGTCGTCTAACTTGGTTCTTAGAACCTTTGTTTCACTTTCTTATCGTATTCTTAGAATAATTATGTACGTATAAGTATATTTTAACCTTACGTACTTACTACCATTCTTCACATACACACGCCCGTCTACCACTAATCTATTTACATATAGCTAGTGTAGTCCATCTTTTGAGTTAATCATTCTCATATATCATTACTAACACATAAGACCATAACAAAGCAAATATACTCTATTAACCGTCGAAGTCGAATTCAAGTATTAACATATGGTCCTACATAGCATGTATACCTATTAAAAGGCACTCCCATGATTGTCTAACCTTTCTAAGTTCAATCTTTCATGATATAGGTCCCAAGTCAACATTTGAATAATTTAAGGCCACTCGAGGTCATGAACATCTCAAAGTTCATCATGCTAGCTCTTTAAACACATAAAGTATTCATATAACTCATATTGGGCATGTTCATGAATATTCATATTCATACATATAACTATTATAGTTATTAGTTTGAAAACATGCTTCGTTTATGCTAAACTTGGTTTCACGACATGTAGTCATGGGGTATATACATGTATGATACATGAGAGTCCAAGTGTGCTATCACATATGTCCAAAATTTTCAGAATACGAAACTCGCAATAACATGTCAAGATTCACAACCAAAGCTCATATTTTCATTAGTGAAGTTTACTAACAAGACCTAACATGTTCATGCCATCGACATACATATGTTAACATGTCCGATATGCATTTCAAAGTTATCTAAACATGCTCGCAAAGTCAGATTATAGTCATGGTCCATATATGTTAAAGTTCGTTTAGAAAACTTTAAGTTTACTTCAACGCTCTATGTCGTTTCATAATTCTTGCATGCAATCATAGCAACGCGGGAGCATGTCATGTTAATATACTCATATAGGCATGTTAACCCTTCTAGCATGAACAATTATTACTTAACGGAATCAAGCAGGTTGCAGAAAAATAATTTCCTGGTTCAGGCCCGGCGCAACTGCGCAGCTCCCAGGTGTAAATCTGGCGCAGCTGCGCCGGTGTCCGGCCAGGGGCAGAGACAGCCTGCTTCGGCAGGTTCCATCCCAACTCAAAATTTTGACAGCTAATTCGATTCTTAACTGCTATAAAATAGTTCTAACATGTTTATAACTCATAAAACACTTAACAAACTTATTCTAACTCAACAATTAATCCATCCATGCTCAATTTCAAGAATTGGAACTTGACAGTAAACATTTATGAAGAACAAGAAGCAATTTTATACCTTTGCAATTAACTAATTGAACTTGCTGCTATACTCCCACTCACAATGCTGCTATTCTATCAAAGTGTCCTCTCTCTCTCAATACTTAAGTAAAATCTCAGCAAGCATAATGAGAAGAAGAGAAGGCTCTATATATAGGCAATTCATTATACGGTTCATGCATTTGTTCACCAATTCAAAACAATAGAAATAGCAAGAATTTGTTGGTTAATAAGGAGTTGTTGAATAGTAGGTGAAATCCATCATTATCTCCACTCCCCCCCCCATAATCATTGGCTACACTGGTGGCGAAATTGAGAAGGAAATAGAGTATAGCTTTCTCCTTAGAGTTCACGTGGGAAAAATTGAATGGACTCTAATATTGGGACAATAATTCTCAGCAACTTGCTAAGGCAATACTCTATACTAGTGTTATATATACATAGCCTATTATGCTTACTAAGGCTACCTCATGTATACACATTATGTATCATATATCTTAGGTGATAATGAATTACAAATGTAATATCTAATTACAATGTATCAAGTAGGGTACATACATATAATCCATGTACATCTTATTAACACCGAATATAATTTGATCGGATATTATCATATTATATTGTCTCCTTTATTATTAAATTTTATTAATTCAATAATTGTTTACAATATATCCATGATATATTATTTTATTGTATACTTATATACACATTGTCACACCCACATTTCATGTAACTCACATAGTTTAATTAGTCTTGATACATGGTCCCTATATATAGTATAGTCACATAATTGTTGCACCACACTATATAATATAGTTACACTACACTTCACACTTCATATAATATATAGTTAGTTACTATACGCTATACATTTTATTCGCATGCTTGCATATAGAAGTAAATAATTTACTTATCTCATCAATTAATTACTAATAATATTAATTAATCCCTTCCTCGTAAATCAATTATTAACTTTTATAACAATTGATTATAATTTATTATCACCTTAAATAAATATAAATCTTATTATATTTATAAACAAGTTTGCTTATTATTATTCTATTATTTGCAATAATAATAATCAACACATCATCGTTTAATTCTCATTAGTATTTTATTTCTCATAATAGCAATAACGATTAATATTTGATTAATCATTCACGTAGGAATTCCTTCATTAATTTACCCTTATCAATATTATTAAGCGAGAAATAAACACATTCTTCAATAATTTAATAAGTACAATTCTTATTATATTTATAAACAATATACTTATTATCATGCTATCGCTTCGCAATAATAATTCAACACACCATTAATCAATCAATATAGATTAATTATTTAATTAATAATTCTTTCCTCCTTGAATTAATCAATTCATTACCGAATCTATTATCGTGCCACACAAGGCATATCTCACAAGCTTACACTAAGCTTATTCTCATTCTCGATACTTATTTATTTCCACCACATTACTCACCCACCACATGTTCAATTTACTTAGAACTATTAAGTCACCAGATTCACATATATAAATATATCGTGAATGGAAATATTCAAATATTCTATATAATCTTTACGGTAATATAATCACTTAAGCTATTATAATGCTAAACTACCTTAATTAATTATACTTATAATAAGTATAACTTTTATGCTTATAATAATTAATATATACTCTATTAATTATTAAAATAATAATATTCACGATCAAATAATAACTTAAATTATTTAATATATTAAAATAACTTAGTTTCCTTTCATTAATTAAACTCCTTTTGAAAATACATTAGAAATTATGTATTTAGCCCTAACATAAAATATTATGTTTTCTCCAAATAAAGTTATTCATTATTATAAAATACTTAACTCAAGATATTATAATGTAATATAATATCGAATAATTACATGTACAACACATGTACATATATTATATATAGAAAATAGATAGTGAGTTTATTTTCTATTATAATAAATTATTTCTATCAATTTATTTACATATAGCAAATATGTTTGAATATATTTACCATATTAATTAATCATACCTATTACCTTATACAAAAACATATAAGAAAATATTATTATTCAAAAATAATATTTCCTCCTTTTATTAAAATAATTCAATATTAAAAATTATTCTAATATCCTTTATTAAAAATATATAATAATTATTTCTCTTTCTTTTCTATAAATTATTCCCAAAACAATTTCTTCAAATATTCATTTAATGATGTAATGATTTTCATTTCTCTTTAATAACGTATATATATATATTAAAGTTATTCGTACATTAGACTCTCTCACATATTACCATCTAAGTAATATATAGAAAGTACTAGCTATAATTACATATTCAACACACTTATTAATTCACTCATTTACTTAAGTAAATTAAATACTAAACTATATCATCATAGTTAATTAAGGTTCAATACTCTCATTATATTATTCCCTAATATAACTCCCAACTTAAATTAACTAATATTTATTCTTATCAGCTAATTCCCTTAACTAACTCATGCTTCGCTATCCAAACCCATTCATGGATTAGCTTAAGCACTAATAATAACCTATATTATAAACATACTAGTTATTATTATACATACACAAGAATATGGTTATTATACATTAAGGATTTTTAATGTCACCAACTTACCATGATAAAATAATTCTATAAATTATTTAATATCGATAGGAATTTATTCCCTTCCTTTATCTCAACTGAATCGTCTCTACGCTAAATAACATATATATATATATATATATATATTAATAGTATATTTATTAATCATAAAAACACATATTACATAGTCCATATTACCCTATGTAATATAATACCACATACCTCATATCACATATATATACTCTTATTCGAACCCATCTCACAGTTTAAGAATTTTATTTATGAAATCCTTATTTAATAATATCTGAAAATTCGGGTTCTCACAGTCTCAAAGTACGTGCACTCCGACCAACGTGAGGTCGAAGTCGAAACTTTCTAACTTTTGATCGGAGCGTCTGTTTGAGGCGTGCTATACCTTTTCGAAAAGCCCTTATCGAGACTATCACAATAACATAGGATAAAATATTTTTTGGGTCCAAGAAGACGGGTTCATAACTAGGTCTTCAATTTCTCGCAGTTTGTCCGTTGAGCTGTCTTGCACTGTTTGCACTCGGGATCATCGTTATGGTTCGTTCTGACCTTGGTGGCATCAATTCAGCTTGAGTTTGACCGAATCGGCTTGAGATTGGTAAAATAACCATTTTGCCCCTCTCGGGGTTACCTTTAGTGTCAGCATAGCCTTTGGTTGACTTCCGGGGGTTATTTCCAAGACTTGGATCCCATTTGAGTCTGTTTGTCCTCAGTGTTGTATCTGGGGCTGACTTGGTCATTCCAGGTTTTCCTCTGGAGGTGTTGTGGAGCTTCAGGTTTGTTCCCAAAGGTGACCTAACTTCCCGGGTTACGACCGGGGCTGACCTGTACCTCCCGGGTTGAGACCGGGGCTGAGTTAACATCCCGAGATTGGTGATCGAGCCTATGGTTGATTTGAACGCCCTATATTGAGATCAGAGTTGCTATATATTTTAGCTAGAGGAATGATGAATTAAGTTAAAGATATGAGAATCAAGATAAAAACTATGTTAGTAATTAGCATAGTTTGAATGTTGGCCTTGACTGGCAAATAAGTATAAAGTCATTAGCTAATATGATTAGCAATAAAAATAGAGTAAGTTAAAACTCAAAATTTGAGTTAGAGAAAGAATTTTGAAGCACGGACTGCTCGGTTTCGTCCGGAACGGCAAGTTCAGTCAGAAAAGGTAATAAACACAAAATGTATAAGGGTTGGCTTTTTGGTCAAAGTCAATAGTTGACTTTTATGGAGAAAAGTCAAAATTAGAGTTAAAAGTGTAATACATTGTGATTTATGTGAACTATGAGTGTGATTAAATTAATATACATTATATAATGTTCATACATTTATTTTGTATATAAAGAGATTTAAGAATAAAATTATGTAACCTAATATATATATTAGGTATATTATTTAAATAACCTAAGGGGTTATAATATGAGAGAGTGTTAGTATATAAAAATATATGCTAACCCTAAGAGATTTATTATATATCTCTCAAATAATTAATTTTATAACCAAGTCTAATTGGGTTATAAAATTAAAAAGGCATGAGTAAGGAATTTATTTTCAAATGTGGGAAATGAAAATCCTAATTAAATGATTAGGGTAGAATAGAATTAAAAGTATTGGACTGTAATAATATCATAGCCCAAGAATTTAAATAGAGTTCAAGTGAATTAAGATTTAATGGACTAAAGAGGTTATATTTTTTAAACGAGCCCAATTATTTAATTAAATATGAGACTTGTAGATAAATTGATTTAATAGTAATTAAATTAGTATTAATTACATATTTTAGTACATTTTTAGAAATAATTACAATAATGGTGCATCCATAAAATAATTACAAAAAGTAATACATTTTCCCATATTTATTTACAAAATTAATGTAATTAGGATTCCTTTAATTTAGGTGGGTCAATCGTCATTCTCTCTCTCGCAACTGCCTTATCCTCAATCTCTCTCGCCATTATATCTCTCTCTCGCCATTTTCTATTTCTCTCTCTCTTAAAGCTCTCACCGCCCACCGGCCTGATGGCATCCAGAAATATGTAATTCCTTATAATTCCACCGCCTCTTTCTCTCTCCCTTTCTTTTCCACTACAACCATCCCGCCCCTTTCTCTCTCCCTTTAATATATTCTTTTTAATTTAACTTGATGAATAGATATATTAAGTCCATTTTGCAGTTATTGGGAAATCAGGTGGATTTATTTGAGGATCTGTAATTCCTTATAATTTTAGTTGCTTTAATGGAATTTCTGGTGCATTCATTCTGGGTAGCTGGATTTTGAGTTTATTTTTTGCCTGAAGATTTGAAGAAAATAGAAAGTATCAAATAGCAGATGCCTCTGTTTGATTAATTTGTGTGGTATGAAACTACGGGCTAGTATAGTATAGTCTGTAAACGACAAGGTTTGGCAAATGATATCAACTGTTGGCAAAATTTCATTCTCCATTTATGAAAGAAACTTCCAACTACTTGTTTCTATTTTTTTCACTACAAAGATGTTAGTGGAGGTATTTCTGAATGTCACCAATCAGGATATCTTTGTATACCCATTTTAGTCAGGGCAACATGTCTCCCACCATATGGAGTCCAGCTTCGTAATAATGGATCTGATAAAGGCTTGTGCTTCATATCATTGGTCAGACTATGTCATGCTTGGTGGTTTTTTCATAGTGCAGTTGGTAACCAAACTTTCATACCAAGGTAACCACACCTTCATATCAAGGTAACCAAATTCATAGCAAGGTAACCAGTTGGTAGCCAAACTTTCATACCAAGGTAACCATTTCAGTTTTTTAGGTTACCTTTATAGTGCAGTTGGTAACCAAGCCTTCATACCAAGGTAACCAAACCTTCATACCAAGGTAACCAAATCTTCATACCAAGGTAACCAATCCACCTCCACACATGCAGTTTTTTCATAGTGCAGTTGGTAACCAAACCTTCATACTAAGGTAACCAAACATTCATACTAATGTAACCAAACCTTCATACCAAGGTAACCAACGCACCTCCACACCTGCAATTTTTTCATAGTGCAGTTGGTAGCCAAACCTTCATACCAAGGTAACCAATTCAGTTTTATTAGGTTACCAATTTATTTTGAATGTGATGTAGTGGGTAGCCAAGCCTTCATGCAGTTGGTTGCCAAACTTTCAGACCAAGGTAACCAATTCATACTGCAGGTGTGGAGGTAGATTGGTTACCTAGGTATAAAGGTTTGGTTACCTTGGTACGAAGGTTTGGTTATCAACATTACATTACACATCACTCTCTTATCTCTCTCTTTCCTATGAAGTGTCCTTATTTTTCTTTGGACATGAAATTGGAATTGGAATTTTCGGACATGAAGAAATTATGAAAAATCAAATATCCACCTCCTTTCTCCATCCCATCGACCATTTTGTTGTTGACTCTCGCTCTGTCTCACCGGTGATGGAGGAGGAGGAAGATGACGTTGCCAAACCTCCAGACCAAGTTAACCAATTCAGTTTTATTAAGTTACCAATTTAGTTTGAATGTGATGCAATTGGTAGCCAACCCTTCATACAAAGGTAACCATTTTAGTTTTTCTGGGTAACCAAATAGTCATAAAAAAAATTCAGAACAGTAAGAGTTACATCTATTTATTTTCAAAATTTTTGTAGGGCGAATGTTCTTTTCTTCTTCTCATTGGCGTTTTGGACAACGAAGATTCGTGGCGGAGTAGCGGTGGAGTAGCGGAGGAAGGGGCAACCTGTGAAGAAGGAGATTAGCGGCGGAGTAGCAGAGGAGAGGGCTACTGTGAGGGAGATAAAGATTTAAATTTGAATATTTGCATTTGAATTATTATTTTAAATTTGAATTATTATTTTGAATTTGAATATTTGAATTTGTTTTTCTTGTTAGATCCCAAATATTTGAATTTGAATTATTAGTTATGGGAATTATTTTTCCTTGATTTTAGGTTTCCTTATTAATGTGACTTGCGTTATTTTTGTAATTATTTTGTGGATGCACTAATATTATAATTACTTTTTAATTGTTGTATATTAGTCTTAAGGACCCATTAAATTATTAATTTAGCCCAATATATTATGTATGGTCCAAGTATAGTGATGACCCAATTTAATTATGGGTGAAACCCAAGTTAATTTTTGTTAGTAAGCAAAATAAGATAAGAATGCAAGCCCAATAGATTTAATAAGTGGCCTAATTTTTGATCCACTTAAGGAGGGACTTTTTAGTCATTTGTTAAGTAAATCAACAATTAAAATAAAATAAAGATTTGATGGATATTAAGGCTACATGGCCGAATATGATAGAGGGAGAAGAGATATTGGGATGGATTTTTTTTAGAGATAAGGTGATAAGGTGGGAAGTTAAGATAAGAAGGAAGAGAAAAGATAAGGAAAAGAAGAAGAAGATATTTTGACATGATAAGGCCACATGGCCGGTAAAATGAAGAAGGGGAAAGAAGATAAGAAAAGAAAAGAAGATAGAGAAAAGAAGGATAAGGAAAGAGAAAAGGAAAAAGAAAAGAAGAAAGAGAAAGAGGAAAAGAAAAAGAAAGAAGAACGGCAAACCGAGAGGGAGAGAAGGGGAAGAGGGCGGCAGCCCTTGAGGAAGATGGAGATGAGAGAGCAAGGTTCTCCAAGGAAGAAGAAGAAGATGGAAGGCTTGAGAAAAAGATATAATCCTAAAACTAGTTTATGTAATTAATTCTAGTTATTCCAAATCAAAATTTAGATTTATGTTTCTAAACTCAAAAACCATGAATATACATATTGATGAGTATTTTATGTTTAGATTTACCCATATTGGGTGTTGATTTGGTTGAAATCAAAAGAAAAGAAAAATAATTTTTCTAGTTTATAAACCCTAACTTTTATATACTTTGGGTGTCCACTGTTTTTAGTCTACACCTTCTTTTTACGATCCGTCAAAGAGAGGTGTTAGATATATGAGTTATCTAGTAAACCGAAGTGGTAGAACTCAAAAATATTGAGTTTACAAGCCGTAGTGGCTGTTTTAGCCAAAACAGTCCTGTTTTTCTAAAAAAAGAATTATTTATTTTGGACCAGTGTGGAATGGGGGTATTTTCATCCACTTTTTGTGCTTTAAAAATTTTGGGAAAATTTGGAGTGATAATGTTAGAGGTTAGGCAGTCCTGTAAAAATTTGAGAATTTTTGGCTATACGGTTTGAGAGTTATGGATTTTACGGCTAAGTGCTATTTTGGGAATGCTACCCGAATAACTCTCTGTGTATATGTCCAAAAATTATGAAAGTTTTACTGAAAGTATATGTATATAACAGGAGCTTACCCTGTAAATTTTAGAATTTTTGGAGTTAATCTCGATTAATGATAAATCTGAGAAGATTTGACTATTATGGACTATTTAAATATAGTAAATGTATTTTAAAAATTCCGGGAAAAATATATGTTCAATGTGGGACTATATTCTGCCATATCCCAGAAAAGAAATATTTTTGGGACTGATTTGGTATTTTTAATATAAATAATGTTATATGGATAAATAAGTTTAATTAAATATGTGATGTCAAAAATATGGTAAATAAGATTTTCCGACTTGAGACCTTAAGCATGGTTTGTGCAGATTTTTGATGGAGGTTTGGGTCAGTTGGGAAGTGTTATGATGTTTGTGGCATTTTAGAATGCTTTAATGAGTTAATTAAGAAACGAAAAATAATTAAAATAAATTATTTATTAATGTGATTAATGACTTAAATTATTTTTATATGACTAATAATATTGGATTGAAATATTATTAGTAATTTTGACTTAAAAGTTATTAAAAGGTGAATAACCTAAGCTTGAAATATTATTAAATAATTAATAATATTAAACGGGAATTTAAAATAGAGAAATAAGTTATTTTAAATATAGTTGTTGAATTTGTTATTCAAGGAACTATATTATGTATGTGATATGTTGGAAAGAAGAATTCAGGATACTGAAGTTGGTTTCGGGTTTAATGAAATGGTCTTAGTCTACTGAAATGGTTTCAGTCTGCTGAAATGGATTATGGTCTGCTGAAATAGTGATTTCAGGATGCTGAAATGTAATCTGGTTTACTGAAATAGTATTTTCAGTTTACTGAAATGTTATCTAGTTTACTAAGATAACATATAAAGGGAAAACTTATAACTATAAGTTTTGACATGATGAAAAGATTATCAAAGTTTAATGATAATGCTAAGACTATAATGTAATCTCTACTACTTAACTATGTGATTGAATGTTAGACAAGTTAATATAAGATGATAAGAACTTATAAAGTGAGCAATTAAGTATTAAGTCTAAAGTAGTATAGTAATTAAGTATTAAGTCTAAAGTAGTACAGTCGTATTCTACAATAGTTGATGTATAGTATATGGGCTAAACAATTCCTTCAGTGAGCGGAGGTATATACGAATTAGCAACCGATCTAACTCGCTGTGAAAACAGTGTAGACGAGACGAAAACTAATTTGTTGGTTGTTTGTGTTAAACCACTCAGTATACTGTATTGAATACCATTAAAGACTCGATGTACGCTAGGTTTAGACTTGCAAATGTGTATGGTGTTAAGGAATTATCTAGTATTTGACTATGTGATTAAATGTTAGATAGATTACTATGATGTAATAGTATTACGAGATAAAGTATGATATGCTTACTGAAAGATCAATCTTATAACTGATAGGTCTTTTCAATAAGGATGTTAACTTAGATTGCGTAGCAATAATCAACGGTTCAGGAAAGTTTCCCTAACTCAAACTCGAGTTATATTTCAAAGCATGTTAGTAAATGATTATTGATGATTATTCACGTCTATACTTATTACTGACTCGCACTTAGTGCATGTTGCATATGTTCATCAGGTATGAAAGGCTGATCACCTTTATTACCACAAGGTTCAGATAAAATTGGTCATGGTCCTTGTTGACATTAAACCTTATTGATTCAGTCATTCAAATATTGACATTTTGATTCATGCTCTTTCACAATTATTATATTGTTGAAAACTTGAAAGTTTATTCTTTGATTAATGGTTTTTATGACCACTTAATCGGATAGTAACCAGCTTGTTCTGTTGCCGAAACTCAAGTATTCTTGTGTTTTTAATATATTTTTGCTTTGTTTTGTAGATTGTATGTTTTGGGACTCTCTTGGCCCATTTTGAGCTTAAAATGATAAAGTAGAGCCAAAAAGAGCAAGAATGGAAGGATGGCATGACCATGGGAGGAGGTCAAGCAGCTGATGGCTATGTGATGATGCCACGAGGATCAAAAGAGGCTGGCTTGCCAGGCATGAGAAGTTGCCAAGTGAAGATGACAAGAGTAGCCAAGTGTAGCAGCCTAAGAAGCATATCAGCAGAATTTCACAGCTCGTGCGGCCGCGCCTAGTTAAGGCAGCAAAGTCGCGCTCCCGCGCCAACTAGCAGGGCAGACAGGCAAAACTGGGGACAAGCGCGGCCGTGCCAGGACCGCAGCATAAAGCCGCGCGGTCGCGCCAGCACGGCTTGACTGATTCTTTGACTTTTCATTTCAGCAGTTCGTGGATTGGCCAAGGCATATAAGGGGGGCTCGGTTTAGACAGAAGAGATGATTCATTAGCCCTAGTTTAACCCTAGCTCTCTCTTCCTTTCCTTTACATTTCTTGTATAGATTAGGAGTAGATTAAGGCTAGATTAGTTTAGTTAGTTAGTTTTCTATGGTTTGATTAGTATTGAAGATTGAAGCATTTGGATATCATCAAAGATCCAAGCTTGGAGAAAGAACACAGATTTGCACTCTCTATCTCTTTACTCTCCTTGTTATCATTTTGTATTCGGATGATGTATATTCATATTGTGGATGATATATTTGAGTCATTTATGACTTAAACTCTATTTTGAGGTTTCAATGGAACCTAATGAGTAGTTTACTTTGATATACCTTCCATGTTGGTCTATTGATTGTTATATGATTGTCTCTTGCAATTCATGCTTTCATTGCTTAATTGACTAGCTACCAATTATTGTGATAACCCATATGGACTTGACAGACAAAGTGTGGATTTAGATCTAATCGTAGTAGCGGGAGATTGTATGTTCACATGAAGTTGGACGTATGATTTGTGCTTAGGATAGACATATACCAAAGCGCCGCTCGTAGTCAATTGAGAACCTGTACGTAAACCCTATTTATTTGTAGACCGCATAGACATATAGTGGTTTAGGTAATGTGGGTGTTCATGTGCGGTCTATCTTCTATGGATTGTATATGATATGGATTCGGTGCATCGAAAGATGGCCGTCTCTCACTTTCGTGTTCTCGGCTAATAAACTATTGCGATTGATTTGACCTAATTGGAAGTTTATTGACTTAGACGAATCATTAGGGAAAATTGGGATCTCATGTCTTGATTATCTGATTTCACTCTAGAATCACTTAGTTTAAGTTTATTTGCTTGTCTAGATAATTTAGTTTTTAATTAAAACATTTTACCGCTCGTTTAAATAAGACTAAAATAATTATGTGCTAGTGGTTTGGCGACCTTTTATCTATTAATTCTACGTGGGAACGATATCTGTACTTACTCTTTATTACTTGTTGACGGCGTATACTTGCGCGTAATTTTCATACCCATTCGGGGACAACAAGTTTTTGGCGCCATTGCCGGGGAATTAATTAGATAACTGTTTGCCAACATTAGTTTCAATCAAATTAGTCTTAATTTAAATATTTTTTTTATTTTGATTAATTCTCTTCCTATATTCTCTTTTCAGGTACAATGGACCTAAATTTTTATCCATGGTGTTAAATAAGGAAAGAACAACCAAGGGAAACAGGGAATGATGGACTCGACCCAATTGCTACACTTTCAGCACAGTTAGAGGTTCTCTCGATGAAATTAGACAGTTTCACAGCCCAACAGAGTCGAGAGCCAGTAAGTACTTATGAGCATGGTGCTGGAAGCTATATGAGGCATCCGTGCCCCATCAGTTATGGACAAGAGCAGTATGGGGGTGATTACTTCAACCACAACGAGTATCCTAATTATCACCAAGATTTGGAGTATAACCCAAACTCTTCAGCGAGCTATTATCAAGACCAATACTGTGAGCAAAGTCCAATATATGCACCAGACCCCACATATCAATCTCCGTGTTTACAAAGAGAACAGTCAACAAAGGACTTCATGTATAGGGTCTTAGCAAACCAAGAGGAGATGATTAGGAGCCAGGAAATATCAAACAAAAATTTTCAGAACCAGATGGCACAAATCATCAATACCCCAACCAATGAGACTCAGTACATGGATTCTGAGGCTGAAATAAAAAAGGCAAGATTGGAAAGTTTGTGGGGAAATTCCATAGCATCAACAAAGGAGATCTTAATTGAGCAAGCGAAGTCGATTGAGAATATTCAGAATTAGGCGGAGCAAATCAGCATGGCTTTAATGAAGGAGGAGGTGATTGAGCAAGGGATAGAAATTCAAAATCTTCAGAATCAAGAACCTCAAATGTTTGAAGCCATGAGCAAAGGCCCTCAGAATACTTGGTGCTACAAATTGGATGCTGAAACTGATGGAGAGCTAGAAGTGCACATGCAACTGGATGAACTAAAAGAAGGCGACATCGAGGAGATAATTGGCGATGTGGAAAATTATGAATGTGAACCAACCGTGATAATACCCCATGAGCCTTCTCCGCTCAAGTTAGAAAAACCAGTGAAGTTTGCACACCCTTGTCCCATTGGTAGTCACGTTGTAGGAAATTATCTTTATGATAGTGACTCATCCTTGAAGCTATGGTGGTACAAAGAAGAGAGAATTGAAGAAGAGCCCTTTGTGTTAGTCGTGCCTCAATGCCCCAATAACTTCACGAACACAACGGAAGAAGTGCCTAGCTCCCCGAACTTTAAAATGGGGAATTCATATACACATCAGATGCTAGGCAACTTAACTCCGAAGCCTCTCGTAAAGGGGAACCTCCCAACATACACTGCAGTACTAATGGATGGAGGGTATCTCAAATATCGTCGAGGGATCGGATAGCGGTGGCAAGACAAAGTCTAGCTAACGGACTATAAACCAAGCGCTCGATGGGAGGCACCCCATCATTTTCTCTCTTCTCCCTCATGTTTAATTCTACTTACTTATCTCCATTTTCTCCCCCCCTGTTTAATTCTAAGTTGTTTGATTTAGTTGAAAATTTTTAAATATTTTTGGAATTAGGATCTCAATGCCTACATTTTTGGACTTAGGCATTAGTGCGTGCATTTTTGAGACTTTGAAGTTTTGAAAACATTTTAGAAGCACGAGCATATTGCATATACGCACATATAGGAATTTTTGGGAATTCACATATATATCCCCTATGTTTAATTCTCCTAATTTAAAATAGTTAAAACTAAGTTTTGGTGGTTGAGAGGGTTTAATAAATCTTCTATGCATCTCTCAGGTTAAATTTACTGGAATGAAGCAAAGTTCAAAAGCCCATCCTCAATGCATGTCAAAAGTTACATATCAGAAATCTAGGGAAGAGCGCGGCCACACCAGAATCAAGGCTAATAGGCGCGCGACCGCGCATCATGCAGGTTATCTCAGACTTAAAGAAAAATTCAGCAGAAACTGAGTGCCACATCATTTCCTTTAGCAGACAAGGCCGTTTAGGGGAGTTCTTCTTTTTCCTTTTACCTTCAATGAGGACATTGAACATTTTAAGTTTGGGGGTATTAGGGTTATTTTGCATATAGAGTAGTTCATTTCATTTTGCATATTGTATTTGTTAATATAGTGCATGTAGGTCGTGTTTTGTTAAAATTTGTCAAAATTTAAAATTTTTTGTTTTTGTTTTAGTCAATTGTGTGAGCATTTTGTATGAATCCAGTTTTCGGTTGGTTTGCTATGTTTTGGCCTATGAGGAAACTAAAATTACTTGATTTTTGAACTGATTTGAGATATAAATCGTGCTTATAATGTCAAATATATAAATTCTTATCTGTCAGATACTGTGTAACCGGTTAGCACGATAGAGTAACCATCATGACATGCTTAGTTTAAATTTTCACATACTTGTCTTCTGGTGTGAAATCTGTGTTTTAACAAAAGAGTTTTAGTGATCTTATAATAATAACTAGACTGTTAAAAGCTTAAGTTTGCGGGAATCAGGAGGTATGCATGCTATTTGGGGAGATGGAGTGTAAGACGCACTCTCCAAGCAAAAGAAAAGAAAAAGAAAAAAGATAAGAAAAAGAAAGGAAAGAGAAAAGTGAAATAGAATAAACACTTCGGCTATGTCGAGTTTTGTGGCCTTTAATATTCGAGCAAGTAAGCCCTAGGGGTGTCTCTACACCCAGTGCCCTAAGGCCGTCTGGTCTGGGAGTCGTTGGTCGAAAGCTCGCTACACGGGTATCATTGAAAAGCCTAAGAGGACTAGGCATTGCACAATCGAGTGTGTACACAGGAAAGTGCAAAAACGCCCTCATGAGTAAATAAAAGTATAATAAAACCCCTGTTGACTCTTGACTTAAGTAATGCATGGTCTTAGTTAGAAATTATCTGATTTACTGTGATTCGTGAGCTGAAACTTATTTTTCCCCTAAGAAGCATAGTATGTGAGATATTTGTTCAAAAGCATGTTTAATGGTTGCTAGGCACACAACGCACAACACATCAGTGCTGACAGCTTTGGATTTGCAAGAATATGCCTTATAATCTTGTTTTTGGATATCTCTCTGTTTGATTATCTTGTGGTTTTTTGAGGCATTGCTTTGAAAGTTCAATTCTGACGGGGACTTGGATTCGCATTCATATTAGTATAGGTTGCATTCATTGTAGATAGTGCATTGCATCTTGTGTTTAGTTTTGTATTGGTTGCTTGAGGGCAAGCAACGTTTAAGTTTGGGGGTATTTGATTAGTGGTTTTTATGACTACTTAATTGGATAGTAACCAGCTTGTTCTGTTGCCCAAACTCAAGTATTCTTGTGTTTTTAATATGTTTTTGCTTTGTTTTGTAGATTGCATGTTTTGGGACTCTCTTGACGCATTTTGAGCTTAAAATGATAAAGTACAGCCAAAAAGAGCAAGAATGGAAGGATGGCATGACCATAGGAGGAGGTCAAGCAGCTGATGGCTATGTGATAATGCCACGAGGATCAAAAAGAGGCTGGCTTGCCAGGCATAAGAAGTTGCCAAGTGAAGATGACAAGAGTAGCCAAGTGTAGCAGCCTAAGAAGCATATTAGCAGAATTTCATAGCTCGTGCGGCCGCGCCTAGTTAAGGCAACAAAGTCGCGCTCCCGCGTCAACTAGCAGGGCAGACAGGCAAAACTGGGGACAAGCGCGGCCGTGCCAGGACCGCAGCATAAAGCCGCGCGGTCGCGCCGGCACGGCTTGACTGATTCTTTGACTTTTCATTTCAGCAGTTCGTGGATTGGCCAAGGCATATAAGGGGGGCTCGGTTTAGACAGAAGAGATGATTCGTTAGCCCTAGTTTAACCCTAGCTCTCTCTTCCTTTCCTTTACATTTCTTGTATATATTAGGAGTAGATTAAGGCTAGATTAGTTTAGTTAGTTAGTTTTCTATGGTTTGATTAGTATTGAAGATTGAAGCATTTGGATATCATCAAAGATCCAAGCTTGGAGAAAGAACACAGATTTGCATTCTCTATCTCTTTACTCTCCTTGTTATCATTTTGTATTCGGATGATGTATATTCATATTGTGGATGATATATTTGAGTCATTTATGACTTAAACTCTATTTTGAGGTTTCAATGGAACCTAATGAGTAGTTTACTTTGATATACCTTCCATGTTGGTCTATTGATGTTATATGATTGTCTCTTGCGATTCATGCTTTCATTGCTTAATTGACTAGCTACCAATTATTGTGATAACCCATATGGACTTGACAGACGAAGTGTGGATTTAGATCTAATCGTAGTAGCGGGAGATTGTATGTTCACATGAAGTTGGACGTATGATTTGTGCTTAGGATAGACATATACCGAAGCGCCGCTCGTAGTCAATTGAGAACCTGTACGTAAACCCTATTTATTTGTAGACCGCATAGACATATAGTGGTTTAGGTAATGTGGGTGTTCATGTGCGGTCTATCTTCTGTGGATTGAATATGATATGGATTCGGTGCATCGAAAGACGGCCGTCTCTCACTTTCGTGTTCTCGGCTAATAAACTATTGCAATTGATTTGACTTAATTGAAAGTTTATTGACTTAGATGAATCATTAGGGAAAATTGGGATCTCATGTCTTGATTATCTGATTTCACTCTAGAATCACTTAGTTTAAGTTTATTTGCTTGTCTAGATAATTTAGTTTTTAATTAAAACATTTTACCGCTCGTTTAAATAAGACTGTAATGATTATGTGCTAGTGGTTTGGCGGCCTTTTATCTGTTAATTCTCCATGGGAACGATATCTGTACTTACTCTTTATTACTTGTTGACCGCGTATATTTGCGCGTAATTGTCATACCCATTCAGGGTCAACATTCTTCTTTCAATCATGATATATCTTTATTGAATTTAAACTTGCTGAGCAAAGTCGTTGCTCACTCTTGCTATATCATGATATTAAATTTCAGGTTAAGACGAAGGTTTGAAGAAGATCAGAGACAAGAGCAAAGTACAATAATAGACGGTTATACGATTAACTATTTAGTTATCATATGTAAACCTTTTGTAAATTTGAAGGTATGTATTCAGTTAAGGTTAATAAACTTGGAAAAATGTTATAGAATTATGTGAAATAAACAATATATGTTTATTATTTTGCATTAGATGATAGAATATATATGATAATGAAGTACCGTAACGTACCAAGTCCGAGGTTCTTGGGACCCAGATTTGGGGGCGTCACAGCTTGGTATTAGAGTTGTAGGTTATAAACCTTAGGTTGGATTACCTTAGGCTATAACTACAGAGATGAGGATAAGGAAGAAACTCAAATAGAGTTTAATGCTAAGCGATGAATTTGGTAAATTCATTATTAAGTTAATGAGAAGATAAATAAGATTCAAAGAAGAATCTTAAAGATTTATAAAGATGAGAATTCGGAGTTACCTGACTCCAATAATAAAGATGAAAAATGATAATAAATAGATCAAGTCTATAAGATGAAAAGTGAAAAATCATAATATAATATAATTAAAGGAAAAGAAGATCGTAAAATAAAATGATCCGAAGATAGAAAAGAATCGTAATATAACACGATTATAAGAAGAGATCACAACGTGATCTGATGAGGTCATAGAAGGACAGATAATTAATCTATTGATTGAAGATTTAATAGCAGAATTGCTATACGAGAATGGTTCTATGAAATAGTATGAGTTAAACTCAAAAGAGTCGAAAAGGATGATATACGGATTAAATAAAATTTGCATTGAGCAAAGAAGAGACTAAAATTATGTGGGATTTCGATTGAGGGCTCATGTGATAGCTGAGTTGTACAAATCTTTGTATGGACGGGGGTTTTGTGCTTGGTCTAACGACTACTTAGTTTATCACATTGATAATCATTGAAGTATTGGTGTCGCGCTATTCGCTATATATATGTTGATAAGGTGATTCTTTTCTCATGTGTATAACGGATAGGTAGAGAATATAAGATTAGGTGCGAGTTCTTAAACCTCACACTTATGGTAAGTTTGTGACTCATAATTGTATGGTATGTTTTTGAACCTCTAAGCGTATGGACAGTTCCTGATTGGTTCTTAAACTATGTATTGCTAGGATAAGTTCCTAAACTCATATTATTATGTAAAGTTCCTGAACTCCTAACTTGTGATATGTTTGATGAACTATACTGGGGTATAGAAATTTATGGATGAAGAATTGAGGATTTTTAATAGATAAAATTATTAAGCAATTGATCATTATAGTAATTAAAGTTGATGATAGAAACATAGGTATTCCAAATCTTCTAGGCTAGACTTCAATTTTTTGACATCAAGCTAAATTCGCACTAATGTGCCTATAAAAATATAAATGAATTTTTGTTATCAGCAGCACATGGGTACAATTGTGTAGACGTGGGCTTCGAACCACTAACACATCGTTACTTGTAGCGGCATGATAACACCAAAAATGATTTTCAATGGTTTTGAGCTGTTTAAAGAAGAGTCTACGCTAACTGTTTCGGCTAGACAAAAATAATTTGAGATATCAAAAGGTATTTTATATATCATCGATGCATCAAGAAACCTGATGCAGAAATGATAAAAATGATGGAGTTATCAATGTAGAATTATCTAGTGTTGGACACAATCTAAGGATCTTCAGCTCACTATGGTACGATGTAGTATAACAAAGTCATAAAATGACAAAATCCTTAAACGGACTGTAAATACAGTGCGCTATCATGACGTCAGGAAATGATTTTTAGAATTTTAAAGAAAAGTTAAGTGCCAATTGAATTTGGCCAGATACATGTTTCGATTGATATTCGAGTTATTGGTATACGTCTAAGCTATTTGATTCAGCTAGACGAATATTTATGAAAAATTCAAGTATCTCTTTGAGAATTTATCCCAAACCAAATTGTTTTGGTGCGGATTCTTATGCTAAATATGAGTTGAACAACCCCGAATAAGAGAGATATGCTGATTGGATAAAATAGTCCAATCTATTAGCGCAAATAGTAGCTAAACCATATTAATATGTTATGCATGACGTAAGCGTATGATAGGCTAATTACCTAAAGTACTAGTATTGGTAGTTTACCTTCTTCGTGATTGTAAACATACCTACCACATCATGTTTTAGATTTGGTTACGGTGAATACCGTTAAACCTGAGAGTTCACGGTCTATATGACCCCTCAGCCCGATATGAAAAGTTTTAACTCCTTAGAGAGAAGTCATGGAAGAATGTGATGGTAGTAGATCTCCTCATAATAGGAAGCAAGACGTATTCATTAAATTGAGCATGAAGTCAAGTAAAGGTTAACTTGAAAACTTAGTTTTGATGAATAAAAGGAGTAGGGATTAGTAAACTGAAATTTCAAGGACGAAATTCTTAGAAGAAGGGGTGAATGTGACAACCCAAAAATCTATAAGATTTTAAATGATTAAAATAAAGGTTAAAAAATAAAACCTAGATGAGAATTTGAGGATTTATTTAAAATTTTTAAATAAAACCTATATGGTTTCCTATTTGAATGAGAATAGAGAAAATATGGGTTACAAAATTTTAAAACCCTAAAAATGGTGTGAATGAATATTAAGGATAAGGTATCACGATATCTATAAAATTGATGTGAACTAAATAGTGTAAGAGATGCTATGAGGATAAACAAATATGTGTATATGTATATATATATATATATATATATATATACTTAGTAAGGTGCTATATATTTTAGCAAGAGGAATGATGAATTAAGTTAAGGATATGAGAATCAAGATAAAAACTATGTTAGTAATTAGCATAGTTTGAATGTTGGCCTTGACTAGCAAATAAGAAGATGAATAAGTATAAAGTCATTAGCTAATATGATTAGCAATAAAAATAGAGTAAGTTAAAACTCAAAATTTGAGTTAGAGATAGAATTTTGAAGCACGGACTGCTCGGTTGCGTCCGGAACGGCAAGTTTAGTCAGAAAAGACAATAAACACAAAATGTGTAAGTGTTGACTTTTTGGTCAAAGTCAACAGTTGACTTTTATGGAGAAAAGTCAAAATTGGAGTTAGAAGTGGAATACGTTGTGATTTATGTGAACTATGAATGTGATTAATTAAATATAAATTATATAATGTGCATACATTTATTTTGTATATAAAGAGATCTAAGAATAAAATTATGTAACCTAATATATATTAGGTATATTATTTAAATAACCTAAGGAGTTATATGAGAGAGTGTTAGTATATAAAAATATATACTAACCCTAAGAGATTTATTATATACCTCTCAAATAATTAATTTTATAACCAAGTCTAATTGGGTTATGAAATTAAAAAGGCATGAGTAAGGAATTTATTTTCAAATGTGGGAAATGAAAACTCTAATTAAATGATTAGGGTAGAATAGAATTAAAAGTATTGGACTATAATAATATCATAACCCAAGAATTGAAATAGAGTTCAAGTGAATTAAGATTTAATGGACTAAGGAGGTTATATTATTTAAACGAGCCCAATTATTTAATTAAGTATGGGACTTGTAGATAAATTGATTTAATAGTAATTAAATTATTAATTTAGCCCAATATATTATGTATGGGCCAAGTATAGTGATTATCCAATTTAATTATGGGTGAAACCCAAGTTAATTTTTGTTAGTAAGCAAAATAAGAGAAGAACCCAATAGATTTAATAAGTGGCCCAATTTTTGATCCACTTAAGGAGGGACTTTTTAGTCATTTGTTAAGTAAATCAAAAATTAAAATAAAATAAATATTTGATGGATATTAAGGCCACATAGCCGAATATGATAGATGGAGAAAAGATATTGGGTGGAATTTTTTTAGAGATAAGGTGATAAGGTGGAAAGATAAGATAAGAAGGAAGAGAAAAGATAAGGAAAGAAGAAGAAGAAGATATTTTGGCATGATAAGGCCACATGGCAGGTAAAATGAAGAAGGGATAAGAAGATAAGAAGAGAAAAGAAGATAGAGAAAAGAATGATAATGAAAGAGAAAAGGAAAAAGAAGAAAGAGAAAGAGAAAGAGAAAAAGAAAAAGAAAAAGAAAAAGAAAAAGAAAAAGAAAGAAGAACGGCAAACCGAGAGGGAGAGAAGGGGAAGAGGGCGGCAGCCCATGAGGGAGATGGAGAGGAGAAAGCAAGGTTCTCTAAGGAAGAAGAAGAAGAAGGAAGGCTTGAGAAAAATGTATAATCCTAAAACTAGTTTATGTAATTGATTTTAGGTATTCCAAATCAAAGCTTGGATTTATGTTTTTAAACTGAAAAACCATGAATATACATGTTGATGAGTATTTTATGTTTAGATTTACCCATATTTGGTGTTGATTTGGTTGGAAATCAAAAGAAAAGAAAAATAATTTTCACTGTTTTTGATCTACACCTTCTTTTTACAATCTGTCAAAGGGCGGTGTTAGATATATGAGTTATCTAGTAAACTCAAGTAGTAGAACTCAAAAATATTAAGTTTACAAGCCGTAGTGGCTGTTTTAGCCAAAATAGTTTCGTTTTTCTGAAAAAGGAATTATTTATTTTGGACCAGTCTGGAACGAAGGTATTTTTGTCCACTTTTTGTGCTTTAAATATTTGAGGAAAATTTAGAGTGATAATATCAGAGGTTAGGCAGTTCTGTAAAAATTTGAGAATTTTTGGCCATACGGGTTGAGAGTTATGGATTTTACGGCTAAATGCTATTTTTAGAAGGCTACCCAAATAACTCTCTGTGTATAAGTCCAAAAATTATAAAATTTTTACTGGAAGTATATGTATATAACAAGAGCTTAACATGTAAATTTTAGAAGTTTTGGAGTTAATCTCGATTTATGAGAAATCTGAGAAGATTTGGCCATTATGGACTATTTAAATATAGTAAATGTATTTTAAAAATTTCGCGAAAAATATATGTTCAATTTGGGACTATATTCTGCCAAATCCCAGAAAAGAAATATTTTTGGGATTGATTTGGTATTTTTCATATAAATGAGGTTATATGGATAAATGAGTTTAATTAAATATATGATGTCAAAAATATGAAAATAAGGTTTTCCGACTTGAGACCCTTAAGCATGGTTTGTACAGATTTTTAATAGAGGTTTGGGTCGGTTGGGAAGTGTTATGATGTTTATGACATTTTAGAATGATTTAATGAGCAAATGAAGGAACGAAAAACAATTAAAATAAATTATTTATTAATGTGATTAATGACTTAAATTATTTTTTTATGACTAATAATATTGGATTGAAATATTATTAGTAATGTTTGAGTTAAAAGTTATTAAAAGGTGAATAACCTTAGCTTAAAATATTATTAAATAATTAATAATATTAAACGAGAATTTAAAATAGAGAAATAAGTTATTTTAAATATAGTTGTTGAATTTGGTATTCAAAGAACTATATTATGTATGTGATATGTTGGAAAGAAGGATTCAAGGTACTGAAGTTAGTTTCGGGTTTACTGAAATGGTTTTAGTCTACTGAAATGGTTTCAGTCTGCTGAAATGGATTATGGTCTGCTGAAATAGTGATTTCAGGATGCTGAAATGTAATCTGGTTTACTGAAATAGTATTTTCAGTTTACTGAAATGTTATCTAGTTTATTAAGATAACATATAAAGGAAAAACTTATAAGTATAAGTTATGACATGATGAAAAGATTATCAAAGTGTAATGATAATACTAAGACTATAATATAATGTCTAATACTTAACTATGTGATTGAATGTTAGACAAGTTAATATAAGATGATAAGAACTTATAAAGTGAGCAATTAAGTATTAAGTCTAAAGTAGTACAGTCGTATTCTATAATAGTTGATGTTTAGTATCTGTGATGCCCCCAAATTCGGGACCGCCACTTGGTCACTCGAATTCGGTTCGTCACGTGCTCATGGTAAAACAATAATAACTAATATCACACATTCACAGTGGAAGATCTAATTTAGAATAATATACAATGATTTATTATAATTATTCCCCCAAGTCTCGCAACCTACAGTACTTAATAGATTACACAATGATATCGAATAAAGACTTATTACATAATCCTACTTAAGCTTAAACATTGTCTGAAGACAGTCTTAATATAACATAACAATTTGAAACATAAAGGAACAAGCTAGTCGGTAGCCTTGCCCTTGCCCTTGTCTTTCCCAGAGACACTTCCTTGTTCCGCCTTAACTGAAAGGTTTTAAAATAAGCAAGAATGAGCACAAATTGCCCAGCAAGTAATATACAACAAGGATGATAAGTATTATATCACGAGTTTGAAATATCGAAGTATAAACTCTAAGATAGTTCAGAGTTTCAGAATAATATCAGGAACAACAAATATCAACAATTCTCGAATCACATCTTTGGAATATGAAATGATAATTCAATATAGATCAACAGATATATATGAATTCAAAGGCTATCAACGTATCCAACTGGATAAAATAATTTATACTGAGCAGTCACTAAGGACTATTGAACATCTACTAGAATTACCAATATTAAACTGATAACCCAAAAGAAATAAGTATAATAGATGATCAGTCTACAATACTCTATGTTATGCATAACCACAGTAATATTCACTCGTGTGTTGGGGCTTCCAACAATAAACACTCCCCTTACCATAAGGGTTGTTCAACTCAGTTTTCAAGATTTTCGCACCGATAAAAAGGTTTGGACAGTTTTATAAACATGCATATAGTCTAGCCGAATTAAGTGGCAGAGACACTTTCACAATATTCAAGAATAATACCAAGTTCAACATGAATAATAGCTTTCACAAGAGTTTAAATATACTAGCTGAAATGAACAAGTAAGACAACTTGCATTCAAAGAGATAAAGTTTAGATTCTCGCTTATAATATTCGTTGAATAAAGTAATACAATGGTTAGGATACTTGCACTATAAATGAGTGTAAGTTAGAAAACTTGCACAATCATAGATTTCCTTGCATAAAGTAAATGTGTCGGTTAGGATACTTGCACTATAAATGAGTGTAAGTCAGGAAACTTGCACAATCATAGATTTCCTTGCATAAAGTAAATGCGTCGGTTAGGATACTTGAACTATAAATGAGTGTAAGTCAGGAAACTTGCACAATCATAGATTTTCTTTCATAAAGTAAATGCGTCGGTTAGGATACTTGCACTATAAATGAGTGTAAGTCAGGAAACTTGCACAATCATAGATTTCCTTGCATAAAGTAAATGCGTCGGTTAGGATACTTGCCTTAAGTGTAGTTTATCCACGTAAAGCCTAATATTGCTTCTAAAAATTTATGCTATCCTATTAATGTATATATATATATACACACACATTAGTTATACACATCGAATTCACATACTTGACATGTAAATTGAGCACATACATCAAGTTCTATCTTAGCTACACAATCAAATCGTATAACTATATATTAACAAACCACATAGTTTAATAATCAACTATAGTTCTTACTTGTAATTGTCTTAGAAAATCATACTTCGATAGTTTACGTCGTGTCCAACTATGTGAGTGTTCATATAGATCATGCGTAGCGACATAAAGAATACTAGCATGCAACCCTATAAGTTCAGAATACAACCATGCAACGTGTATGAAGCTTAGTTTGCAAACATATTCGAGTTAGTCTTTAACAGTCATTTTAAACCAAGCCAAAGCAATCTAGTTCATAAAGGAAGTTTCAAATCATATCTCACACCTAGTTAAGTTACGAGCATATGCTAGCAAGTTCAGACTTAAATAACATATGCTTCGTCAAGGGTTGTTTTCAAAATCATGAGTTCTCTTATTATGTGAAGTAAACTATGGAAACATGTATTGCACAAGAGGGACTCCATAAATTATGTTACATTTACTTAGTATGAATTATAATTTCATTGCTCTCGGATTGGACAAACAGATAGTCATTTATGGGCCTGTCTGCACAGCGGCGCGGCAACAATAGCAGCAAGCTGGCGCTGCTGCGCTGGAGGCGCCATGGCGCGAACACAATACCTGGAATCGGCGCTGCGACGTGGGGACGCTGGGACTGAGGCACTGTGGCGCTGCAGCGCGTAGATAACACTGCGCATCGGCGCTGCGGTGCCGGGCTGCAGACTCAGTTCCTGCAGTTCACACTGCAGCCAAAACCGACCCAAAACTTTCCATTTCATCGATTTCAACATACCCATATGCTATTAGACTAACCTCTTTAACTTACTAACATATATATATATATATATATATATATATATATATGCTTATATAACAGTCAATCGACATCGATCAATTCCTAAATTCATGAACTCCAACTAAATTCAAGAATTTGATGTTTTTATAGAAATTGTACAGGAAAATGGAAATGAAAGACAAGAAACCTATATAGTGGTTCCATCATGTATGTATGTTCATATAGAACAATATAAGGGTTCTACAACCTAAACACAATCTAATTTGGTATAATCAAGAAATGAGATTTTTACAGAAAAACGAAAATGAAGAACAAAAAGAGGGATTATACCTCTATAATACGAATTAAGAACTTGCTGCTAAGGAATTCTCTACTCTTCCGACTACTAACACTGATATATAAATGCTCTCAATTTATCTTAACCAAAATCTCAGCAAGTGAGTTTGTGAGGGAGAGAGTTCAATTTATAGAGGAATTCATACCCAGACAATACAATTGTCCATCAAATTGAACCAACGGGATTTGAGAATTGCATGGGGGTTAAGGAGTAGTAGATAGATTAGTTGGTGAAATAGTGAAGCTGTAGCAATCAACCATTCTCCTTCATGATGATAGCTAGCAAGCTGAGTTTGTGAGTTTGAGGAAATAGGCTTTAGCTTCATGATGCTATGCATGGAAAAGGGTGTTGGGTTTGTACGTAACGCAATCATGCAATCAAATCACATAAATAGGGCGGAAGCGTAAGAAACTAGGTTTTCAAAATTTATACAAACCCATTACCATGATCATTCTTGTGCATCAATTATCAGTGAATGAGGAAGGAGAAAAATAGAATTATACCTTTGAAGATCCAAGCTTCCTCAGGCACAAGTTCTACTCCTTTGATTCCTTTAATTCCTCTGTAGTGGCTCTTTCCCTTGATCAATGTCAGCCACCCAAATGTTTGGCCTCTAACGGTGATCCACCAAGGAAGATGAAGAACTCAGTAAGATGGGTTATTGGCTTAACCCTTGTTTCTATCTCTATAGAATATGTGTACTCCCAACTCTTAAAAAATTCACGTACCTTATTTCTGATATAAGACTCTCTTATATAGATATTAGGTTAACCCTCCTAATCCAATTAGAATAGGGTTTTAATTAATTAATTAATTAAATACTTTTAATTTATTTATATCCTAATCTTTATTAGCATTGAGAGAGAGTACTGATATTATATTAATTCCTAAACTCTTTTAGAATTAAAATAATAATAATAATAATAATATTAATAAGACTCCTCTTATTAATTTATATTTAATATTTCTAAAATATTAAATAATAAACATTAAGCTATTTAATTTATTCTATCATCATAGATTAAATTAATTATACTTAATGCATTATTACTATCATGCCATTTTCTTCTTAAATAATTCTTCTTCCTTTTATGGTGTGACCCTTTAGGTTCTCTATATTAAACCGGTTGTGAATAAATCAATTAGAACAATTCTAATCTTATTTAAATAAACAAATTAAACTAATAATCTATTTAAATAAATAACATTTATTCTACAATAGGGATAAGCCTCCCTAGCGATCAACGACTTTCCAGATAATATAGATTTCAACATTAATCATAAAAGAACCTGTGAGTTAATAGTTACCGTACAATTCAATCCTTCCACCATACAATGTCCCAATTAAATATAAGACATGGATTTACTATCAAGTCTTAATTTATTTAATCATATGTATTTCGATTAGAAAATGCACAACTCCAAATAATGCAAATTAGAAACCTCTTTCTAATTTCATTCTACCTTGGCCAAGGATTCCTGGGTTGTCATTTAACGAATCACATAGGACATATCTCCTCTTTTACTAGAGGTGGTAGATTCTTTATTGATCATTCATTATCTCCATATGTAACTCATTACACCCAAGCATACCCTATATATGCCTTAAAAGGCCTTAAGGAATTAGTCAAAGTATAATTTGTTACATACAAGATACTATGATGATCTCAAGTCCAAGGATCACATGTACTACTATCACATTAGGAATTCCTATTAACAGGCGAGTAAAACTCCATTAGGTATTCCATAGCGAGTCACGTTCAGTGAACTTATTCTCCAATAAACACCTACATACTTGCTTTAGTGTCTCCACACAAATGACCATGAGATCAGTCATCCTCATCCAATGAGCAAGTAGCATATGTACCAATCTAGCCGGATTTACTAATCTCCATTTTAGTAATCCCACAATTGGGAACTATTTTAGTTTTTAAGCTTTCTAAGAATTTAGATCTCATTATCATGATCTCATCATGATTCTAAAAGCATTGCTTAAAACTATGGGTTATTTACATATTATAAAAACAGCACCATGTAGATAATTATATGCCTTAAATGAATATTTTATTAATAAATAAATAAGATTATTTACAAAGTATGTGCTTTGTCATCATATATGATTGGCTTGTATGCACACTACTATCAATCTCCCACTTGCACTAAAGCCAATCGCCATGGTATCTCATACCCATCTTCTCTAAGTGACGATCAAACTGCTGTTGTGTTAAAGCTTTAGTGAATGGATCTGCAATGTTGTCTTGAGAGTCTACACGCTCCAAGGTGACGTCTCCTCTTTCAATGATCTCCCTGATCAAGTGAAATCGCCGCAACACGTGTTTAGATTTCTGATGAGACCTGGGTTCCTTAGCCTGTGCAACCGCTCCGGTGTTGTCACAGTATACGGGAACTGCTTCTCCATTGCTAGGAACCACACCAAGTTCAGTTATGAACTTCTTCATCCAAACAGCTTCCTTTGCAGCTTCACTTGCAGCTATATACTCTGCCTCTGTCACTGAATCAGCAACCGTTTGCTGCTTGGAACTCTTCCAACTCACTGCACCTCCGTTCAAGGTAAACACATACCCTGAAACAGATTTACTATCATCTTGGTCTGTTTGAAAACTTGAGTCCGTGAATCCCTCGAGTTTTAATTCAGACCCACCGTAGACAAGAAAAATATCTTTAGTCCTTCTCAAGTACTTTAGGATATTTTTCACTGCCTTCCAGTGCTCTTCTCCTGGATTCGACTGGTATCTGCTTGTTACACTAAGTGCGTGAGCAACATCCGGTCTAGTACATATCATACCGTATATGATAGATCCTATTGCAGAAGCATAAGGGATCTTACTCATACGGTCTCTCTCCTCAGGTGTCTTTGGGGCCTGTTTCTTAGAGAGATTTATTCCATGGCTCATCGGCATGAGACCTTTTTTGGAATCTTCCATGCTAAACCTCTTTAGCATCGTATCAATGTACGTTCCTTGGGATAAGCCGAGCATCGTTTTAGATCTATCTCTATAGATCTTTATTCCCAAAATATAGGATGCTTCACCCAAGTCCTTCATGGAGAAGTTTTTAGATAACCAGATTTTAATGGATTGTAACATAGGAATGTCATTTCCTATCAGTAATATATCATCAACATATAATACAAGGAATGATACTGCGCTCCCACTAACCTTCTTGTATACACATGGTTCATCCTCGTTTTTGATAAAATCTAACTCTTTGATTGTCTCATCAAAATGAATGTTCCATCTACGAGAAGCTTGCTTCAACCCATAAATGGATCGTTGTAGCTTACAGACTTGATTTGTTCCAACTTTTGAAATAAATCCCTCTGCCTGTGTCATATACACATCCTCCTCAAGTTTCCCATTGAGGAAGGCCGTTTTCACGTCCATCTGCCAGATCTCATTGTCGTTGTAAGCTGCAATCGCAAGCAAAATCCGAATGGACTTGAGCATGGCTACTGGTGAGAAGGTTTCATCATAGTCAACTCCTTGTCTTTGTTTGAAACCTTTTGCAACCAGTCGGGCCTTATAGGTCTCTACCTTTCCGTCTGCTCCAGTCTTTTTCTTAAAAATCCATTTACACCCAATAGGTTTAATACCTTCAGGTGGTGAAACCAAAGACCATACTTTGTTTTCATACATGGAGTCCATTTCGGATTTCATGGCTTCAAGCTATTTCCCTGAGTCTTTATTACTCATAGCTTGTTCGTAATTCAATGGATCATCATCATTCATGATGTGTACCTCATCGTCATCCTCTATAACGAATCCATACCTCTCAGGTATCTTCGGTACTCTTCTAGATTTACGAACAGGGTATGGTACAGTAGGTTCTCCTACTTGGTTAGGTACCTGACTTTGGTCCGTGGTAACTTGTGGTTCTTGAACTTCTTCAAGATATATCTTGCTCCCACTGACCCCTTCATGGATAAACTCTTTCTCCAAGAAGGTAGCATGTTTCGCAACAAACACCTTTTGATCAGTTGGATGATAGAAATAATACCCTACGGTTTCTTTAGGGTATCCCACAAATCTACACTTATCGAATTTAGTCTGTAGCTTATCATTTTCAAACTTTTTGACATAAGCTGGACAACCCCAAGTCTTAACATGCTTAAGATTTGGTTTCCTCCCTTTCCACATCTCATATGGAGTCGTTGGGGCGGATTTGGTAGGTACCTTGTTAAGTAGGTATGCAGCCGTTTCTAGGGCATATCCCCAGAAGGAAATTGGAAGGTCGGTAAAACTCATCATAGATCGAACCATGTCCAACAGTGTTCGATTTCTCCTTTCAGATACTCCATTTAACTGTGGTGTACCTGGAGGAGTCCATTGTGAGATTATACCATTTTCTCTGAGACAATTGAGAAACTCACTGCTTAAGTATTCTCCACCTCGATCTGATCGAAGTATCTTAATACTCTTTCCCGTTTGTTTCTCTACTTCACTTCTGAACTCTTTGAACTTTTCAAATGATTCTGATTTGTATTTCATTAAATACACATATCCAATTCTTGAGTGATCATCAGTGAAAGTAATAAAATAAGAATACCCACCCCGTGCACTTGTTGTCATAGGTCCACAAACGTCTGTGTGAATCAATGCCAACAACTCTGTAACTCTCTCTCCTTTTCCACTAAAAGGAGATTTAGTCATTTTACCCATGAGACAAGATTCACAAGTTGGATATGATTCATAATCAGATAGCTCGAGGAGCCCATCTTTATGCAACTTGGATAATCTTGTTTCATTGATATGACCGAGTCTACAGTGCCACATATAGGTATAATTAATATCATCTCTTTTCCTTTTCTTAATTTGTTCAATTTGAAACATATTTTCTTGTAAGTCAAGTGTATAAAGTCCATTTTGCAAATTTCCAATACCATATAAAACATCGTCTTTATAAATAGAACAACCATTGTTCTTTATAATAACGTCAAAACCTTCCATATCCAATACAGTAATTGAAATAATATTTTTAATAATATTCGGAACATAATAACAATTATTAAGATAAATGGACTTGCCCGAAGGCATTGCTAAATAATAAGTTTCTACAGCTAATGCAGCAACTTTTGCTCCATTTCCCACTCGTAGGATCACCTCATCTTTGTTCAGCTTTCTACTTCTGACCAGTCCCTGCACAGTATTACATATGTGAGAACCACAGCCGGTATCCAATACCCAAGTAGAATTATGACTTTCAGAAAAATTAATTTCAATCATAAACAAACATTGATTGGAAGTCGAAGCTTCTCCAAGCTTCTTCTCTGCTAGAAACTTCTTGCAGTTCCTCTTCCAATGTCCCGGTTTATTGCAATGAAAGCACATTCCTTTAGCTGGGTCAGGTTTCTTTTGCTCCTTTTCTTTCCCTTTTCCCTTAGCCTTCTTAGATTTCTTCTTTTCAGAAGACACCTTGGGCCTTTTCCTTTTATTGGAATAATCCACCATCAAGACATGGTTCTTCTTGGATGAGAAGTGACCTTCTGCAGTTTTCAGCATGTTAAGCAACTCAGGTAAGCTGACATCTAGCTTATTCATGTGAAAATTAACCACAAACTGCGAGAAGGTCTCAGGGAGTGACTGCAAGACCAAGTCTTGACTCAATTCCCCATCCATGACGAACCCAAGCTGTCCAAGGCGTTCAATCAAATTGATTACCTTCAGAACATGAGTCTCGACGGCAGTGCCCTCGATCATCCGAGATCGGAAGAGCTCCTTAGATATCTCATATCTAGTAGTCCTACTCTGTTCACCATACAACTCCTTGAGGTGAAGCAGCATAGCAGGATCATCCATTTTTTCGTGCTGACGCTGAAGCTTGTTATTCATGGATGCGAGCATGATGCATTGAGCCACAGATGCATCATCTTGCCACTCATTGAAAGTGGCAATCTCTTCCTCAGAGGCTGTTTCTGAAACAGATTCAGGGATAGTGGAATTTAGGACATAAGAAATCTTTTCAGCAGTGAGAACAATTCTCAGATTTCTTAGCCAGTCCTCATAATTCGGGCCGGTAAGCTTATTTGCATCAAGTATACTTCGTAGTGAGATTAGTGATTTTGACATTTTTAAAATTCTGCATGTGAAAAGACAACATTTTAGCAAACATTCATTTTATTAACTTTGCATAACAAAATAAATTTAGGTCTTTATTTTAAATTGGTATCTCCCACTATTTTCATCAAACTATATTACCCCCACTCATATAGTTCGGCAACATCTAATTAAAGATTTGCTAGTGAGATTAAGGATCCCATTTCAAATGTATATAACCTTGTGGATAGCACAACAAGCGATATACAAATAAATAGGTAGACAACTCTTGTCAATTACATCACCATGTAACTCCTTTTATTTTGTCTCTTAAATCATAATGGTCATGTGTGTGCACATCCGAACTAAAATGATTTAAGTTAAGTCCAGCCTAGCACTTCCATAAATTTAAAAAAGAAAAATTTTCGTCCTTGTGGATAGCACAACAAGACTAGATCGTTCAATTTTCTTGATAAGCATCAAATGTGATTAATTAACATCTTAAATATTCAATACTCGCCTTGTGGATAGCACAACAAACTCATATTAAATATTTAATACTCTATTAACTAATCATGCTAGAAGGCGACGTTCGATATTCCAAATATCATTTGAACGCTTCAGACTTAATAATATTTCTTTGAGGGGTTTGTTATTATTTGTCTCATCTTTTTAAGCGCGCATGCACATATATATATAAAATACGCGTCATTTTATTAAACATGCGAAGCATGTTTGTATAAAATATAATATATATAATATTTAGCATGCAATATAGAATACTATATTCTACCCGGATTGATTATGGACTTTTATTCTAGTTTGGTTCACTAGAGCCACCAAGTGAACCAAAAGGTCAAACCTAGGAGTGCAAAAATTTAAATTTAAACATAACTGTTACATTTAAACCCGGGCTCCATACAAACGGGTCTTCACGCGCTCCTTGCTCCTAGGTCTCCAGTTTCTTCAAGATAATTCTAACTATCTCTATTACATAAATTATTTTTAAATAGAAACCTTGATCAGCAATCAAGGGGAAGTACATAGAAGGGAGATAGAATTTACATCGAGAATAAAACTAGAGAAGACGAGGTACGCAGACCCCATTTTATAAAACCCATTCATTCAAGCATTCAACCAAAATAAAATCCAATCACATTGGTCATAATCCATAATCAATCCCTTTTATTACCATACATATCATCATACGTATCAATAAAACTTATTCATCTCATGAAAATAAATTCATTCCATATATGTATTAATATCAGTTAATGGGCAAAAGTTTGCTAAACTTTGTTTTTGGAAAAATAAACTCCTTTATTTCATTCAAAAACAATTCCAAATTAAACTCTTTAATTTTAGCAATTCTGAAATCTCATTTCATATAAAATAAACATCTTTATTTTAAACATTTATTAATTAAATAAACCATTCATTTAATTAAATAAAATAAAAAAAAATTCAGTTCCTGTCCAGTGGCGCAGCTGCGCCAAGAATTTAAAGGGAACCGGCGCAGCTGCGCAGCATGAAAACCAGGAACAGCACCCGGCGCAGTTGCGCATCAATATTGCCTTGTACCGGCGCAGCGTCGCAAAATCTAAAAAATTTTTGTTGCCCAGAACTCGATCCAATCGCATATCATACATATATAGAATCACATAGACTGATAATTAGCACAAGATTGGCTCTGATACCACTGTTGGGTTTGTACGTAACGCAATCATGCAATCAAATCACATAAATAGGGCGAAAGCGTAAGAAACTAGATTTTCAAAATTTATACAAATCCATTACCATGATCATTCTTGTGCATCAAATATCAGTGAATGAGGAAGGAGAAAAACAGAATTATACCTTTGAAGATCCAAGCTTCCCCAGGTACAAGTTTTACTCCTTTGATTCCTTTGATTCCTCTGTAGTGGCTCTTTCCCTTGATCAATGTCAGCCACCCAAATGTTTGGCCTCTAACGGTGATCCACCAAGGAAGATGAAGAACTCAGTAAGATGGGTTATTGGCTTAACCCTTGTTTCTATCTCTATAGAATATGTGTACTCCCAACTCTTGAAAAATTCACGTACCTTATTTCTGATATAAGACTCTCTTATATAGATATTAAGTTAACCCTCCTAATCCAATTAGAATAGGATTTTATTTAATTAATTACTTTTAATTAATTTATATCCTAATCTTTATTAGGATTGAGAAAGAGTACTGATATTATATTAATTCCTAAACTCTTTTAGAATTAAAATAATAATAATAATAAGACTCCTCTTATTAATTTATATTTAATATTTCTAAAATATTAAATAATAAACATTAAGCTATATAATTTATTCTATCATCATAGATTAAATTAATTATACTTAATGCATTATTACTATCATGCCATTTTCTTCTTAAATAATTCTTCTTCTTTTTATGGTGTGACCCTTTAGGTTCTCCATATTAAACCGGTTGTGAATAAATCAATTAGAACAATTCTAATCTTATTTAAATAAACAAATTAAACTAATAATCTATTTAAATAAATAACATTTATTCTACAATAGGGATAAGCCTCCCTAGCGATCAACGACTTTCCAGATAATATAGATTTCAACATTAATCATAAAAGAACCTGTGAGTTAATAGTTACCATACAATTCAATCCTTCCACCATACAATGTCCCAATTAAATATAAGACATGGATTTACTGTCAAGTCTTAATTTATTTAATCATATGTATTTCGATTAGAAAATGTACAACTCCAAATAATGCAAATTAGAAACCTCTTTCTAATTTCATTCTACCTTTGCCAAGGATTCCTGGGTTGTCATTTAACGAATCACATAGGACATATCTCCTCTTTTACTAGAGGTGGTAGATTCTTTATTGATCATTCATTATCTCCATATGTAACTCATTACACCCAAGCATACCCTATATATGCCTTAAAAGGCCTTAAGGAATTAGTCAAAGTATAATTTGTTACATACAAGATACTATGATGATCTCAAGTCCAAGGATCACATGTACTACTATCACATTAGGAATTCCTATTGACAGGCGAGTAAAACTCCATTAGGTATTCCATAGCGAGTCACGTTCAGTGAACTTATTCTCCAATAAGCACCTACATACTTGCTTTAGTGTCTCCACACAAATGACCATGAGATCAGTCATCCTCATCCAATGAGCAAGCAACATATATACCAATCTATCCGGATTTACTAATCCCCATTTTAGTAATCCCACAATTGGGAACTATTTTAGTTTTTAAGCTTTCTAAGAATTTAGATCTCATTATCATGATCTCATCATGATTCTAAAAGCATTGCTTAAAACTATGGGTTATTTACATATTATAAAAACAGCACCATGTAGATAATTATATGCCTTAAATGAATATTTTATTAATAAATAAATAAGATTATTTACAAAGTATGTGCTTTGTCATCATACATGATTGGCTTGTATGCACACTACTATCAAAGGGAAATGAGCTAATAATAAGGGACAACCAAAAATAAACTCAGCATTCATGCATATATACAACACTAAGGCTCAACATGTATATATCCACTTAGGTTGTATAATGTATGGTTAGGCTATAATGAAATGCCACAATGTATTCCCAATGAATAAGTAATATGTTAATATAGTAAGGAAAAATTGTACACATACAACCCATGTACATTATTTTAATGTATATTCATATACACATTGTCACATAAGCATTTCATGATGCATTCATATGGCTTCAATAAATATGAATCTTATTATATGGTTTCTATATATAATATAGTCACATAGATATTGTATTACACTATATAATATAGTTGGTTATTATACGTTACACTTTTAATATTGCATGCTTGCACATATGAATTAATAAATTCATTATCTTATAAATTAACAATAATATTACTTAATCCCTTCCTCGTAATTATTAATAACACTTAATTAATAATCATAGGATTAATTATCACATGAATATTGATCTTATTATATTTATGAACACGTTGCTTATTATTATTATATTATTTGCAATAATAATCATCCCCACATCATCAATTAATTATCATTAATATTCTATAACAATTAATTAATATTCTACGATAACAATTAACAACAATTTGCAATTAATTAATTGTTCACTTAATAAATTCTTCGTCAATTAATATATCTCATCAGTGTGCCACACAAGGCTTTCAATGAGTTTATCGCAACTCTATATATTCTCAATTATTATAATCATTCAATTTAATATAATTGAGTTAAGTCACAATTCATTTATATTTAAATAAATATTCATTCCCATTAATATATTCATTTAATAATATTAGGAAAATCTCGGGTATTACAGTATCTGAGCTAAACAATTCCTTCAGTGAGCGGAGGTATATACGAATTAGCAATCGATCTAACTCGCTGTGAAAACAGTGTAGAGGAGACGAAAACTAATTTGTTGGTTATTTGTGGGAAACCACTCAGTATACTGTATTGAATACTATTAAAGACTCGATGTACGCTATGTTTAAACTTGCAAATGTGTATGGTGTTAAGGAATTATTTAGTATTTGACTATGTGGTTAAATGTTAGATAGTTTACTATGATGTAATAGTATTACGAGATAAAGTATGATATGCTAATTGAAAGATCAATCTTATAACTGATAGGTCTTTTCAATAAGGATGTTCACTTAGATTGTGTAGCAGTAATCAATGGTTCAGGCAAGTTTCCCTAACTTAAACTCAAGTTATATTTGAAAGCTTGTTAGTGACTGAATATTGATGATTATTCACGTCTATACTGATTATTGATTCACACTTGGTGCATGTTGCATATGTTCATCAGGTATGAAAGGCTGATCACCTTTATTATCACAAGGTTCAGATAAAATTATTCATGGTCCTTGTTGACATTTAACCTTATTGATTCAGTCATTCAAATATTGATATTTTAATTCATGTTATTTTACAATTATTATATTGTTGAAAACTTAAAAGTTTATTCTTCTTTCAATCATGATATATCTTTATTGAATTTAAACTTGCTGAGCAAAGTCGTTGCTCACTCTTGCTATATCATGATATTAAATTTCAGATTAAGACGAAGGTTTGAAGAAGATCAGAGACAAGAGCAAAGTACAATAATAGACGGTTATGCGAATAGCTATTTGGTTATCTTATGTAAACCTTTTGTAAATTTGAAGGTATGTATTCAGTTAAGGTTAATAAACTTGGGAAAATGTTATAGAATTATGTGAAATAAACAATATATGTTTATTATTTCGCATTAGATAATAGAATATGTATGATAATGAAGTACCATAACGTACCAAGTCCGAGGTTCTTGGGACTCAGATTTGGGGGCGTCACATGGGACTTCGCTGGGGTTGTTCCAACGGCTGAACTAAACTCGGCATGTACCCGAAACTTCGCTGGGGTTGTGCCAACGGTTGAACTGAACTCAGTCTGTACCCAAAACTTTGCTGGGGTTGTATTAACGGCTGAACTGAACTCGGTTTGTACCCGAAACATAGCTGGGATTGTGCCAACGGCTGAATTGGACTCGGTCTGTACCCGACGCTTTGAAAATGGTAGTTTTTCGGTAGTTTCGCTCAAATTTTTCTGTAGTTTGCACCATTGATCCCCAGATATGGATCCAGGATGAATACCAAGGGTTTCCATAGTGTTCCCCTTTCTGTCAGAATTACGCTGCTTAAACGCAGGATTTCAGGACAAATCGCTCAATCGCGTAGCGATATTTCTTCAGATTTGACTTTTCAGCACATAGAAACTCTGTTTCAACCATAATCGAACCGAGCCCAGGGGAGTGGGACCCACCCTGGGGAGCCGCAGGTGGAGGTACGGCAGCCGCAGGTGGGCCCGCTTCCACCTGGCTTTATATTGGGCAGCAGTGGTTCATTTCTTGTAAATCTCATTTTGAGTTCCAAACGGATTTTGATCTTCTTTTTCAGATCTACGGAGCTTGGACAGCTGTTTTTTGATTTTGTCAATTCCTATGCGTTCAGTGCAGCGTAGGTAACATTTTACGTCCTTTTTTTGCAAGTTTTGACTGTTAAAAGCATGTGAACCACGTAAGGGGCTTTTAGACGTAATGTATGAAAAATGTATGCTTATATGACTTGCTAAATTTTTTTTGACTACATATGTATACATATCTTACTGTCATGCACATTTGGATGTAAGAAAATTTAGATTCTGAGACAGTCATATTTTGCTCTTTTTGATCAGTTTACTCATCCTTTTTGAGGCCTAGTGAGCCTGGATTTTAAACTAAAAATGTTCATGGTAATTGAGCTACCATGCGAAGTTGACTTTTGATTTTATTTCATAAATATGAACTGTTCCTATTTTTAGAAAGGTGTGCTACTGAATGGCCACCTAGACATGCATATATGCATGCGGGCAGTCCATTTTACAAAGAAGACTATGGCGAAATTTTTTGAAAACCCGAGTATTTAATAAACATGCAATTTTGACTCTACTGGGGATTTTTGATTGACCTATGCATGTTTTGAGATTTATCATCTGAAAAACATGCAGTTTTAACTTTACTGGAAATTTTTGACTGATCCATGCATGTTTTAGGACTTAGAGATGCATAGAATACTGATTTAAAATAATAAGCCACATGTTTTAGGCTTACCACACCCTTTTTGAGGTGATTTAGAGACTTAGTCCAGGTGATGGATAGAGATAGACCCAACAGTGCCAGTAGAGTCGTTTCAGGTGTTAGATGTAAGAGGGCTTCTGATGTTCCTCAGCCATGTCTAGCTAGACCGCCTCGTAGATTGGCGAATTCTGTGATTCGTCTAGGCCAGGACGAGCCGCTGATTGACATTAATGATGAGCAAACTTCTTTTGCTGCTCCAGTTCCCGCTCAGGCTCCACGTACAGAGGTTCCTGGCATTGTTGTGCTGACCTAGGAGCTATTGGGCGACTTGAGTCTCCATCCATCGAGGTTTCTTCATGCCAATGAGGTGACCTGAATTTTTTCTCTTCTTGGATTCTTTTCTTTCTTTTGCCATTCTCGGGGCACAGGTTTTTGACATGGGTTAATTTTTAATGCAGGTTCCCGGCTTTACGCAGCCTTGAGGGAACTGGTTTAATGTGTATTCCCTGTATCATACTTTGCATTAGGATTATAGGCATATCGTTGATGGATGGGGATTTCAAGCCTTCTTCTCTATTCTTCCTCGTCGTTGGCCCTAGGGGTATATGAGGGCTTTACCTAAGCGCTGGTTCCACCAAAGTCAGTCCCTTCATCTATTGGACTGTGAGGTGATGATGACCCCTATAGACTGGAGGTTCATCACCGGTATTGAGTTCTAAGGTGAGCCAGTGCCTGTCATGGCTGACATCACACCTACTGCAGTTCGGTCCCTGCTGGGAGTTCCTGCTACAGCGCTCAAGGGTCAGACAGTCTGATCTGGTCCCTTGAGTATAGATGCCCAGAGTGGGGCTTTGCTGGAGCCTTCACGTGATGATCGGAGGGTTAGAGATCGCATTCTGAGGCTATTATTTCTGGTGATCATCAAGGGTTATTTTATGGCGGACAACTCATCTATTGTGTCCTTCGCCCTGGTTAGCACTACCCGGCATGTAGAGCGCCTCAGTGACTTTGATTGGGATTCCTACACCTTTGCCTCTTTTCTCTAGGGCATGCGCATGCTTTCGGAGGGTTCGACGGAGGCTTGGTTAAGGTTTTTCCCGTTTCTACTGGTGAATACATCTTTCTTGTACCTTTTTGATTTCAGCATTTATTTTATCAGTCTTGATCAATGAGGACTTTTGATATTGACATGGCCAGTTCAGGGAGATTTGAGAGGCTTCTTTGCCTACGGCTCACCACTATTTTAGGTCTGGAGACCTATCCTCGAGGACGGCGTTGGCATCACTCCACCCTGACGGAGGTCCCTGTTGCTGAGGGATTCACCCATGCTAGCCTACAGTTAGAGCTTTTGACGGCTGGATCGATATCCTGGATACCGTATACCTCCGAGTTTTTGGCTATCGACTTTAAGGGAGGCTTTCCCACTGGTCGAGAGTTTGCATTGTCGACCAGTAGAGTCCCTATTTTGACAGAGGGAGGCTGGGAGCTCTATTTGGGAGAGTGTGCCATCAGCAGTATTACGGGGCAGATCTGCATTCCCGTTGTTTCTCCTGCTTGGCATCATTGGCCGTTGATCACTGCCACTAACAGAGATTCCCATGGAGGGCATAGATGGCTTCACCCTATCAGAGGGTCCGTAGACTAGCTTTATTTTTCCTGCACAGACTAGATCAGCCATTTTTGTCATGTATAGGACACTGTATATATCAAACATTTTTATATCAGAGAAATATATTTTTGATCCACTTCCCTATTCGGAGATGTATTGTTATTGCTGAGTGATTACCACTTCTTTCCTGACTAGCTGTTGTTGATGTATCTTGAGCTTCTCCTTGATGGACTGACAATTGAGATGTCAGAGAGTATCTCAGATGGGCCTGTTGACAAGGAAGATTGGATAGGATTTAGGTTTTATGAGGTTTTGGTGTCTTAAAACTGGTTTTTATTAGGGTTTTTATTCTTTCTTGAAGGTCAAATCGCACCGTAAATGGTTGCCTACGTACTCCCGGGTTGAGGGAGATCAGGTCATTTGTAGTTCTGACTTTATATGAGAGAGGGTATGAAAATTTGTATCTTTCTTGTGTTTTGAGTTTGTTTTGATGAGTTTTGAGTTTTTGTTTAGTTTGATTACACCATAAATGGCTGCCTACGTACTCTCTGGTTGAGAGAGATCAGGTCATTCGTAGTTTCGGTTTCCTAGTGAAATCGAACCTGATTTGATTTGTAGGACCCGGATGCGGGTAAGCATGTATTTCAAACATAGTACCTCTTTATGGTGTCTGAGTTGATGAGTTGGGGAAATTCGTTCCCGTCCATTTCTTGTAATCTGATAGCTCCTCCCGTCAACACTTCCTTGACAATGAAAGGGCCTTCCCAATTAAGGGCGAACTTCCCTTTAGCTTCATCTTAATTGGCCAGGATTTTCTTCAAAACCAAGTTGCTTTCTTTGAATTGCCATATTTGGACCTTCTTGTTATAGGATCAAGCAATCCTTCGCTGATACAATTGTCCGTGGAAAATGGTTGTAGCCCTCTTTTCATCTATTAGGGACAATTGGTGATATCGGTCTTGCAACCATTGATCTTCGTCCATCTGAGCATCGATCAACACTCGCAAGGACTCTATATCTACTTCTATAGGGAGGACTGCTTCCATGCCATAGACCAACAAATAGGGGGTAGCCCCAATAGAGGTGCACATTGATGTCCTGTATGCTAATAAGGTTAGAGGAAGTAAGTCAGGCCATTCCTTGTGATTGGCGGACATTTTTTGCATGATCTTTTTGATGTTCTTGTTCGCCACTTTGACAGCACCATTCATCTTGGGCCGATAGATGATGGAGTTGAGATGCTTGATATGGAACTTACTGCATAGTTCTCTCATCATCTGATTGTTCAGGTTTTTGGCATTGTCTGATATGATCACCTTCAGTTGTCCATATCGACATACGACATTGTTTCTAATGAAACCAATGATGATCTCTTTGGTGACTTTGGGAAAAGAGACTGCTTCAACCCATTTAGTGAAGTGGTCGATCATGGTGAAGATGAATCGATGACCATTGCTAGCTTTTAGTTCTACTGGATCGATCATATCCATTCCCCACATGGAGAAAGGCTATGGTGAACTTATGCTGTGTAGCTCCTTTGGAGGAGCATGTATGGCATTTCCACGTACTGGGCATTAAAAACATCTCGTGACGTGATCATCGTAGTCAGCTTTAAGAGAGATCCAATAATGCACTGTTCTTAATATTTTCTTGGCCAGCAGATAACCGCTTATGTGTGGACCACAAACTCCACCGTGGATTTCATCCATCAGTCTCTGGGCTTGATCTTTATCAAGGCATCTTAACAGGCCTATTCCAGCATCTCTCTTATAGAGGGCATCTCCGCTTAGATAGAACTTCATAGCCATCTTGTGAATCCGCTTTCTCTCCGATTGGCTTGCTCCAGAGGGTGTAGATTCATCTCGTAGATATTCCTTGATGTCTTGATACCGAGGCTGATTGACAGGAGGTATTTCATCTGATACTTCTCCAATGTAATTCCCGTATGTCGGGGCTTTCTGAATTCTGAGTTTGATGCAGGTAATCCCATTCCTATCAGATATGCAAATTAATGAAGCCAAGGTTGCCAATGCATCCGCGAAGTCATTCCTACCTCGAGGAATATGGTTGAAGGTTATGTCTTCAAACTCCAAGGATATTTTAACGACTTACCCATGATAGGGCAGCAAATGCAGTTCTTTGGTGTGATATGCCCCAGTGATTTGTCTAATGACCAACTCAGAGTCGCCAAAGACCAGTAGGTGTCTGATACCCATGGATTGGGCTAGTTTCAATCCCATTATACAGCCTTCATACTCGGCCGTGTTGTTGGTGTTGCCAAATTAAAGTTTGGTAGCCACAGGATATTGTTCTCCTGTATTAGAGATAAGGACTGCACCAGCTCCGACACCTTCCATGTTTACTGCTCCATCAAAATACATTTTCCATGGTTGGACTGTATTCTCTTGCAGGAATTGCTGAATTATCATGATTCCATCATCTGGGAAATAGGTCTCCAGGGGCTCGAACCCTCCTGAAGGTGCTTCAGCTAATTGATCTGCAATGCCTTGACCCTTGATTGACTTTTGAGTCACGTAGACAATGTCAAATTATTGTAGGATCAACTGCCATTTGGAAAGTCAACAGTTCAACATTGGCTTGTTGAATACGTACTTGAGTGGATCCATGCGGGATATGAGGTAAGTCGTGTGCCCATGGAGGTAATGCTGTAACCTCATTGCGGCCCATGCTAGTGCACATTATATTTTCTCGATCAGGGTGTATTTCTATTCACCACTACTAAATCTTTTGCTGATGTAGTAGATGGCTCTTTCTTTGCTTGTATCATCTTTCTATCCTAGCATGCAGCCCATTGCATTGGCGTTGATGGACAGGTACATGAACAAGGGAACTCCATCCCTTGGAGGTACCAAAATATGTGCTTTGACCAGCTGTCTCTTGATGGCAAGGAAGGCTTGTTGACAATCCTCATTCCATTTGGTAGAGGAATTCTTCCTTAGTAGCTTGAATATAGGTTCATAGGTTGCTGTAAGCTGGGAAATGAATCGGCTTATGAAGTTGATTCTCCCCAGAAACCCCCGTATCTCCTCCTCTGTCTGAGGTACCGACATCTCAGTGATGACTTTGATCTTGGCAGGGTCGAGCTCGATGCCTCGATTACTCACCAAAAATCCTAGTAGCTTGTCTGCTTTGACGTCAAAAGCATATTTGGCGGGATTTAGCTTGAGGTTGTACTTGCGTAACCTATTGAACAGCTTCCTGAGATGGTCGATGTGATCATCCTCCCTCCGGGATTTGATGATGATGTCGTCCACATAAACCACTATTTCTTTGTGCATCATGTCATGAAAGAGGGCCATCATGGCTTGCTGATACGTGGCTCCGATATTAATGAGGCCGAAGGAGAGTCTCCTATAGTAGAAGGTTCCCTAGGGAGTGATGAAAGCTGTTTTCTCCCGGTCCTCTTCAGCAACCATGATTTGATGGTAACCAGCAAAGCAATCTATAAAGGAATATATGTCGTACTGCACCATATTGTCTATCAAGATGTGGATGAAAGGTACCGAGAAATTGTCCTTAAGACAGGCTTTGTTCAAATTTTGGTAATCCACACATACTTGTACTTTTCCTCCTGGGCTTTGGTACAGGGAACTATGTTTGAAAGCCACTCTAGGTAGGTTGATACCATGATAATCCCGGATTTGAATTGCTTAACAACTTCTTCTTTAACTTTCAGACTCCATTCAGGTTTCAATCGCTTGAGCTTTTGTTTGACGGTCTTGAATCCATCCTTGATGGGCACTCGATGGATGACAATGTCAGTGGACAGGCTAATCATGTCTTCATGTGACCATACAAATACATCCTGGAACTGTGTTAGGAGTTCGATCAGGTCAGCTTTTTGGTCGGGTGAGGTCTAAGCCTATCTGGATTTCTTTGATTTTTTCGGAGGTTCCTATGTTGATAGTGGTGGTTTGGTCGAGGTTTGGTTTGGGTTTGTCTTTGACCCATTCCTTGATCTCCTTGGGCACCTCATAGTCATCTTCCTCCTCTTGATCAATATCTACCAAGTCGAAGTTTTGTTCTACATCAAAGTCGTAGTCACTACGACAGGTTGGCATCTCATCAGCAGAGACAAACACCTCCAACGCTTGAGCCCTGAAAACAAAAATGCTTTCATCTTAGATATATCCAACTGCTTAAATATATAGAGCATTTGGCGAAGCAAGAAAAAGTGGCTGCTATAGCTGTATAATCAAAAGTAAGCAGTAAACGAAAGCATGTTTAAAGAGCAGATGTACTCTCTGCCCCTTTACCCTTTTCGACTGAGGCAAGGGACACTGCTCCAGTTATCCAAGGTTAGATCCTCATGAATAGGGAGGATCGAGGATTTGTGATTATCTGTCTCGTCTTGGATGATGACTGAGACATTCCTTATAATATGGCCGGGGCTTTTCTTTGAACTACCCCCTTTTTCCTTCTTGATGCGAGGAATTTGAGTCTGATCCTCGTCGTCGCTGTTTGGGATCTCATCATTCATACCCTTGTAGTGTATGATGACCTGCATGTTAGCGAATGGGTCTCGTCGTTCATACAGGATCTTTTCTTTTCCCTTGTCACTATTCACCTCAGACTTGAGTGCTTTTCTTTCATTGACATGTATGATTGGAGGAAACAGCATTGCTGATACAACAGTAGGGATCTTCCTCATTGGTTTTACCCATCCGATATTAGTGAGGTTTGGCAGCAATATGGTGGAAGCATGGGCTTTGGGATGCTTATGCGGATTCTTGTAATTTGCCCTGGATGAGAATCCCAATCCAGCTCTCCCAGTCTGACTCAGGATTTGTTTTGGACTCTGGATACCTTGCTGATTCTTTCCTAACCCTTCTCTAGGTTGGAAACCCAAAGATACCATTTCCTGGCCCACTGTCATAACTTCGGTGGATACCTTTGGTTTCAGGGCTGGAGCTCCGATAGGTAGATACTACGTATCACTCACCTTCAGGGATTGAAAACTTCAGGTTCAATCCCTGCATCTAGGCTAATCACTGGAATGTCTCCCTATTTGCAGACAGGGTATTCTGGTTCGGCATTGACCGTGATTAGGTTGTCGTTGATAATGTATTTGAGATGTTGATGTAGGGTGGATGTCACTGTCCCTACCATATGGATCCATGGCCTGCCCAACAACAAGTTGTATCCAGTGGTGATATTGAGCACCTGAAAGGATACATAAAAAGTGTGTGTGCCAATCTCCAATGGAAGCTCTATTTCTCCCATAGCTTGGCGTCACGATCCATCGAAAGCTCGGATGACCACATGACTGGTTTTGATCCGATTTGGGTTGATCTTCATTCTTCCCAAGGTATCGTAGGGACAGATGTTGTGGGATGATCCTCCATCTATGAGCACTCCTCCGATCACATATCCAGAAGACATCACAGCTATGTGCAGGGACTTACGATGTCCCGTTCCCTCTGCAGGGATATCATCGTCAGTGAAGGATATCACATTGCTATTGAAACAGTGTTCCACCATGTGATCGAATTTCTCAGGATCCATGGTATGTGGCAGATGGGCTTCTTCCGGTACTTTCACTAGAATGTTACGATGATCCACCGATGATAAGACCAAGTCTAGGATGGACATTTGCTTGGGTGCGTATTTCAAGCCTTGCACCACCTTGATTTCATTGTGTCCCATTTTATTGAGGAACTTTTTAATTTTCTCATCATCCTCCTTTGCTTTGTCTTTGATCACTGGTTTAATCACCCGTTGAGGTAGGTACAATGGATTATCCTTTGGTACGATGACAATGTTGTTTGAGGTGGAACCTTCTTTATTCCTTAGTTCCATGGGACCCTCTTCAGACTGATACTTGGATACTGAGGTTTGAGGGGAAAAATTAAAGGCTTGGGTGCGGCCACCTTCACAAGGTTTTGTATTTCTTGGACCCCTTTCTCTGGCAGTACTAAGGGTGTAACAGATGGCTCCTTGTCACAAGATACAACAGCCACTGTATCCTGATTCCATGCAGTGGGGATCTAGAGAGTGTCTTCATCTGGAAGGTCGAGAAGTTGATTTCCCCTTATCAATTCACCGCTTTTAATCATATCTTGAATCAAGTTACGAAGTGCCCAGCAATCCTCAGTATCATGGCCGGGTGAATTGGAGTAATACTAATAAATTTGGTCAGTTTTGAATTTTCTGGACCGAGGGTTCAATAGAGGTAACAAGTCTGCAACCATTCCCTCATTGATTAGCATTTGGAGGATTTCCTCCAATGACTGGTTTAGGTTGGTGAAATTCCTTTGAAATAAGAATTTCCTACCAGATTGGACACTTGCTTCTTCAACCCTCTTGTCAGTCCAGGGTTCATGCTCATGAGACTGGCTATGATCCCTCATGAGATTAATTTCTAGTGTGGGAGGACGATCGATATCAAACTGGTTGGTCCGTTTGATCATCTTCTTGGTGATCTGATGCTGGTAGACGACCAGTTCTGCTAATTGTTCGATTTGTTCCTTGATAGATTTTATTTCCTGCTCTATTAGGAACTTCTTTTCTGAGACTTCCCAACTGTCTGGGGTGCTATTGCTGGATGGAATTGATTCTCACATATAACGGAGGTACTTGGATCCTTCTCCACTTGTGGTGCTGATCATATTGACATTCTCCTCTACATGTTGAAGGAGAGGATTGTCCTGAACATGTGGTTGCTCAGGCTTTGTTACCACAATCTCTTCGTTGTCGATCAAGTCTTGGATTTTGTGCTTGAGAGACCAACAGTCTTGTGTGTCATGGCCTGGAGATCCAGAATGATAAGCACATTTCTTGCTTGGATCAAAATTTCGTCCACTAGTATTGGTGGGTGGAAGGAGTAGGACAATCTTCTTCTGAGCTGTCAGAAGTTTGAATACGTTTTCAAGTGAATCCCCTAGAGGGGTGAAAGTTCTTCAACGCCTGACCTCCATATTTTTCTAGAATGGAGGGTTTGAAGGCTGTGTTAGACCTTGAAAAGGGGTATAGTTCCTCCTTTGAATGGGCATACTGTTTGACTTGCCCCTTGGATTTTGTCCTTGTAACACTAAGGACACTTCTTCATCTTTCTTCTTATGTACTCTTCGGGGATTACTCCCGTAATTTTCAGACTGGATATGCTCAGCGACAGCTTTGAGGGCGGTCAAATCTTTTATCTTACCGAACTTGAGCCCCATTTCTGCCATTTTACCGTGCTTGATCATTTCAAAGAACGGTTTTCCTATGCCTGCTAGGACCCTCTCATAATACAGAGCTTCTTGGATATCGATGAAGGTTATGACTATCTCAGACTTATTTATAGCTGGGGTGACTTGTGCTGCAACCCGCCTCCATCGTTGGGCATACTCTCTGAATGATTCATTATTCTTTTTCTTGATTTTGGTTATTTAGTATCTGTCTGGAGCCAGCTGAGATTGGAAGCTGTACTGACTGAGGAAAGCATGGGTAAACTCTTCCCAACTGTGAATCTTAGAGTTGTCCAGACGGGCGTACCAAGCTCTAGCCTCTCCAGTCAGACTCTTTTGAAATAACTGCATTCAAAGTTTCTCATCCTCTACATAGGATCTGAGTTCTCCGATGAATACTTTTAGATGTGTATAGGGGTCTCCCAATCCATCGTATTTCTCGAAATCAGGAGTTCTAAATTTTTCAGGATAACGAGCTCTGGGAAAAACACAGAGGTCAGAGTAATTAACACTGCCGAATGCCCCAGTCCCTTTGATAGACCTGAGAGTTTCCTCCATTTGTTGTACTTTCTTCATGATGTCACCGGCTTCCTGTTCTTTGTTGAGGGTGTTGATTTTACTGGTTTTGTTGGTTGTGTCCTGGTTTTGTGGTCCAGGAATCTGAGTCCCTGCCTTTTCGGTCTCTTGACTGCCACCACTACCACCAGGTGTTCCTGGTTCTACGTGAGCTTGGGCTTGTTTCCCTTTAAAGGCCTTGCTTTATTCCTTTAGAAAATTGGCTAATTCAGTTATCTGATTTCCCAATCCTTCAAACTCTTCCATAGAGACAAGGGCAGATTCTGTTTGAGCACTCAAAGTCATGTCCGTGGATGGACGTAGTGCTTTCTTAGACTTAGATCTAGTGACAGGACTAATTTTTCACCTACAACAAAACGTAGGCGTGTCAATTTCTTGAAGTAGGTAGGGATAGGATGCGTGATGTGGTTTTTAATTTTATCCTGCAAAACAGAGATCAGTTGTTTTGATGACAAGATGACAAGAGATATACGACAGGAAATGTAAATCTTTCATTATGATATTTACATTGTGTTACTAGACATTGAATTTGAAAGCTAGACATTGAATTAAAAGAGGAAGGCATGAAGAAGCTTCCTATCGAATTTGTTTAATCAGAGGCTGACCTATCTTAGGTTACTTTCGCGCGACTTTTTGGCATAAAGGTCCCTAGATCATCACAATCTACTAGAGGGGAAATTAATCCGATCTTTCAACTAAACTGAATCTGGGTGGTGCATTTTCATGAGCCCCAGAGACTTAGCCGATCCCTAGAGACATTACTTATCACCGACAGGTTTTGCCTCTTTGTGAGAGGAACACAACATACATTCACATACATCGCCCTCACCGTATGCATATATGATGACAGTTGGTGCGAAGCACTAATATGGGTGTGAAGCACTAAAAAGCAGGAAAGCATTCATTCGCATGCATTCAATGTAATGACGCAGCATTCATGCATTCATTTAATGTAGAGACGCAGAATTCACGCATTTATAGTTTTGAAAGGGAAATGTTTGAAAAGATTTGAAAGTGGCCTAAGCCCTCTACCATCCCCAGCAGAGTCACCACTTGTCGACGTCGGAGAAAAAAATCCTCGGGCCTGGTCACAACCCGGATCTTTCTCTCTTCCTACGTTATCTCTACCTTTACTCTTTTTATTGAGAAAAAAGGTTTTGAAGGATTTTTTTAGGAAAAGGCCAACATGTATCACGTCGACGATTGAATGTTTTACAGAGTCGCCATTTGGTAGATTTGAAATGGTTGTACCAACTCAATCGAGTTTTATTTGAAAAGAGGCCCAATTGCTGGACACTATCAACACTTGATCTTTAAAAACAAAGTTTGAGTTCGGGGGCTTGGTTAATTATGGGGAAGGTGTTAGGCACCCCACAACTCCCGTGTAAACACAGTACCGCAATCTTTTAATATTTCCCTTAAAACTGAAATGCGTGTGTGAATGCTGTTTGAAAATTGGGCCTATGATTAATTGATTGAAAGTAGTGCTTTGCTTCGTTGGACCTATATACGAAGGGTTTGATTTGGTTTGCCAGAAGTCTTTGATTTGATTTGCAAAAGTGTTTAATTTGATTTGCAAAAGCTTTTCTTTTGATTGAATTGAAAATGATGTTTTGAAAGCTGGTTACCCTTACGCTAACATAAGAATTGAAGCCTGTTCATACTTCCATTTTATCTTTTCAGCCTTAAGGCACAATTTGAATGGTGATTGTTGGGCTGCGAATCATCCTCGACCACAAAATATACACAAGTGTCCGTGTCCTCATGGGCATGATAGCCATCGGAGTGACTCTGACACGACAAACCATATTTTCACTATGTCGAGACCTTAAATTCGGATAACCGTTTTAACGTCTTTTGTATGCACATTTTCTACAAAAAAACTGGCAGGGTACATCTGTAAAGTGGAGTTTGTCCATCGTGGGAATTAGATTCTGATCAGTTTGATCATGAATCCCACGATTCCTAGGCTCACATATGAGTAGCCAGTAAACATGCACAGTTCAAATTTGTACAGAAAAAGAAATATATCCCAAATATCGCCAGAACGAGGATTCATTCAGTAAATCCCGGTTCGCACGGCCGAAGCGTCTCGTTCCCACTAGATAGCAATCTAAGGGACGCGAGGTTGCTTTTGTAACTGAAACTAGAAAAATGCTAGATTTAAATAAATCTTAACCATTCTAGCTCCCCGATTCAGTCTGTACATGTTTTGAACTGTTTGAAAGCTAGAGTTGGCGAGATTTAAATAAATCTAGTTCGCTCGCAGATATGTCAGTGCCGATTCATATAAAATGAATCTTTAAAGCAACAATTGAATGAAAAAGAGTAAAGCAATATATATATATATATAGTTATATATACAAAAGCTGTAAAGAGGGATGGGTTTTCATGCTAGTGCCCGGACTGGAATTAAAAAATATATATATATATTGGTAGAAAAGTAGTCAACCAAGACTGGGAAGAGAACCCAGTGGTGGTGAAGGCTGCTTATATATGCATATTTATATATAAAAGCAATAAAAAGTCCACAGAATAATCCAGGCCGAACTGAAATGTAAATGTACAGAAAAGTAGTCAACTAGGGACTGAGAAGATAGCCTAGTAATGGCGAAGGTTGCAAAAAATAGTGTAAAGACCACAGAATGATCCATGTCGGACTGAAATATAAATATATATATATAAATATAAATATATATATATATATATATATATATATTGACAGAAACGTAGTCAACCAAGACTAAGAAGAGAGCCCAGTGGTGGTGAAAGTTGCTTATATATGTACAAATATATATAAAAGCAGTAAACTACCTCGAATTTGACATTCGGGCTTGACAAAATTGAAAAGTTAGTATATATACAATTAAATATATACAAAAAAACGCTAAACCCGAAAGAGAGCCCAGAGGTTCGCTGCGTTTCAAATTTTTTTTTTCAAATGAGGGGGGTCACCTCATATATATAGGCCAGGGAGCCTCTGCCCTACCTTCTACTGCTGTAGGTAGAGGTACGACTCCCCTGGTGGGGCCCACGTGCCGGGTTGAGTCTTCTCAAAGTACGTGCACTCCGAACAACACGAGGTCGAAGTCGAAACTTTCTAACTTTTGATCGGAGCGTCCGTTTGAGGCGTGTTATACCTTTCCAAAAAGCCCTCACCAAGAGTGTCACAATGACATGGGATAAAATATTTTTCGGGTCCAAGAAGACGGGTTCATAACCAGGTCTTCGATTCCCCATAGTTTATCCGTTGAGCTGTCTTGCGTTGTTTGCACTCGGGATCATTATTATGGTTTGTTCTGACCTTGGTAGCATCAATTCGGCTTGAGTTTGACCGAATCTACTTGAGGTTGGTAAAATAACCATTTTGCCCCTCCCGGGGTTGCCTTTAGTGTCGACATGGCCTTTGGTTGACTTCCAGGGGTTATTTCCAAGACTTGGATCCTATTCGAGTCTGTTTGTACTCAGTGTTGTATCTGGGGCTGACTTGGTCATTCCATGTTTTCCTCTGGAGGTGTTGTGGAGCTTCAGGTTTGTTCCCAAAGGTGACTTGACTTCCCGGGTTGCGACCGGGGCTGACCTGTACCTCTCGGGTTGAAACTGGGGCTAAGTTTACATCCTGAGATTGGTGATCGAGGCTATAGTTAATTTGAAGGCCCGATATTGAGATCAGGGTTGGTTTGACGGCCCGATATTGATATCAGGGTTGATTTGACAGCCCGATATTGAGATCGAGGTTGAATTGACGGCCCGATAATGAGATCGGGGTTGAACTGATGGTACGATTTGAGATCAGGGTTGAACTGACGGCACGATATTGAGATCAGGGTTGAACTGACGGCTCGATATTGAGATCGGGGTTGAACTGACGGCCCGATATTGAGATCGGGGTTGAACTGACGGCTTGATATTGAGATCGGGGTTGAACTGACGGCCCGATATTGAGATCGGGGTTGAACTGACGGCCCGATATTGAGATCGTGGTTGAATTGACGGCCCGATATTGAGATCGAGGTTGAATTGATGGCCCGATATTGAGATCGGGGTTGATATGTTGGCCCGATATTGAGAGTTGAATTGATGGTAGTTTTACCCTCCTACAGTGTTAGTAACAGGTAAAGGAAATTTCGAGTGTCTACACTAGGGTTTATCCAAACACCCTTCTTCTTGATAATTCCTCTTCCTTGGTGGATCACCTCTAGAAACCAAACACTTGGGTGGCTAACGTTGATCAAAAGAAGGAATCTAACCCGAAAATTCAAGGAGATCACGAAGAACAAGGAGTTGAACTCGTACATGCATGTGGAAGCTTCGTTCTACAAGGGTATGATTCCATAACTTCTTATTTATCATTTTAAATTAATAATTTGAATAAAGGATGATCCGGATAATGGTTTTGTAGAAATTTTTTAAACTCTGATATACCATGCTTCCGCTAATTTTGTAATTTGATTGCGCCCACGATTTCGCACAAACCCAACAGTAGCATCAGAGCCAAACCTTTATACAATTATTAATTATTTTGATTCCATATATGTATGGGTATGTATTTAGAATAATTTATTGGGCATAATTTTAATTGTATAAAATTATTTTTAAGAAGAAAAAAGATATAAAAAAAAAAGGCAATTCAAAAGCTGAAATTTTATCTTTTTCGCGAACTGACCCACGAATTTTTTTAAAAGTTACCAGGAACCAAAGTGATCCATAGTGATTCATGGTGTAATATATATATATATATATATATAATAAAGTACTTGAATGAGATGAAGGCTGCTGGATTGTTTATAAAGGTGACTAAGAGTATTTGATTCTCCTGGGTAACTGATAAGTGGTTTTTATATCGTGAATCAGATTCTCTAAAAGCTTAAGACGCTGCTTGTTTTATGTTATTTATTGAGCTTTTATATATATTTTGTTGTTATTATGCTTATCCTGTATGATGCAGAGCTGTTTAGGTCATTTCCAGCTTAAAGGGGGCAAAATTGTCATTTTCTACACTCTGGCACCGCAGCGCCAGAGCCTAGCCTTCTCCTCGCGCCGCAGCGCCGCTTCCTTGTTTATGCTGATGTCATCTACCGCTACAGCGTCGCTTATACTCCTTGTGTTCGTGCCGCAGCGCGAGTGGCGCCGCAGCGTTACCCAATCAGTTATAGTCTCCGCGCCGCAGCGCCACCTCCGGTGCCTAGCCAGTGGCTCGCTTTTAATGACCTAATGAAAAGAAAGAGATCACACAGCGGGGGATAGATATAGAAAAGAAGTACGGCGGCTAGGATTTTAATGACAGACAGTGATAACAGGGTAGATTAATTAGATTCTAGAAGAGAAAAAAGCTATTTTTGAGGGGAGAATAGTTATTGCATCCTACACAGCTCAGGAGTTACACGGAGAAGAGAAGACTTGGAGACAGAAAACCTCACAATAGGAGTTTTCTTATTCCAAATCTCTCAGTTATTTGTGTATTATTGAGCAATGTTGAATGTTATAGAAATGTGTATTAGCACCATGGTTATGAACTAATTCCTTTTTAGGATTGCAATGTAACCTAGTGTTGAGCCTAATTAACTTTCTCTCCTATTTATATTAATGAATCATTTTTGGAATGGGTTGTTGTATTTCTTGCTTATTGACTGATTGCTTGACAGAGTTTTTGGTAGTGATATTAATGGATATTGAAAATTGGACATTAATATCTGGCTTTTAAAATACAATAACACTTGTTATGCCCTTGCCTAAGGGAATGTGTGTATAAACTGCTTAATAGGATAGACATATCTCTATTTGCCTTGTGTAGCCTTGAGACTGAGCTTAATGACCCTAGTCTAGTTATTTTCATCAATAGACATATTGTGATTCAGCTAGCTAGGGATGTGCATTTGGCCTTTGACAGAAGCTTATGCGTAGTTCTATTCTCGGCTGACCATTCCTTGATTTGTTTGTAATGTAGAGAGTTAGGAGATTAGGCGACGCATTAGGGGAATTGTTATCCTAACTTGTCTCCCTAGCACATCTATTTCTCTCACCTCCTTTAGTTGTAATCGCATAGTTTAAAATACCATCTCCAATCACTTGTTTAGATAAGACAGTATAGAACTTACATTAGTATTTGATTTGCAATTAAGACTTCGTCCTCGTGGGTACGACACCCTACTTATCTTATATTACTTATTGATCGCGTATACTTGCGCGTTAATTGTCGTTACATAAATCATCCAACAAGTTTTTGGCGCCGTTGCCGAGGACTTAGTACTATTTGTTATCAATATTAAAACTAAGTCAATACGATCTTAATTTAGACTGATATTATCTGTTTAATTTTCTTTTTTAGGTGATCTCTACGGCGTATGCCACCTCGAAGGAGTCGGAACATAATACCTCTCGATCCCGAGGTTGATAGAACGTACAGACGCCTACAGAGAGAAAAAGCTCGGGACATACATACTCCTGTTATAATGGCTGAGGAACTTCAGAAATCTTTAAGGGAGCATGCTATGCCTCATATCACAGATTTGCAAGCGAGCATTCTCAGGCCCGCAATCCAAGCAAATAATTTTGAGATCAAGCCGGGCACCATCCAAATGTGCTCCAATATTCAATTTGGGGGATTACCAAATGATGACCCCAATGATCACTTGATGAACTTCTTGGAGATCTGCGATACATTTAAGTGCAACGGAGTGTCTGACAATGCCATCAGACTCCGATTGTTTCCATTCACCTTGAAGGACAAGGCCAAGAGCTGGCTACATTCACTTCCTTCAGGCTCCATTACCACATGGGATGACTTGGCTCAAAAGTTCGTGGCGAAGTTCTTTCCACCCGCTAAAACCGCCAGGCTCAGGCACGAAATTACCTCTTTTATTCAATTTAAGTCAGAGTCTTTGTACGACTTATGGGAGCGATTCAAGGATCTTTTGAGAAAATGCCCCCACCGTGGACTGCCAGAATGGCTTCCCATCCATACATTCTATAATGGGTTATCCGGAGCTACTCGTTCGAGTATTGATGCCGCTTCTGGAGGAGCGTTCATGTCTAAGCATCACACAGTGGGGTATGAATTGGTGGAAACAATGGCGGCCAATAATTATCAATGGCCAAATGACAGGCAAGCCCCTAGAAGAGCAGCAGGAATATATGAGGTTGATCCAGTCACACAATTAGCTGCTTAGGTTGCAGCGCTAACAAAAAGACTCGACACCATGGGAGTGCAAGCTGTGCAGAATGTTCAGAGTGTCGCAGTGTCGTGTGAATTATGTCAAGGGAGCCACCCAACTGATCAGTGTGCCATAAGCCCCGATTCAGTTCAATTTGTTTCCAACTACGGGCGGCAGCAAAATGCAAGTCTCCCTACTCATTATCATCCGGGCTTGAGGAATCATCCAAACTTTTCTTGGGGCAACACAAATAACCATCAAGCACAACCTCCGACCAACAGGCCTAATTTCTCAAACCCTCCGGGTTTTCAAGCTCAAAATCAGTACAACCAACAACCACAGAGTTCTCATAATCAGTTCCACCATCCACCACCTCAACAGGAAAGAAAACCTAGTTTGGAAGATCTCCTGTCACGATATATTGCCCAAAATGAGACAAGGAGCAGTAATCAAGAAGCTTCCACCCGGAACCTTGAAGTCCAAATGGGACAGTTAGCCTCTGCTTTGAACAGTCGACCGCAAGGCACATTGCCGAGTGACACTGATGTCAACCTAAAACGGGATGGGAAGGAACACTGCAAAGTAGTTACACTACGGAGTGGGAGAACTATAAATGAAAAGGGTGGAGAGAGTCCTGTAGTGCAAGAAGAAGTGACTATAGAGGAACCTATTGTGGAACAGAGTGATGATAAGTCTGGGGATGAGGTAAATGCTCAAGAAAGCCCTTCATCACCAACCCCTACAGTGAACACAGCTAGTCCTCCTATCCCATAGTTGCCATTCCCCCAGCGCATGCAAAAACAAAAGCTTGATAAGCAATTTTCTAAGTTTTTAGAATTGTTCAAGAAGCTTCACATAAGCATCCCGTTTTGCAGAGGCGTTGGAGCAAATGCCGAGCTATGTCAAATTCATGAAAGATATATTGTCGTAGAAGAGGAAAATGGGAGATTATAAAACAGTGGCTCTAACAGAGGAATGCAGTGCTATTCTACAGAACAAGCTCCCGCCAAAACTAAAAGATCCTGGAAGTTTCACGATTCCATGCACTATCGGGGACCAATTCATTGGCAAGGCCTTATGTGATTTGGGGGCGAGTATAAATTTGATGCCTCTGTTAATATATAAGAAGCTTGGGCTGAATGAAGCCAAACCCACAAGTGTTACTTTGCAATTGGCGGATAGATCTCTCACTTACCCGAAGGGGATAGTAGAAGATGTTCTTGTCAAGGTGGACAAGTTAATCTTTCCAGCAGAAGATGTTCTTGTCAAGGTTCTTGTCAGGGAAGTATTCTCAGAAACATGCATGACAGACCCTTTAGAAGCTACACTAGCAGGTACCAGTCCTATGGAAGAGGCCACCCATGTTAAATGTGCTAACTGGCTGGATGCACCCCAGAGATCTACACAGTTCCAAAGACAGTTTGAGTCTCTGAATGATCCAGAAGCATCTACTTCCAAGGCCCAGCCATCAATTGTAGAACCTCCTGTCCTCGAGTTAAAGCCCTTGCCCAATCACTTGAGGTATGCATACTTGGGGAAATCATCCACTTTGCCTGTTATAATATCTGCATCGTTAGATGAAAGCCAGAAAGAGAAGCTACTGCTAGTGCTTAAACAGTATAAAACGGCACTGGGGTGGTCGATTTTAGACATTAAAGGAATAAGCCCATCCCTTTGTATGGTCAAAATTCTACTGGAGGAAGGATCCAAGCCGACCATTGAACATCAGAGGCGGTTGAACCCAATAATGAAAGAGGTGGTTCGGAAGGAAATCATTAAGCTGCTAGATGCGGGCATTATCTACCCTATCTCGGACAGTCCTTGGGTCAGTCCCATTCAGTGCGTGCCAAAAAAGGGTGGCATGACGGTAGTAGCCAATGAGAATAACGAGTTGATTCCAACCAGAACGGTGACCGGATGGAGGGTATGTATGGACTACAGGAAGTCGAAGAAGTCCACCTGTAAGGATCACTTCCCTCTTTCATTTATTGATCAGATGCTCGATAGACTTGCTGGGCATGCCTTCTATTGTCTGCTAGATGGTTATTCTAGATATAATCAAATTTCTATTGCTCCCGAAGATCAGGAGAAAACAACGTTCACATGTCCGTATGGGACCTTTGCCTTTCGGAAAATGTCCTTTGGGTTGTGTAACGCTCTTGCAACATTCCAATGTTGCATGATGTCCATCTTCTTTGACATGGTCAAAAAAAACCCTCGAGATTTTCATGGACGATTTTTCTGTATTCGGGAGTTCATTTGATAACTGTCTGGTTAATTTGACGGTCGTTCTCCAAAGATGTGTTGAAACTAATCTTGTATTAAATTGGGAAAAGTGCCACTTCATGGTCAAGGAGGGCATTATTTTGGGCCACAGAGTATCTGATAGTGGTATCGAGGTAGACAAGGCTAAAATTGATGTCATCAATAGTCTACCACCGCCTACATCAGTGAAAGGGGTTAGGAGTTTTCTTGGACATGCAGGATTCTATAGGCGGTTTATCAAGGACTTCTCAAGGATAACCAAACCGCTATGTTCACTATTGGAAAAGGATATGCCTTTTCAGTTTGATGAAGCCTGCCTCAGAGATTTTGAACTATTGAAGAAAAAACTCATTTCAACTCCTATTGTGGTAGCTCCTGACTGGACTTTCCCATTTGAGCTCATGTGTGACGCCAGTGGTTTTGCTATTGGGGCAGTGTTGGGACAGAGACGGGACAAAGTGTTCCACACGAATATACTATGCCAGCAAAACATTAACTGATGCTCAGTTAAATTACACCACAACCGAGAAGGAACTGCTGGCAGTGGTTTATGCTTTCAATAAATTTTGTTCCTTCCACATTGGAACAAAAGTGACCGTGTACATTGACCATTCGGCCATCAAATATTTGATAGACAAGAAAGATGCAAAGCCTAGGCTGATAAGGTGGGTCCTTCTTCTACAGGAGTTCGATCTGGAGATCCGCGACAAAAAGGGGACAGAAAACCAGGTAGCAGATCACTTGTCGAGGTTGGAAAATCCTCCTTATTCGGGAGATGCAATCAAAGACATCAATGATTTCTTCCCGGATGAACAACTGTTTGGCGTCCAAAGCAAAGCCCCGTGGTATGCGGACTTTGCCAATTTCGTCGCTTGTCAAGTGCTTCCTCCCATCTTGAGTTATCAACAGAGGAAGAAATTCCTAAATGATGCAAAACAATACTTTTGGGACGAGCCCTTTTTATTCAAACAGTGTTCAGATCAGATTCTGCGGAGATGTTTGCCAGAGGAGGAAATCGAAGGTGTGCTCCATCATTTCCATTCCTCAAATTATGGAGGACATTTTGGGGGACAAAGAACTGCTGCTAAAGTACTCTAATCTGGGTTTTACTGGCCTACCCTGTTCAAAGATGCACACCAATATGTGTCACACTGCGATAGATGCCAAAGGGTAGGAACCATCTCAAAAAGGCATGAAATGCCTCTGCAGAATATCCTTGAAGTAGAGTTGTTTGATGTATGGGGTATTGACTTCATGGGTCCATTCCCGTCTTCCTACAACAATCTCTATATTCTTGTTGCGGTTGATTATGTCTCCAAATGGGTAGAAGTAGTCGCCTTGCTTTCTAATGATGCTAAGGTGGTGCTTAATTTCTTAAGGAAAAATATTTTCACTCATTTCGGCACTCCTTGGGCAATAATTAGTGATGAAGGGTCACATTTTTGCAACAAATATTTCGAAGCCCTTCTTGCTAAGTATGGGGTGACCCATAAAATAGCCACAGGTTATCATCCGCTGACAAGTGGCCAAGCAGAGATCTCTAATCGAGAAGTTAAGCGTATCTTGGAGAAGATTGTTAACCCTAATCGGAAGTACTGGTCAAAGAAGTTTGATGATGCCTTATGGGCATACCGCACCGCTTATAAAACGCCTATCGGAATGTCTCCGTATAGGCTTGTTTATGGCAAGGCTTGTCATCTTCCTGTGGAGCTAGAGCACAACGCATAGTGGGCCATCCAAAAGCTAAATTTTGATATGAATGCAGCGGGTGAACGAAGGCTATTACAACTCAATGAATCAGACGAGTTTTGTCTGCATGCGTATGAAAACGCTAAGTTGTATAAAGAAAAGACAAAGCGGTGGCATGACAAGAAAATTGTCGAAAAGAACTTCGAACAGGGCCAGAAGGTGCTTCTTTTTAACTCTCGGCTGAAATTATTCCCGGGGAAGTTGAAGTCCCGATGGTCAGGGCCGTTCACAATTGCTAAGGTGTATCCTCATGGGGCGATTGAGGTCGAAGACCCTCATTCAGACAAAACCTTCAAAGTTAATAGACAACGTTTGAAACACTATTGGGGCGGCGAGGTCGACCGGCAAAACACCTCCATCACCTTGGGAGACCCGGTGTAAGGCGGCGTGAAAGTCAAGCCAACGACTCTAAATCAAGCGCTTGATGGGGAGGCAACCCCATCTCAGTATCAAAAATACCCTTATTATTTTCATTCAGTGTTGTTTTCTTTAGTTATCATTAGTGCATTTGGTTTTCCTTAGAATAGTTATAGATGCTGAGTTAGTATGTTAGTATGTAGGTTAATGGTTGGTATAATTGTCAGTATGATTAGTTTGTGTTGATTCAGTAATTTGGATGTTTGCTGTGCAGGAAATCGGAAGGCCGCGCCGCAGCACTAGGTGCTTAGCTAAGTTTCGCGCCGCAACGCCATGCTTATTATTTCAAAATTCTCCATCGCGCCGCAGCGCCAGCTCCTTTACAAATTATCCCACCGCGGTGCCGGCTTATGCTGGAAGATACTGGAGAGTTGCGCGGCAGCATTGAGGCCTTCGTAATTCTTCGCACTGCAGCTCCAAGATGTCGCGCTGCCACGCCGAAAATGACGCCGCAGCGCCAATACAAATCTAACTCGCGCCGCAGCGCCATGCACCACACTGCAGCGCCAGTGTCGTGTTTTTGAGTTTAAACGAGGCTTTTGGGATTCAAGTTACAACAGTTTATGTATCTCCCCTCTTTTCTCTCCCACACTTCTCCCCTTCTTCCAAGTAGTTCGGCAAATCAACCGTCCCCTTTTCAGTTTCTGACCGTTCGGGGCCATCAATCGTCCTGCAGTTACTTCTCCTTCATCCTATTTATATCCTATTTGAGGTAAAGGAATTCTTCAGAGCCAGAGTTAAATTTTTGTTTGTTAAGTTTCTTTTTGTTGTCTTTAGAGTTTTGTTGGCAATGGGTTCAAAGCGTCCTCGCACTAGTATAGGTCCTCCTCCATCATCCAGAACCCCTCCTCCCCTTTGGGATGCAGTAAAATTCCCAAGTGAGGAAGCCTGGAAGCGATATGCCCAAAATTTTTCAAAGAGGAGTTTGGTGCCTGAAAGAGGGCTAAGGCCAGATGACAAGACAGACGGCAATATGAATTCCATGATTGTGGCTATGAAATGGATTCACTTCACCAAGCCGCCCGGATCTACAGTTATTTCGGTGGTAAAGGAATTCTACGCAAATGCTAATGCTGATGGTCCTGCAACAGTGCTCGTTCGGGGTAAGTTGATCAAATTTGACAGTCGTACCATCAATGCTGTGTATGGGACTCTAAACTACGATGGTAAGGATTATCTGGAGTCTGGGATGCGGAGTTACAGTACATATGAGATTATAACCAAGCTCTGCAAGCCTGGTACTGCTTGGAAAACCAATGAATTCTAGGGTGAAAATACCTCTTTCCCCCATCAAGCCTTAAGTCGTTATGGTAAGGCGTGGTACTCTTTCATTTGTGCCAATATCATGCCAACACGCCACCTGAGCGATGTAACAAGAGAGAGGGCAGTATTGCTGTATGCAATTGTCATGGGGCTGAAGGTTGATGTGGGGGTTCTTATCCAGGATTCAATTAAGAAGGCCATCAGGAGCAACGTTAATTCCGGACTCCCTCACCCGTCGTTGATCACATGTTTATGCAAAAGGACGGGTATGGTATGGGAGAAAGACGATATCACTCAGCCACCTATGGCTGTCATTGATCATCACGTTATAGCCCGATATGGAGTATGGGATGGGGGACCTCCGTCGCACCCAAAGGGTTAGGGCTATTTGCCTGGGCCTCTACTGTAAGAACCTGAATTTTTAGATATTATTAAATAAGGATTTAATAAATAAAATTCTTAAACTGTGAGATGGGTTCGAATAATATATATATATGTGATATGAGGTATGTGGTATTATATTACATAGGGTAATATGGACTATGTAATATGTGTTTTTGTGATTTATAAATATATTATTAATATATATTTGTTACTTATCGTAGAGACGATCCAGTTGAGATAAAGGAGGTGGATAAATTCCTATCGATATTAAATAATTTATAGAATTATTTTATCATAGTAAGTTGGTGACATTAAATATCCTTAATGTATAATCACCATATTCTTGAGTATGTGTATTAATAACTAGTATGTTTATAATATAGGTTATTAATAGCACTTAAGCTATCCAAGAATAGGTTTGGATAGTGAAGCATGAGTTAGTTAAGGAATTAACTAATAAGAATAAATATTAGTTAATATAAGTTGTGAGTTATATTATGAAATAATATAATGTCAGTATTGAACCTTAATTAACTATGATGATATAGTACAGTGTTTAATTTACTTAAGTAAAGGAGTGAATTAATATGTGTGTTGAATATGTAATTATAGTTGATACTTTTTATATATATTACTTAGAGTGGTAATATGTGAGAAAGTCTAATGTGCGAATAACGTTAAATATATATATACGTTATTAAAGGGAGATGGAAATCATTATATCTTTAAATGAATATTTGAAGAAATTATTTTGGGGAACAATTTATAGAAAAGAAAGAGAAATAGTTATTATATATTTCTAATAAAGGATATTAAAATAATTTCTAATATTGAATTATTTTAATAAAAGGAGGAAATGTTATTTTTGAATAATAATATTACCTTATATGTTTTTGTATGAGGTGTGTTTGGTTAATATAGTAAATATATTAAAACGTATTTGCTATATGTAATTAAATTGATGGAAACGATTTATTATAATAGAAAATAAACTTATTATCTATTTTCTATATATAATATATGTACATGTGTCGTACATATAGTTATTTGATATTATATTAAAAATAATATCATGAGACAATAAGTAAATTATTTTCTAATAACGAATGTGCTTATTTGGAGAAAACATAATATTTTATGATATGGCAAAATACATAATTTCTAATGTATTTTTCAAGGGAGTTTAATTAATGAAAGGAAACTAAGTTATTTTAATATATTAAATAACTTAAGTTATTATTTGATCGTGAATATTATTATTGGAATAATTAATAGAGTATATATTAATTATTATAAGCGTAAAGGTTATACTTATTATAAGTATAATTAATTGAAGTAATTTAACATTTTAATAGCTTGAGTTATTATATTTCCGTAAAGGTTATATATAATATTTGAATATTCGATTTGTAAAATATTTATATGTGGACCTTGGATTTAATAGCTCTAATTTAATTGAACAGGTTATAAGTAGTAATGTGGTGAGAAATGAGTAAGTGATGAGAATAATGATAAGCTTAAGATTGAGCTTGTGAGAGATGCCTTGTGTGGCACAATAATAGATTCGGTAATGAATTGACTAATTTAATGATGGAGGAATTATTAATTAAACAATTAATCTAAATTAATTGTTAATTGTTATTATGATAGTATGTTAAATTATTATGGCTAGTGATAGTATAATAATAAGGAAATCGATTATAAGTATAATCGGATTTGTGATGAGATAAATTGTCTTCTAATATTAATTATTGTTATGAACAATATACTATTATCAAGTAATTATTTGATAATATGATGATTAATGAGTAAATGATTTATAAATATAAAAAGATTTATATTTATTTAACGTGATAATAAATCATATAAAGTGTTAATCAATTAGCGTGGGAATTATAATTCCATGGATTAATGAGAAATGGATTAATTAATATTATTATTAATTAATTGATAAGATAAGTAATTTATTAATTTCTATGTGCAACCATGCGATATTAAAGTATAACGTATGATAGTTAACTATATGTTATGCGAAGTATAAAGTGCAATGCGACTATGCTATATATGAATATAAACTATATAGTAAAGTTATTGAGTTGTAATAGGTACATGAAATGTGGGTGTGACAATGTGTATATTAAGTATACAATAAAATAATATATCATAGATATATTGTAAACAATTATTGAATTTACTAATAGAGGAGACAATACACTGTGATGGTACCCGATAGAATTATATTCGGTGTTAATAAGATGTACATGGATTATATATTGAATATATGTATCCCTACTTGCTACATTGTAATATTAGTTATATATTGAAAGTACATTGTGACTCAAATTATAACCTAAGTATATGTTATGTGTATAATAATTTAAGTGTTGTGTGTTGCTAGAATGCTGAGTATGTGCATTGTCCCATAATGAGAGGCACATTTCCCTCTCACGTGATTAACTCAATTGCTAGTCTACTCCCTATTGCTCTCAACCTCAGCATTCCATAGCAAATGATGAGCAAGGGTGAGGAATTCATGATGAGTTCCAACAACTCTCACCAACTAATTGCTAACCTCCATATAATTCTACAATCTATTGGTTTGATTTGGGAGATTTTGCATTTGTCTGGGTATTGATTTGGTTATAAATATGAAGCTCTCCTTCTTCATGTTTTCATTTGCTGAGATTTATGTTAAGTGAAAATTGAGAGAAAATACAACATGATAGTAAGGAGTCTAAAGATTGTTATAGCAGCAAGTTCATCTTCATATAGCAAAGGTATACGAGTTGCTTCTTATTCTTCATTTCGTTTCTGTCAAACTTTTTATTCTTGAATTTCAAATTCTTGATTAGGTGGAGATAAATGATAATTGAGTTGAGGAATGTCTACTTAGTTGTTATATGGGCTTATAAGCATGATAGAACTAATATATAGTGCTCATAATCGAATTGCTGTGGAAAATTTTGAGTTTGGGCTAAGTTTTGCCGAAGCAGGCTGTCTCTGCCCCTGGCCGGCCACCTGCGCAGCTGCGCCAGTTTTGTACTGGCCAGCGGCGCAGCTGCGCCGGTACCAGACTTGAGTTGGGCAAGGCTCTGCGCAGCTGCGCCAGTTTTGAACTGGGGCTCTGCGCAGCTGCGCCGGTTCCAGATTCTGGAATTTCATTTTCTGTTGCAGGTTCTGTTATGTACTAGCTTATGGCATGTTATTAGGCAAGTATAGGAACATGATTAAAATACATGCATGAGTGCAATAACGTAGTGTGAACAAGTATAACTATGTGAGTACACTCAATTGAAGAAAGGATTTAAAGTTTACAAAATGAACTTAGAATTTTTAAAGTAAACTTGTCGTGAGCATATATGTTCCATTGTATATTCTGAGTTTTGTGAGCATGACCGTATGGTTTTTATTGACATAAAATGTATGTTCAAGGTGTTGATAAATTCAAGTGATTTCAAAGGTGAAACTTAAGGACTTTTTGAAGTGAACTTGACCAAGATTTAGGTCTTGTAATTTCTGACCGTTTGAATACATTTATGTGGTTTAGCTAAGTGTTCAAGAGAAGTGAGTTATGATTTCAAGACACTTTGGTTATACTAAATGACCTTTGTGGACTTCGTGTACTTTTCAATAAAAATTTAGAGTTTGAAGACTAATATCATCAAACACCGTGCGAGTTACGTTCTAAGTATGCAAGCATGAAGATTAGGAGTCCATTATGCCTATAGACATATTGACTTGAACATCATTTGTTTATACATGGATTTTTGCATATGCACGCTTATTCATAGAAAATGAATTTCTAAAGCATAGACTATGTGATTAAAGTGTACATGAGTAGAATACGCACGAGCATGCTTACTACATATTGTTAAGCCTCTTTATGTAGTAATATGACATTAGTGGTTTACCCTTGAGGCATGAACTTAATTTACTTAAGGTATATGAAAGTCCGGCATGAATGCCATATGATTTTGACTTATAATGAGCATGCTAGGTTTTAAAACTTGAGTTAATGCCCTTATATACATGTATACATGATGAACATAGTAGCCTTGCATGACTAGTTAAGTATGACAAGGATTTTGAAAGGTGAAACTTAGAAAGTTTGAATGTAATGGTTTCGATAAGATTTGAGAAACGTAAGAGCAATATGGATTATAGATTTATGAGTTTGCAATATGTGTCGAACACTTAAATAGTTAAGTGGTTAATATTGATATTGAGTATGGTTCAGATATCACTATACGTACCTAACGATACTAAGCGTATGATATGAAAGTGAAACAAGGTTCTAAGAACCAAGTTAGACAACAATGTAATACTAATTATTATATTGAGAATGTGTGGATGCATATAACTGATGAGTGTGATCTCTATGGTTAATATAACTGTGTAGGATTACACAAAGTGCAGAGATTCTTAAGCAGTTAAGTCGTAGTTATTAAACTACAAATCAGGCAATTCTTTCAGTTCCTATTTGATATATGAATTCAATAACTGTTAGTTGAATTATATTATGCTGTGATAATGTGAACTTATATATAAACTTTATATGAGATATAAATGAGATTGAAAGTTGATCTTTGATGATATACTTGTTATGTGAAAAGTAACATGCGTAGTAAATATAAACTATTTATAAATGCATGAACTGAGTATGATGTTATATGCTATGTGATGCATGAGGACTGTTAGAATTGCTGAACTGTCGAGCTCACTCTTGCAAATAACCACTTTTGCAGGTTAAGGATTCACGGTAAAGATTTCGTGCTTCTTGATTGATAAAGATAGATAGTATCGTATTGAAGAATATTACTTACATTATTGTCTGGACCATGTTTAGATTCTAGATGATGTACTCGATAGTTGCTTACACTGTTTAATACTTGTTGTATTGTAAGAATGTATTAATTAATACATAGAGGATATCGAGTTGAGTTGTAAATGTTTATACGATAACTCAGATAAGAAGGAATCATATTATATAGTTGATTCAAGATTTGTAATCGGTATCAAAGTTATGGAATCAATAAAAAAAGATTTTTATTCAAAGGATATTGAAAAGTTTAAATTATTCCGCATTTTAGTAACATCGAATATGATGTAAAGACGAGATCTTGGATATGAATAGAATTTATATTCTAAATTGTAATAAAGCAAGTTGTATTCTTTTAGTAATAAATAAAAGATATAATAATTTGGCGATAATAGTATCGTGACTGCACCGAATCCGAGGTTTCGAAGGAACGTGGATTTGGGGGCATCACAGGTTGGTATCAAAGCTGTAGGTTATAAACCTTAGGTAAGTGTACCTTAGACTATAACCTGAGAGAGGGAAAGATAAAGATTAAAATATATCTAAATGAAGATTCAAAGAAGAATCTCGAAATATCTAGAGAATGAGAATCAGGAGTTTTCTAACTCCGGTAATGAAAATGTTAAGATGATGTCTATAAGATGTATATGACAAAGATAATGAGAATGAACTCAGATGGAGTTTGGTTGATAATAGGGAAAGAACCCTAAGGTATAGTGATGATCACGACGTGATCAGATTGAACTGTGAAATGATAGATAGTCTGTAATGACTAAGTATGTATAGCTTGATGCTATAAGAGAATGTACTATGATAAAGTACGAGATGAACTCATGAGGAGTTGTATGTGATGAAACGTAGAAAGCTCGTAATGAGCAAGTGATAGAGTAAGATATAGTTAAGTGTTGGAATTCCATTGAGGACTCATGTGATGGCTTAGTTGTACAAACTTTTGTATGGGCAGAAGTTCTGTGCTTGCACTGAGTGCGTCACATTGATAATCGTTGGAATGTTAGTGTCGCGGTATCATTATACATATGGCGGAAAGGTGATTCTTTTCTCATATTTATTTTGGTAGATAGAGATTTCTAAGATATAATTAGATAATATTAAGATTAGGTGCGAGTTCTTAAGACTCATGCCTATGACAAGTTCGTGACTCATAATCGTATGGTGGGACCCCTCAGCGAATGGACGACTTTGGTCTGACTAGGATAAGTTCCTACACCCATATGATTGTGGTAAGTTCCTGAACTTCCATGGTGTGGTAAGTTGGTGAACTGTACTGAGAATAGATATATTATATAAGAGTTTTGGAATAGTAAGCATTGATGGTGGTAAGAGATTGAAGCGATGGAGAAATTGTATTTTCCTAAATCCTCTAGCTACGCTAGATTTTCAATAATTATTGACTTCATGCTAGTGTTTGCACTTCGGTTTTCTTGAGAAAACATTGGGTCAGGTAACTGAACTAATGAGTTTTAAAAACAACACCGTTATTCGTATGTCTACGCTATTTGTTTCGGCTAAGACAAAAATGATTTGACAATCTTTCAAAATATAGTTTAACCTTGTGTATCATTTGATATGATGTAGAATGGTAAACGATGGAGTCATCAATGCAATCGAACTTAGTGTTGGTTGTGATCGAAAGATCGTCAGCCCACTATGGTATGATGTAATATGACAAAGTCATAAAATGGCGGAATCCTCAACGTACTATTAAGTTGGTGCGGCATCATGACGTCATAAAACGATTTTTGGTTTTTCTTTTGAATTATGAAAAGTTGACTAAATTATTTCGATTGACGTCCGAATTGTTGATGAGAGTCTAAGCTATTTGATTCGGCTAGATGACTGTTGGAAAGGGATTATAGAATTCAAGTATTCTTGTGTATGTATGCCAAACCAGATTGCTCTGGTGCGGATTTTGACGTTGAAAAGCTGAGGTGAACAACCCTATAAAGGGAACATGTTTTCGGGGACAATGGTTCCGAACGTAACGCATATAGTCGTTACAAAACACTACGTTGCGGCCCAACACAGTGGTACAATAGGTTGGCCACCTAGAGTACGTGTGGAGAGTGTTTTTAGTCTTTGTGATTGATAAACACTCTGGTTTGCGGTGTGAAGAATTGTGTTGAAGCATTAGTAAACCTGGAGAAAAGTTCACGGTCTTGTGACCCCTCAGCATAAATTGGAATCTGAGTTATTCATACTACTTCCCGATTATTGAAAAATCGTGGAAGATTCTTATTCTTCTAAAGGATGAATGTAGTAAGTAGATGCTCCTTAGAAAGGAGAAAGTGATAGAATGCAATTGAGAAGGTTATAGTAATAAAACTTCTGAAAAGAGAATGAATAAAATTATTCAAGAGAATATGTAATATTCGGAATAGCACCGAGTAGAGGAAGTTTCGGTGATTCCGAGGACGGAATCCTTATAAGGGGGAGAGGATGTATGAACCCGAATTTTTAGATATTATTAAATAAGGATTTAATAAATAAAATTCTTAAACTGTGAGATGGGTTCGAATAATATATATATATGTGATATGAGGTATGTGGTATTATATTACATAGGGTAATATGGACTATGTAATATGTGTTTTTGTGATTTATAAATATATTATTAATATATATTTGTTACTTATCGTAGAGACGATCCAGTTGAGATAAAGGAGGTGGATAAATTCCTATCGATATTAAATAATTTATAGAATTATTTTATCATAGTAAGTTGGTGACATTAAATATCCTTAATGTATAATCACCATATTCTTGAGTATGTGTATTAATAACTAGTATGTTTATAATATAGGTTATTAATAGCACTTAAGCTATCCATGAATAGGTTTGGATAGTGAAGCATGAGTTAGTTAAGGAATTAACTAATAAGAATAAATATTAGTTAATATAAGTTGTGAGTTATATTATGAAATAATATAATGTCAGTATTGAACCTTAATTAACTATGATGATATAGTACAGTGTTTAATTTACTTAAGTAAAGGAGTGAATTAATATGTGTGTTGAATATGTAATTATAGTTGATACTTTTTATATATATTACTTAGAGTGGTAATATGTGAGAAAGTCTAATGTGCGAATAACGTTAAATATATATATACGTTGTTAAAGGGAGATGGAAATCATTATATCTTTAAATGAATATTTGAAGAAATTATTTTGGGGAACAATTTATAGAAAAGAAAGAGAAATAGTTATTATATATTTCTAATAAAGGATATTAAAATAATTTCTAATATTGAATTATTTTAATAAAAGGAGGAAATGTTATTTTTGAATAATAATATTACCTTATATGTTTTTGTATGAGGTGTGTTTGGTTAATATAGTAAATATATTAAAACGTATTTGCTATATGTAATTAAATTGATGGAAACGATTTATTATAATAGAAAATAAACTTATTATCTATTTTCTATATATAATATATGTACATGTGTCGTACATATAGTTATTTGATATTATATTAAAAATAATATCATGAGACAATAAGTAAATTATTTTCTAATAACGAATGTGCTTATTTGGAGAAAACATAATATTTTATGATATGGCAAAATACATAATTTCTAATGTATTTTTCAAGGGAGTTTAATTAATGAAAGGAAACTAAGTTATTTTAATATATTAAATAACTTAAGTTATTATTTGATCGTGAATATTATTATTGGAATAATTAATAGAGTATATATTAATTATTATAAGCGTAAAGGTTATACTTATTATAAGTATAATTAATTGAAGTAATTTAACATTTTAATAGCTTGAGTTATTATATTTCCGTAAAGGTTATATATAATATTTGAATATTCGATTTGTAAAATATTTATATGTGGACCTTGGATTTAATAGCTCTAATTTAATTGAACAGGTTATAAGTAGTAATGTGGTGAGAAATGAGTAAGTGATGAGAATAATGATAAGCTTAAGATTGAGCTTGTGAGAGATGCCTTGTGTGGCACAATAATAGATTCGGTAATGAATTGACTAATTTAATGATGGAGGAATTATTAATTAAACAATTAATCTAAATTAATTGTTAATTGTTATTATGATAGTATGTTAAATTATTATGGCTAGTGATAGTATAATAATAAGGAAATCGATTATAAGTATAATCGGATTTGTGATGAGATAAATTGTCTTCTAATATTAATTATTGTTATGAACAATATACTATTATCAAGTAATTATTTGATAATATGATGATTAATGAGTAAATGATTTATAAATATAAAAAGATTTATATTTATTTAACGTGATAATAAATCATATAAAGTGTTAATCAATTAGCGTGGGAATTATAATTCCATGGATTAATGAGAAATGGATTAATTAATATTATTATTAATTAATTGATAAGATAAGTAATTTATTAATTTCTATGTGCAACCATGCGATATTAAAGTATAACGTATGATAGTTAACTATATGTTATGCGAAGTATAAAGTGCAATGCGACTATGCTATATATGAATATAAACTATATAGTAAAGTTATTGAGTTGTAATAGGTACATGAAATGTGGGTGTGACAATGTGTATATTAAGTATACAATAAAATAATATATCATAGATATATTGTAAACAATTATTGAATTTACTAATAGAGGAGACAATACACTGTGATGGTACCCGATAGAATTATATTCGGTGTTAATAAGATGTACATGGATTATATATTGAATATATGTATCCCTACTTGCTACATTGTAATATTAGTTATATATTGAAAGTACATTGTGACTCAAATTATAACCTAAGTATATGTTATGTGTATAATAATTTAAGTGTTGTGTGTTGCTAGAATGCTGAGTATGTGCATTGTCCCATAATGAGAGGCACATTTCCCTCTCACGTGATTAACTCAATTGCTAGTCTACTCCCTATTGCTCTCAACCTCAGCATTCCATAGCAAATGATGAGCAAGGGTGAGGAATTCATGATGAGTTCCAACAACTCTCACCAACTAATTGCTAACCTCCATATAATTCTACAATCTATTGGTTTGATTTGGGAGATTTTGCATTTGTCTGGGTATTGATTTGGTTATAAATATGAAGCTCTCCTTCTTCATGTTTTCATTTGCTGAGATTTATGTTAAGTGAAAATTGAGAGAAAATACAACATGATAGTAAGGAGTCTAAGATTGTTATAGCAGCAAGTTCATCTTCATATAGCAAAGGTATACGAGTTGCTTCTTATTCTTCATTTCGTTTCTGTCAAACTTTTTATTCTTGAATTTCAAATTCTTGATTAGGTGGAGATAAATGATAATTGAGTTGAGGAATGTCTACTTAGTTGTTATATGGGCTTATAAGCATGATAGAACTAATATATAGTGCTCATAATCGAATTGCTGTGGAAAATTTTGAGCTTGGGCTAAGTTTTGCCGAAGCAGGCTGTCTCTGCCCCTGGCCGGCCACCTGCGCAGCTGCGCCAGTTTTGTACTGGCCAGCGGCGCAGCTGCGCCGGTACCAGACTTGAGTTGGGCAAGGCTCTGCGCAGCTGCGCCAGTTTTGAACTGGGGCTCTGCGCAGCTGCGCCGGTTCCAGATTCTGGAATTTCATTTTCTGTTGCAGGTTCTGTTATGTACTAGCTTATGGCATGTTATTAGGCAAGTATAGGAACATGATTAAAATACATGCATGAGTGCAATAACGTAGTGTGAACAAGTATAACTATGTGAGTACACTCAATTGAAGAAAGGATTTAAAGTTTACAAAATGAACTTAGAATTTTTAAAGTAAACTTGTCGTGAGCATATATGTTCCATTGTATATTCTGAGTTTTGTGAGCATGACCGTATGGTTTTTATTGACATAAAATGTATGTTCAAGGTGTTGAACACACTAGCATACGTGATTGATAAATTCAAGTGATTTCAAAGGTGAAACTTAAGGACTTTTTGAAGTGAACTTGACCAAGATTTAGGTCTTGTAATTTCTGACCGTTTGAATACATTTATGTGGTTTAGCTAAGTGTTCAAGAGAAAGTGAGTTATGATTTCAAGACACTTTGGTTATACTAAATGACCTTTGTGGACTTCGTGTACTTTTCAATAAAAATTTAGAGTTTGAAGACTAATATCATCAAACACCGTGCGAGTTACGTTCTAAGCATGCAAGCATGAAGATTAGGAGTCCATTATGCCTATAGACATATTGACATGAACATCATTTGTTTATACATGGATTTTTGCATATGCACGCTTATTCATAGAAAATGAATTTCTAAAGCATAGACTATGTGATTAAAGTGTACATGAGTAGAATACGCACGAGCATGCTTACTACATATTGTTAAGCCTCTTTATGTAGTAATATGACATTAGTGGTTTACCCTTGAGGCATGAACTTAATTTACTTAAGGTATATGAAAGTCCGGCATGAATGCCATATGATTTTGACTTATAATGAGCATGCTAGGTTTTAAAACTTGAGTTAATGCCCTTATATACATGTATACATGATGAACATAGTAGCCTTGCATGACTAGTTAAGTATGACAAGGATTTTGAAAGGTGAAACTTAGAAAGTTTGAATGTAATGGTTTCGATAAGATTTGAGAAACGTAAGAGCAATATGGATTATAGATTTATGAGTTTGCAATATGTGTCGAACACTTAAATAGTTAAGTGGTTAATATTGATATTGAGTATGGTTCAGATATCACTATACGTACCTAACGATACTAAGCGTATGATATGAAAGTGAAACAAGGTTCTAAGAACCAAGTTAGACAACAATGTAATACTAATTATTATATTGAGAATGTGTGGATGCATATAACTGATGAGTGTGATCTCTATGGTTAATATAACTGTGTAGGATTACACAAAGTGCAGAGATTCTTAAGCAGTTAAGTCGTAGTTATTAAACTACAAATCAGGCAATTCTTTCAGTTCCTATTTGATATATGAATTCAATAACTGTTAGTTGAATTATATTATGCTGTGATAATGTGAACTTATATATAAACTTTATATGAGATATAAATGAGATTGAAAGTTGATCTTTGATGATATACTTGTTATGTGAAAAGTAACATGCGTAGTAAATATAAACTATTTATAAATGCATGAACTGAGTATGATGTTATATGCTATGTGATGCATGAGGACTGTTAGAATTGCTGAGCTGTCGAGCTCACTCTTGCAAATAACCACTTTTGCAGGTTAAGGATTCACGGTAAAGATTTCGTGCTTCTTGATTGATAAAGATAGATAGTATCGTATTGAAGAATATTACTTACATTATTGTCTGGACCATGTTTAGATTCTAGATGATGTACTCGATAGTTGCTTACACTGTTTAATACTTGTTGTATTGTAAGAATGTATTAATTAATACATAGAGGATATCGAGTTGAGTTGTAAATGTTTATACGATAACTCAGATAAGAAGGAATCATATTATATAGTTGATTCAAGATTTGTAATCGGTATCAAAGTTATGGAATCAATAAAAAAGATTTTTATTCAAAGGATATTGAAAAGTTTAAATTATTCCGCATTTTAGTAACATCGAATATGATGTAAAGACGAGATCTTGGATATGAATAGAATTTATATTCTAAATTGTAATAAAGCAAGTTGTATTCTTTTAGTAATAAATAAAAGATATAATAATTTGGCGATAATAGTATCGTGACTGCACCGAATCCGAGGTTTCGAAGGAACGTGGATTTGGGGGCATCACAGGTTGGTATCAAAGCTGTAGGTTATAAACCTTAGGTAAGTGTACCTTAGACTATAACCTGAGAGAGGGAAAGATAAAGATTAAAATATATCTAAATGAAGATTCAAAGAAGAATCTCGAAATATCTAGAGAATGAGAATCAGGAGTTTTCTAACTCCGGTAATGAAAATGTTAAGATGATGTCTATAAGATGTATATGACAAAGATAATGAGAATGAACTCAGATGGAGTTTGGTTGATAATAGGGAAAGAACCCTAAGGTATAGTGATGATCACGACGTGATCAGATTGAACTGTGAAATGATAGATAGTCTGTAATGACTAAGTATGTATAGCTTGATGCTATAAGAGAATGTACTATGATAAAGTACGAGATGAACTCATGAGGAGTTGTATGTGATGAAACGTAGAAAGCTCGTAATGAGCAAGTGATAGAGTAAGATATAGTTAAGTGTTGGAATTCCATTGAGGACTCATGTGATGGCTTAGTTGTACAAACTTTTGTATGGGCAGAAGTTCTGTGCTTGCACTGAGTGCGTCACATTGATAATCGTTGGAATGTTAGTGTCGCGGTATCATTATACATATGGCGGAAAGGTGATTCTTTTCTCATATTTATTTTGGTAGATAGAGATTTCTAAGATATAATTAGATAATATTAAGATTAGGTGCGAGTTCTTAAGACTCATGCCTATGACAAGTTCGTGACTCATAATCGTATGGTGGGACCCCTCAGCGAATGGACGACTTTGGTCTGACTAGGATAAGTTCCTACACCCATATGATTGTGGTAAGTTCCTGAACTTCCATGGTGTGGTAAGTTGGTGAACTGTACTGAGAATAGATATATTATATAAGAGTTTTGGAATAGTAAGCATTGATGGTGGTAAGAGATTGAAGCGATGGAGAAATTGTATTTTCCTAAATCCTCTAGCTACGCTAGATTTTCAATAATTATTGACTTCGTGCTAGTGTTTGCACTTCGGTTTTCTTGAGAAAACATTGGGTCAGGTAACTGAACTAATGAGTTTTAAAAACAACACCGTTATTCGTATGTCTACGCTATTTGTTTCGGCTAAGACAAAAATGATTTGACAATCTTTCAAAATATAGTTTAACCTTGTGTATCATTTGATATGATGTAGAATGGTAAACGATGGAGTCATCAATGCAATCGAACTTAGTGTTGGTTGTGATCGAAAGATCGTCAGCCCACTATGGTATGATGTAATATGACAAAGTCATAAAATGGCGGAATCCTCAACGTACTATTAAGTTGGTGCGGCATCATGACGTCATAAAACGATTTTTGGTTTTTCTTTTGAATTATGAAAAGTTGACTAAATTATTTCGATTGACGTCCGAATTGTTGATGAGAGTCTAAGCTATTTGATTCGGCTAGATGACTGTTGGAAAGGGATTATAGAATTCAAGTATTCTTGTGTATGTATGCCAAACCAGATTGCTCTGGTGCGGATTTTGACGTTGAAAAGCTGAGGTGAACAACCCTATAAAGGGAACATGTTTTCGGGGACAATGGTTCCGAACGTAACGCATATAGTCGTTACAAAACACTACGTTGCGGCCCAACACAGTGGTACAATAGGTTGGCCACCTAGAGTACGTGTGGAGAGTGTTTTTAGTCTTTGTGATTGATAAACACTCTGGTTTGCGGTGTGAAGAATTGTGTTGAAGCATTAGTAAACCTGGAGAAAAGTTCACGGTCTTGTGACCCCTCAGCATAAATTGGAATCTGAGTTATTCATACTACTTCCCGATTATTGAAAAATCGTGGAAGATTCTTATTCTTCTAAAGGATGAATGTAGTAAGTAGATGCTCCTTAGAAAGGAGAAAGTGATAGAATGCAATTGAGAAGGTTATAGTAATAAAACTTCTGAAAAGAGAATGAATAAAATTATTCAAGAGAATATGTAATATTCGGAATAGCACCGAGTAGAGGAAGTTTCGGTGATTCCGAGGACGGAATCCTTATAAGGGGGAGAGGATGTATGAACCCGAATTTTTAGATATTATTAAATAAGGATTTAATAAATAAAATTCTTAAACTGTGAGATGGGTTCGAATAATATATATATATGTGATATGAGGTATGTGGTATTATATTACATAGGGTAATATGGACTATGTAATATGTGTTTTTGTGATTTATAAATATATTATTAATATATATTTGTTACTTATCGTAGAGACGATCCAGTTGAGATAAAGGAGGTGGATAAATTCCTATCGATATTAAATAATTTATAGAATTATTTTATCATAGTAAGTTGGTGACATTAAATATCCTTAATGTATAATCACCATATTCTTGAGTATGTGTATTAATAACTAGTATGTTTATAATATAGGTTATTAATAGCACTTAAGCTATCCATGAATAGGTTTGGATAGTGAAGCATGAGTTAGTTAAGGAATTAACTAATAAGAATAAATATTAGTTAATATAAGTTGTGAGTTATATTATGAAATAATATAATGTCAGTATTGAACCTTAATTAACTATGATGATATAGTACAGTGTTTAATTTACTTAAGTAAAGGAGTGAATTAATATGTGTGTTGAATATGTAATTATAGTTGATACTTTTTATATATATTACTTAGAGTGGTAATATGTGAGAAAGTCTAATGTGCGAATAACGTTAAATATATATATACGTTGTTAAAGGGAGATGGAAATCATTATATCTTTAAATGAATATTTGAAGAAATTATTTTGGGGAACAATTTATAGAAAAGAAAGAGAAATAGTTATTATATATTTCTAATAAAGGATATTAAAATAATTTCTAATATTGAATTATTTTAATAAAAGGAGGAAATGTTATTTTTGAATAATAATATTACCTTATATGTTTTTGTATGAGGTGTGTTTGGTTAATATAGTAAATATATTAAAACGTATTTGCTATATGTAATTAAATTGATGGAAACGATTTATTATAATAGAAAATAAACTTATTATCTATTTTCTATATATAATATATGTACATGTGTCGTACATATAGTTATTTGATATTATATTAAAAATAATATCATGAGACAATAAGTAAATTATTTTCTAATAACGAATGTGCTTATTTGGAGAAAACATAATATTTTATGATATGGCAAAATACATAATTTCTAATGTATTTTTCAAGGGAGTTTAATTAATGAAAGGAAACTAAGTTATTTTAATATATTAAATAACTTAAGTTATTATTTGATCGTGAATATTATTATTGGAATAATTAATAGAGTATATATTAATTATTATAAGCGTAAAGGTTATACTTATTATAAGTATAATTAATTGAAGTAATTTAACATTTTAATAGCTTGAGTTATTATATTTCCGTAAAGGTTATATATAATATTTGAATATTCGATTTGTAAAATATTTATATGTGGACCTTGGATTTAATAGCTCTAATTTAATTGAACAGGTTATAAGTAGTAATGTGGTGAGAAATGAGTAAGTGATGAGAATAATGATAAGCTTAAGATTGAGCTTGTGAGAGATGCCTTGTGTGGCACAATAATAGATTCGGTAATGAATTGACTAATTTAATGATGGAGGAATTATTAATTAAACAATTAATCTAAATTAATTGTTAATTGTTATTATGATAGTATGTTAAATTATTATGGCTAGTGATAGTATAATAATAAGGAAATCGATTATAAGTATAATCGGATTTGTGATGAGATAAATTGTCTTCTAATATTAATTATTGTTATGAACAATATACTATTATCAAGTAATTATTTGATAATATGATGATTAATGAGTAAATGATTTATAAATATAAAAAGATTTATATTTATTTAACGTGATAATAAATCATATAAAGTGTTAATCAATTAGCGTGGGAATTATAATTCCATGGATTAATGAGAAATGGATTAATTAATATTATTATTAATTAATTGATAAGATAAGTAATTTATTAATTTCTATGTGCAACCATGCGATATTAAAGTATAACGTATGATAGTTAACTATATGTTATGCGAAGTATAAAGTGCAATGCGACTATGCTATATATGAATATAAACTATATAGTAAAGTTATTGAGTTGTAATAGGTACATGAAATGTGGGTGTGACAATGTGTATATTAAGTATACAATAAAATAATATATCATAGATATATTGTAAACAATTATTGAATTTACTAATAGAGGAGACAATACACTGTGATGGTACCCGATAGAATTATATTCGGTGTTAATAAGATGTACATGGATTATATATTGAATATATGTATCCCTACTTGCTACATTGTAATATTAGTTATATATTGAAAGTACATTGTGACTCAAATTATAACCTAAGTATATGTTATGTGTATAATAATTTAAGTGTTGTGTGTTGCTAGAATGCTGAGTATGTGCATTGTCCCATAATGAGAGGCACATTTCCCTCTCACGTGATTAACTCAATTGCTAGTCTACTCCCTATTGCTCTCAACCTCAGCATTCCATAGCAAATGATGAGCAAGGGTGAGGAATTCATGATGAGTTCCAACAACTCTCACCAACTAATTGCTAACCTCCATATAATTCTACAATCTATTGGTTTGATTTGGGAGATTTTGCACTTGTCTGGGTATTGATTTGGTTATAAATATGAAGCTCTCCTTCTTCATGTTTTCATTTGCTGAGATTTATGTTAAGTGAAAATTGAGAGAAAATACAACATGATAGTAAGGAGTCTAAAGATTGTTATAGCAGCAAGTTCATCTTCATATAGCAAAGGTATACGAGTTGCTTCTTATTCTTCATTTCGTTTCTGTCAAACTTTTTATTCTTGAATTTCAAATTCTTGATTAGGTGGAGATAAATGATAATTGAGTTGAGGAATGTCTACTTAGTTGTTATATGGGCTTATAAGCATGATAGAACTAATATATAGTGCTCATAATCGAATTGCTGTGGAAAATTTTGAGTTTGGGCTAAGTTTTGCCGAAGCAGGCTGTCTCTGCCTCTGGCCGGCCACCTGCGCAGCTGCACCAGTTTTGTACTGGCCAGCGGCGCAGCTGCGCCGGTACCAGACTTGAGTTGGGCAAGGCTCTGCGCAGCTGCGCCAGTTTTGAACTGGGGCTCTGCGCAGCTGCGCCGGTTCCAGATTCTGGAATTTCGTTTTCTGTTGCAGGTTCTGTTATGTACTAGCTTATGGCATGTTATTAGGCAAGTATAGGAACATGATTAAAATACATACATGAGTGCAATAACGTAGTGTGAACAAGTATTACTATGTGAGTACACTCAATTGAAGAAAGGATTTAAAGTTTACAAAATGAACTTAGAATTTTTAAAGTAAACTTGTCGTGAGCATATATGTTCCATTGTATATTCTGAGTTTTGTGAGCATGACCGTATGGTTTTTATTGACATAAAATGTATGTTCAAGGTGTTGAACACACTAGCATAGGTGATTGATAAATTCAAGTGATTTCAAAGGTGAAACTTAAGGACTTTTTGAAGTGAACTTGACCAAGATTTAGGTCTTGTAATTTCTGACCGTTTGAATACATTTATGTGGTTTAGCTAAGTGTTCAAGAGAAAGTGAGTTATGATTTCAAGACACTTTGGTTATACTAAATGACCTTTGTGGACTTCGTGTACTTTTCAATAAAAATTTAGAGTTTGAAGACTAATATCATCAAACACCGTGCGAGTTACGTTCTAAGCATGCAAGCATGAAGATTAGGAGTCCATTATGCCTATAGACATATTGACATGAACATCATTTGTTTATACATGGATTTTTGCATATGCACGCTTATTCATAGAAAATGAATTTCTAAAGCATAGACTATGTGATTAAAGTGTACATGAGTAGAATACGCACGAGCATGCTTACTACATATTGTTAAGCCTCTTTATGTAGTAATATGACATTAGTGGTTTACCCTTGAGGCATGAACTTAATTTACTTAAGGTATATGAAAGTCCGGCATGAATGCCATATGATTTTGACTTATAATGAGCATGCTAGGTTTTAAAACTTGAGTTAATGCCCTTATATACATGTATACATGATGAACATAGTAGCCTTGCATGACTAGTTAAGTATGACAAGGATTTTGAAAGGTGAAACTTAGAAAGTTTGAATGTAATGGTTTCGATAAGATTTGAGAAACGTAAGAGCAATATGGATTATAGATTTATGAGTTTGCAATATGTGTCAAACACTTAAATAGTTAAGTGGTTAATATTGATATTGAGTATGGTTCAGATATCACTATACGTACCTAACGATACTAAGCGTATGATATGAAAGTGAAACAAGGTTCTAAGAACCAAGTTAGACAACAATGTAATACTAATTATTATATTGAGAATGTGTGGATGCATATAACTGATGAGTGTGATCTCTATGGTTAATATAACTGTGTAGGATTACACAAAGTGCAGAGATTCTTAAGCAGTTAAGTCGTAGTTATTAAACTACAAATCAGGCAAGTCTTTCAGTTCCTATTTGATATATGAATTCAATAACTGTTAGTTGAATTATATTATGCTGTGATAATGTGAACTTATATATAAACTGTATATGAGATATAAATGAGATTGAAAGTTGATCTTTGATGATATACTTGTTATGTGAAAAGTAACATGCGTAGTAAATATAAACTATTTATAAATGCATGAACTGAGTATGATGTTATATGCTATGTGATGCATGAGGACTGTTAGAATTGCTGAGCTGTCGAGCTCACTCTTGCAAATAACCACTTTTGCAGGTTAAGGATTCACGATAAAGATTTCGTGCTTCTTGATTGATAAAGATAGATAGTATCGTATTGAAGAATATTACTTACATTATTGTCTGGACCATGTTTAGATTCTAGATGATGTACTCGATAGTTGCTTACACTGTTTAATACTTGTTGTATTGTAAGAATGTATTAATTAATACATAGAGGATATCGAGTTGAGTTGTAAATGTTTATACGATAACTCAGATAAGAAGGAATCATATTATATAGTTGATTCAAGATTTGTAATCGGTATCAAAGTTATGGAATCAATAAAAAAAAGATTTTTATTCAAAGGATATTGAAAAGTTTAAATTATTCCGCATTTTAGTAACATCGAATATGATGTAAAGACGAGATCTTGGATATGAATAGAATTTATATTCTAAATTGTAATAAAGCAAGTTGTATTCTTTTAGTAATAAATAAAAGATATAATAATTTGGCGATAATAATATCGTGACTGCACCGAATCCGAGGTTTCGAAGGAACTGTGGATTTGGGGGCGTCACATCTACCGCCTCCCTCATCTGAGGCTAGTACCTCCACTCAAGCGCCTGAGCCCCCTTCTTCTGAGGCTATGCCACCCGGGGCCCTGGCAGAGATTTTGAGCAGCCTTAACTTTCTCCACTGCAAGGTTGATACGGTGGCTCAATGGCAGAGCCAATTCAATCACTATCATGCGGAGTTCGCAAATACAGTTTCCAGTATCTATTATGCCCAGGGAGGAGATGATGCAGAGTCCATGCCCTTTCAATTTCCAGAGCCTCCAATTTTTGCGCCTTATCCACCGCCATTCCCTGCCAGAGGAGAGGATCGCGAGAAGGAGCCAGCGGGTGCCGATGATGATGGCGATGATGATGCTCCAGAGGGTGAAGGCCAGTGAGGACATTGGCAGATTTCAAGCTTGGGGGAGATTCCTTTTTAAGTATTATTATATATGAATTGCTGTTATGTTTCTTTTGGGCGGTATAGCCCCAGACTATGTTTTTGTTATATGCGGTGTTTATGGATGTTTTTAGTTTATTTTGGGATGCTTGTTTAGATGCATTGGTGCGTTGGTTTTATTAAGTATATAAATGAATGTTTTGGTTTATAATATTTGAATACTTGTGTTTTATTTTGTATATAGTATTTTGCGTTCGCATTAGCTTTCATGTCATTTTTTGGTTGTTGTGTTTATAGCCATATTTTGGGGATTGTGCAGATAATGGGTTTTCTTGATGCCATGGGTTATGGTTTTTCCTTATTTGGGCAGGGTGCTGTTTCTTTTGTTACTTCATGCCTAAATTTTTTTTATTACCCCCTTTTACCCGTTTTGTAACTGTAAATATGCTGGATGAGGGTGTTATAGCTGTTAATTTTTGATCGTGGCTAATGACAGGCCCCAAGTAGTTATGGCTGTCTCTTAGAGTCGTGTCAAGCATGTATGAGTTAGGGGTTGTTAATCGATAAGTTGAGACTGTTATTGATCCGTCCTTCTTAGCAAGCACCGTCCAACTGTGTTAACTAGTTATTTTTTGATTTTAGTTCGCGCGTTTATTGCTTTGAGAGTATGTCATTCTTATAATCTTTCATTTCTACAAGGTAATAAAGGACTTAGGCGCTTTTACAATTTTGGATCTTGGACTCTGGCATGTTGTAAAATAAAATAAATATAAAATAAATATAATAAATTAAAAAGGAGATTGAATATCGAAAGTCTTGCGGTGGGTCGAGATGGAGCGTAAAACGCGCTCGCCCATAAACGCAGGACCGATGTTGAGATGGAGCATAAAATGCATTCGTCAAATAATCTTAGATTTCGTAAAGTCTAATTTGGCTTATGTTGATTATGTGGCCTTTGCTGCTCGAGTTATTAGATTCATAGGGGAGTTCTACACCTAGTGCCCTAAAGTCATCTGGCTTGGGAGTCACTGATCAAAAGCTCATTAATGGGTAGCTCTGTTTAGCCTAAGGTAATTAAGGACTGTCCGAGTCAGATTTTACAGTCTTCATGCTAGAGCCTTTTGATCTTTTCCTGTGCTTGCATCTGAGTCTTAATGCTTGTTGATTGTTTAAGTTGCGATGCATACTAGTGTTAGCAATCGACTGTGCGAGTTTATTTGAGTTATGATTAGTTAGGATGGTTGGTCTTCACACACACATAGAATGGATCGAGTACAGTCTCATGCTTGCAAATTTGATTTTAAGTCCCCCTTTCATGTCAGTGTTTGCCCTATTCTCGGAGAGGCTCTATAATTACGCTTAGAAGCCGTGGTATTATTCTATAGTAGTAGTTTCCATTCGCGTCTTCCAGTAGTGTAGGCGTGGATGTTAGATAGTTTGCTTGAGGGCAAGCAAAAGCTTAAGTTTGGGGGTATCTGATAAGTGGTTTTTATATCGCGAATCAGATTCTCTAAAAGCTTAAGACGCTGCTTATTTTATGTTATTTATTGAGCTTTTATATATATTTTGTTGTTATTATGCTTATCCTGTATGATGCTGGGCTGTTTAGGTCATTTCCAGCTTAAACGGGGTAAAATTATCATTTTCTACACTCTGGCGCCGCAGCGCCAGAGCCTAGCCTTCTCCTCGCGCCGCAGCGCCGCTTCCTTGTTTATGTTGATGTCATCTGCCGCTGCAGCGTCGCTTATACTCCTTGTGTTTGCGCCGCAGCGCGAGTGGCGCCGCAGCGTTACCCAATCAGATATAGTCTCTGCGCCGCAGCGCCACCTCCGGTGCCTAGCCAGTGGCTCGCTTTTAATGACCCAATGAAAAGAAAGAGATCACACAGTAGGGGATAGATATAGAAAAGAAGTACGGCGGCTAGGATTTTAATGACAGACAATGATAACAGGGTAGATTAATTAGATTCTAGAAGAGAAAAAAGCTGTTTTTGAGGGGAGAATAGTTATTGCATCCTACACAGCTCAGGAGTTACACGGAGAAGAGAAGACTTGGAGACAGAAAACCTCACAACAGGAGTTTTCTTATTTCAAATCTCTCAGTTATTTGTGTATTATTGAGCAATGTTGAATGTTATAGAAATTTGTATTAGCACCATGATTATGAACTAATTCCTTTTTAGGATTGCAATGTAACCTAGTGTTGAGCCTAATTAACTTTCTCTCCTATTTATATTAATGAATCATTTTGGGAATGGGTTGTTGTATTTCTTGCTTATTGACTGATTGCTTGACATAGTTTTTGGTAGTGATATTAATGGATATTGAAAATTGGACATTAATATCTGGCTTTTAAAATACAATAACACTTGTTATGCCCTTGCCTAAGGGAATGTGTGCATAAACTGCTTAATAGGATAGACATATCTCTATTTGCCTTGTGCAGCCTTGAGACTGAGTTTAATGACCCTAGTCTAGTTATTTTCATCAATAGACATATTGTGATTCAGCTTGCTAGGGATGTGCATTTGGCCTTCGACAGAAGCATATGCGTAGTTCTATTCTCGGCTGACCATTCCTTGATTTGTTTGTAATGTGGAGAGTTAGGAGATTAGGCGACACATTAGGGGAATTATAATCCTAACTTGTCTCCCTAGCGCATCTATTTCTCTCACCTTCTTTAGTTGTAATCGCATAGTATAAAATACCATCTCCAATCACTTGTTTAGATAAGACAGTATAGAACTTACATTAGTATTTGATTTGCAATTAAGACTTTGTCCTCGTGGGTACGACACCCTACTTATCTTATATTACTTGTTGATCGCGTATACTTGCGCGTTTGTCGTTACATAAATCATCCAACAGTAACCACTTTGGCATATATATATATATATATATATATATATATAAATGTATACATGGTTACTATATATATTTAATATTATATTATATATATATATATATATAATATTCTTAGTAATTTTATTAAAATAAAGAGTTTATTTTAATCTTCAAATTGGATTTCATGCTAATTAAAATTGCCCTATTAAATGATACTCGTATATATATAGAATGTTTTAATTCATGAGATGAATGTTTATTTATTGATGCATATGGTGATATGTATGATAATAAATGGGGTTGATTATGGACTATTGATCAATGTGATTGGATTTTATTTTAGTTGAATGCTTAAATGAGTTTTATTAAATGAGGTCTACGTACATCGTATTCTCTAGTTTTTTTCTTGATGTATAATTCTATCTCCCTCCTATGTACTTTCCCTTGACTGCTAATCAAGGTTTCTATTTAATTTAAATAGTTTATGTAATAGAAATAGTTAGAATTATCTTGAAGAAATTGAAAACCAAAGAGAAAGGAGCGCATGAAGACCCGTTTGTATGGAGCCCGGGTTTAAATATAATAGTTACATTTAAATTTAAATTTTTGCACTCCTAGGTTTGACCTTTTGGTTCACTTGGTGGCTCTAGTGGACCAAACTAGAATAAAAGTCCATAATCAACCCGATTAGAATATAGTATTCTATATGTGCATGCTAAGTATTATATATATATATATATATATATTATATTTTATGCAAAACATGCTTCGCATGTTTAATAAAATGACGCGTATTTTATATATATATGTGCATGCGCGCTAAACAAGATGAGACAAATAATAACACCTCAAAGAAATTATATTAAGTCTAAAGAGTTCAGAGATATTTGCAATATTGAACGTCGCCTTCTAGCATGATAAATTAATAGAGTATTAAATATTTAATACAAGTTTGTTGTGCTATCCACAAGGCAAGTATTGCGTATTTAAGATATTAATTTAATCACATTTGATGCTTATCAAGAAATTGAACAATATAGTTTTGTTGTGCTATCCATAAAGACAATATTTTTCTTTTTTGAATTTATGGAAGTGCTAGGTTGGACTTAACTTAAATCATTTTAGTTCGGATGTGCACACACTTGACCATTATGATTTAAGAGGCAAAAATAAAAAGGGGTTACATGTTGATGTAATTGACAAAGAGTTGTCTACCTATTTATTTTTATATCGTTTGTTGTGCTATCCACAAGACTATAGACATTTGAAATGGGATCCTTATTCTCACTAGCAAATCTTTAATTAGATGTTGCCAAATTATATAAGAGAGGGTAATATAGTTTGAAGAAAATAGTTGGAGATACCAATCTAAAATAAGACCTAATTTATTTTGGTATATAAAATTAATTAAATGAATGTTTGCTAAAATGTTGTCTTTTCACATACAGAAATTTAAAATGTCGAAATCACTAATCTCACTACATAGCATACTTGATGCTAACAGACTAACCAGGCCGAATTACACGGACTGGTTAAGGAATCTGAGAATAGTTCTCACTACTGAAAAGATTTTTTATGTCCTAAATTCACCTGTCCCTGGAACTGTTCCAAAAAACAGCCTCCAAGGAAGAGATTGTCACTATTGTAAAGTGACAAGATGATGCATCTGTGGCTCAATGTATCATGCTCGCATCCATGAATAACGAGCTTCAGCATCAGCATAAAAATATGGATGCTTCTACTATGTTGCTTCACCTCAAGGAGTTGTATGGTGAACAAAGTAAGACTGCTAGATATAAGATATCTAAGGAGCTCTTCCGATCTCGAATGACCTAGGGCACTGCCGTCGAGACTCATGTCCTAAGGGTGATCAATCTGATTGAATGCCTTGGACAACTTGGGTTCGTCATGGATGAGGAGTTGAGTCAAGACTTGGTCTTGCAGCTATTCCTTGAGACCTTCTCGCAGTTCGTAGTAAATTTCCACATGAATAAGGTAGATGTCAGCTTGCCTGAATTACTTAACATGTTGAAAACTATAGAAGGTCATTTTCCATCAAAGAAGAACCATGTTTTAATGGTGGATGATTCTTCCAAGCAAAGGAAGAGGCCCAAAGTATCTCTGAAAAGAAGAAATCTAAGAAGGCTAAGGGCAAGGTGAACACAAAGGAACAAAAAAAACCTGATTTAGCTATCAAAGGAATGTGCTTCCATTGCAACGAGCCGGGTCATTGGAAGATGAACTGCAAGAAGTTTCTGGCAGAGAAGAAGCTTGGAGAAGCTTTGATTTCCAATCAAGATTTGTTCATGATTGAAGTTAATTTTTAAGAAAGTCAAAATTTTACTTGGGTATTGGATACCGGCTGTGGTTCTCACATATGTAAAACTGTGCAGGGACTGGTCAGAAGTAGAAAGCTGAACAAGGATGAGGTTGTCCTACGAGTGATAAATGGAGCAAAGGTTGTTGCATTAGCTGTAGGCACTTATTGTTTAGCACTGCCTATGGGCAAGTCCATTTATTTAAATAATTGTTATTTTTTTGAATATCATTAGAAACATTATTTCTGTTTTCGTATTAGATATGGATAGATTTGACATTATAATAAAGAACAACAGTTGTTCTATTTATAATAACAATTTTTATATGGTGTTGGTAACTTGTGAAATGAACTATATATACTTGACTTGCATGAAAATATATTTCAAATTGAACAAACTAAGAAAAGGAAAAAGAGATGATGTTAATTATACCTATAGCTTGACATCCGTTTTTCAATAAACGAATAGCTTTATGACTTGAAATAACATTGATTGATTTTAGTGGTTTGGTTGTTTGAATTCGCACAATAGGTTGGTTAGGAATATGAAAACTAACAACCTTACGAAAATAATCAATTTTGGCATGATAAGTGGTCAACCAGTCAATTACTAAAATTACATCAAATGCAAGTATTTTCAAAGATATAAGATCAACAGGTAGGGTGAGGGTACCAATTTGAATCAAGCAAGATTTGTAAACTGTAGATGTAACGAAGGTTTCTCCCAACAGAGTTTCAACAGATAAGTCAAAGTCTAATTTATCAGGAGTCAAGTTCAAACGTTGAGCACAAGTTGGTGAAATAAAAGAATGGGTAGCACATGTATCTAATAAGGTGTAAACTTCGCAAGAGTTTGTTATCAGCTTACTCGTGATCACCTCGTTCGGGTTCTTACTTGTTGGGCAGTCACGATAAAAGCTCTTCTAGGAACCACTGACTTTGACTTGTCAGGAACAGCCTTAGGAATCACCACCCCCACTGGACTTGGTTTCGTTATAGGACACACTCGAGCTATGTGCCCTTCCTTTCCACAGTTATAACACACCTTGGATTGTTGAGTGCAATTGGGACTGATGTTCCCCTCTTGCTCGCATTTATAGCATACGACCGGCGGTCGTTCTCCTCCCCTAGAAACAGTTGATGTTGGTGCTGCTGTCGTTGTTTTCATGTTCTCATTGTTGTACCTTCTCTTCTTGAAATCTCCCCCCGACTCACTTCTTCTATTATCATGGCCACGATTACCACCAGAGTGTTTACCGCTTCTATCATGATACTTTCCTCCCTGCTGGTTGTCATTGTTCCGATGACTGCTGCCACCGGTACGACCTTGGTTGTTGTCCCTTAGTTGAACATAATCATTATCTCGTTATAATAACTGGGCCCTGTTCACTACATCCAAGTATAGAAAAAATTTGTGAGAAATGAGGTATTGACAAATTTCGGGTTTCAAATCTCTCAGAAACATCCGCGTCATACGTTCCTCATTCTCCACCAAATGAGGTGCAAACCGGGATAACTCCGTAAACTTAGACTCGTACTGGGACACAGTCATGTTGTTCTCTTCCAGTCTGATAAACTCTACCTCTTTCATGTGACGAATACTTTCTAGAAAGTACTTGTCATTGAACAGTTTTTGGAACTCCCCCAAGATATCTTGAGTGTGGCAGGCTGGGTACGCTTCACAGACTCCCACCAGTAATCTGCCTCTCCACGAAACATAAATGTGGCAAATGGAACCTTCTGTTCCTCCGTACATCCCAAGACATCAAATATCTTGGTAATTTGCTTAATCTAAATTTCTGCCTTGATTGGATCTGGCTTTCCCTGAAACTCTGGTGGTCCCAACTCTTTAAACTGCTTGGCAGTGAAAAGACGCGAGTTATTATTTTCACCTGTATTATGAACACGAGTCTCCCTCGTCTAGTTTTGCATGAATTGCAAAAAGCTTCTAAACATCCCATCGTTCATCAATTGATTGGTGGTGTCGTTTCCAGAAGGAATATTACCTTCTTATTGCACACTCTCCTGGTTGGTGATTAAAGGTGTCTCGACTGTCTCATTCACTCCATCGTTTAGATTTTCAGCTGCCATTCTCAAATACTGCCACAAAATAAGGGTTAATCAAATAAATTAACATATCACATATTAACCTTATGTTCCAAACGACCAATTAAATACCAAATAAGCTTAGGTAGGACACACACTAGCGAAGGATTTTACTCGTCTCTCCCCTCCTAGTTCTATTCCCAGATCTTTGCCAGAGATCATATTCCTAAGCTCTGATACCAACTGTGACGCCCCCAGAATTGGTCCAATCAACCCAACCCATTCTGAGTCATCAAATACACTCAACAAAATCCAAATACAATCTTTTATATCAAACGGTCGTGCAAAATACGACCACGGAACTGTGAGTGTCAATACAGACATGTAGAAAATATAAACATTCAAACTAAGTCCTCATTACATTTATTATCACACTATTTTACAAAAAAAATAGTGAGGACTTCTACAACTCTAACTCGGACCATCACTCCATTTCCCGACTAGTACCCGCGATATTCTCATTTCCTGAAGAGAACAATGCAAGAAAAGGGTGAGCTCAACTAGACTAGTAAGAATATTATGACTAAGATAATGAAGAATAAATTATCATTAGTCTTCAACAAATCAGATCAAATATTATGAACAACAAGTTTTAGATCAACAACTGCAGCGGAAATAACAATTCATTAGAAGAGTTAAGTAGAAAATGATGTCTACTATCTTCTGTTATTTAAAAGTCCATCATCAATATTTTTTCCCTGTAACATCAATCAATATACATCTCGAATCAACTATTTATCTTTGCACAATGGGCCAGAGATATTCATTTGTATCACCAGTTGGTCATGTTCATCTCAACACCTGCCCATCTTTGCACTACGAGCCAAAGATATTCATCAGGTAATCATCTTTGCACTATAGGCCAAAGATATTCATCAAATAACCATTCATCTTTGCATTACAGGCCAAAGATACTCAGTTATATCACCATTTAGGACTGAGGATGATGAAAAACAATACGAATAACGGATCTAGTGAGATAAAGGACAAATATTAGAAAATTTATCCAGAGTTCAAGAATGAAGATCAAAACCTGGATCCAATCAAAGATGATTTAGAAGAAAAAAAATATTTTTTTAACCGTGAATAGTAACTCGACATGAAAAGATAAAAATTCCACAAGAAAGTTTAGACCAATATTCCAGTAAAATGATATTAGATGAAGCGCAAAACTAAAAGAAATTTTTAATCATTTCAGAAATTATAGAAGCAATACTTACCGTAGTAAGTTTAGAGTTAGGAATCTGAAATGAAACAATATATGAAACTGCAATTGGATTTTCACCCGTTAGGCGGTAGTCCGCTCAGACAGATTATTTTCACAATTTAATAACAACTGAATACGAAGGGTTATTCACCAGGCATGCGGTAGTCCGCGTAGACAGGTTATTTTCACAAAATAATAAAGAATGGAATAACAACAGGATTTCACCAGGCATGCGGTAGTCCGCGTAGACAGGTTATTCCAACAGAATAATAAAGAATGGAATAACAACACATACGAGTATGGAAAGAAAATAACTCTCTTCATGAATACGAACGAAATAATTCCCCTTACCTTCAAATTTTGAGACTGAACTAGTGTAATAGCAGGATACTCTTCTTCTTTTTCTCTTATTCTCTCTATACTTTCTCTCCCTATAGCTTTAGTGAATTGGTGAGATATAATGAAGAAATGAGCTTCTATTTATAGGCTCGGCAGAGTAAGGGTAAAATAGTTTTTTCGCTATAATTTATGACATCATCGCTTACATCATCGATCCTATGACATCATTGCTTACCTCATCGTTCCGATGATATCAATTGCTTACCTTATCGTTCCGATGACATCATTGCTTACATCATAAAAATTAAAATTCAATTTGTTCTCTTCTACCTTTTTTTACTTTTATGTCATGAATTTACTATAATAATGTTACCATTCAAATTATAAAAATCATACTATTATATAATCACATCATACTACTATAATGTAACATTATAATAATATATTTGAAAGTATTATTTTATCGAAAAAAATAAAATACCATCTTTCAACAAATGTCACATGCTAAAAATTCCTCCGTTTAAATTCACATCGAATAAATATTTTCTTATCATATATATCAAAAATTAATTATTTACAAATAATATTACAGAACTACAATATTGATAACCAGGTCGTTCCCAGAAAATAGGGGGCTTTCCGATAAGGATTTCTCCTCATTGACGCGCAATTATATAACCTAACCCCTTTCCTCGACAGAACTTTCTAGCCATTGTCAATAATGCTATCTAATAATATTATTCAAATAATATGAATTATTGATTTAATAATTTAAAATAATGTGCAATGACAATTATTGAATCACTAATATAAAATATCAATGTAGCAATTATTGGATCAATAATATAAAATATTGAACAGTAATTACTGTAATAATTATTGAATGAGTGACTTCTTACGTAAGAACAAATAATTTAAAATACTGTGCAATACCATGTGCTACTTTGTAACACCGTGTATTACTGTATTTTAACCACCGAGTATTTCAACAGTTTAACGGTAAAAGTTTTGCCGTTATTTTTATAAAAAAGTTACTTCTGTCACTTTCTATATCCGACATTCATTCCGTTGTGGGGTTCACTAATGACTGCGTCGTCGTACGAATATTCTCCGACAAAAAGAATATTCCTCGACCAAAAGAATATTCCCCGACAATAATGAATATTTTATTACCACTTGCTAACTTTGTAAAATTTGCACATTCCACCCATAACTTATCACATTTATCAAATCAACACCTTACTATTTCAAAATAATATATAAAGAAAATTAAATCTTATTCATAAAATTTGGGGTCTTATAATTCTAGTTCAACGGTTCCAATTTTACGACTTTTGAACCAGTTAAAAGTTAGACATGGCTAGATTTAGATAAATCTAGTCCACGACCTTTACATTAGTACAGATTTACATCAAATGAACAGTTAAAACTGATATTTTATCACATTAAATAAATAATATATATATATATATATATATATATATATATATTATAGCTAGAAAGAGCCACGGATTCACAATCCAGGCGTGATTGATCAATATAAATATATATATATATATATATATATATACATATATGATTATATATATATATATTAAAGCTGAAAGAGACCGCGGATTAACTATCCAGGTCAAACTAGTTAATAATGATTATATATATATTAAAGCAGTAAAAAGCCACAGATTTAGAATCCAGGCTAAATGAACACTTATAAATATATATATATATATATAAGCGAGAAAAGCCACAGATTTGCAATCTAGGCCTAAATAACACTTATATATATATATATATATATATTAAAGCATTAAAAAGCTTCAGATCTAAAAAAATCTCACAGTGTACATCGAGGAAGGCTTTAAACCACTTTTGTAGCTTAAAAACTTTGTTTCCACCGGTTAAAACTTGATATGTTAGTATAAATACGTATACAAGTGTTTATAAAGAAGAATATTGAAGTTTGGAACACTGTAGGTAGGGTTAAGAGCTGGAAATATGTGCACTCCGACCAATGCGTTGTCTACTTAAAACCTTCATAACTTTCAATCCGGGAATCCGATAGAGGCGTGTTATACCTTTCCAGAAAGCCCATTCCGAGAGCTACACAATGATATGGGATTTGACCTTTTCCGAATCAAGGAAGATGGGTCCATGACCAGATCTTCAAGTCTTTATAGTCCGTCCGTTGAGTTGTCTTATACTATTTTCACGTGGGATTAACGTTATGGTTCTGCATAACCTTTATGGCAGTGGTTTGACTTAATTTTTACTTGATTTGATGTTAAGTTGGAAAAATGACCATTTTGCCCTTCCGGGGGTTGTCTCCAAGATTGTCAGGGCTTTTAACTGTTTCTCGGTGTTGTCTCTGAGGTTTGATGCCAGCCGACTCTAGTCTTCCTCAGGGTCATCTCCGAGGGTTAATTTGATATCCTAGGGTTATCTTTGAGTATTGATTTGATGCTTTGGGGTCGTCTTTGAAGGTTGACTTGATCTCCTCGGGTTGTCGTCGGGGTTTAACTTGATCCCTCGGGGTTGTCTCTGGGGTTTGACTTGATCTCGCGGGGTTGTCACCGGAGTTTGATTTGATTTCCCGGGGTTGTCACCGGGGTGTGATTTTATCTCCCGGGGTTATCGTCAGGGTTTGATTTAGACTCCCAGGGTTGTCACTGGGGATTGATTTGATTTCCCGGGGTTATCGCTTGGGTGTGATTTGATCACCCGGAGTTGTCGTCGGGGTTTGATTTGGTCTCCCAGGGTTGTCGCCGGGGTTTTATTTGATTTCTTGGGGTTATCGTCAGGGTGTGATTTAGTCTCCCTGGGTTGTCGTCGGGGTTTTATTTGGTCTCCCGGGGTTATCGTCGAGGTTTGATTTAATTTCTCGGGGTTATCGCCTAGGTGTGATTTTATCTCCCTAGGTTGTCGCCGGGGTTTGATTTGGTCTCCCGGGGTTGTCATCGGGATTTGATCTAGACTTCCAGGTTTGTCTCTAGAAGGTAAAAATAGTTTTGCCCTCCTGTAGGGTTAGTAACAGGAATGCAAAATTTCAAGTGTCTACAACAAGTCACTGGCATCAACCCAGCATGATATCCGAAAGACCTGGCAAGAACGACTGTGTAAAACTATCTTCATCGGGAAGAACCAATGATGGAATCTGTTATACAAGAAATCTCCAGCTAAGACATCAGAGCAGAAGTGTTGGAAATGATAGACCAGTTGTAAACTACCGTTCGAGTAGGCATCGAGGAGGTTCGGTGATGGTCAACATTGTAAACTACCGTTCGAGTAGACATCAAATCAGTTCAGATAGACCGTTGTAAACTACCATTCGAGTAGGCATCGAGGAGGTTCAGTGATGGTCAACCTTGTAAACTAATGTTCGATTAGGCATCAAATTAGTTCAGCCGACCGTTGTAAACTATCGTTCGAGTAGGCATCGAGGAGGTTCGGTGATGATCAACCTTGTAAACTACCATTTGATTAGGCATCAAATCAGTTCAGCCGATCATTGTAAACTACCTTTTGAGTAGGAATCGAGGAGGTTCAGTGATGGTCAACCCTGTAAACTACCGTTCGAGTAGGCATCAAATTAGTTCAGATAGACCGTTGTAAACTACCATTCGAGTAAGCATCGAGAAGGTTCAATAATGGTCAAACCATTTGTAAACTACCGTTCGAGTAGGCATCAAAGATCCTATCCCCGACAAGAATGTCGGCATCAACCGGATAGAAATTCAAACTGTTGGTGACAGCCCCAGCGTAGCATCGGGAAGGATCCGATGATATAAACTAGTGCAAGTTATCATCAGAATAAGCATCAGGAATCCCCACTGAGGTTTACTCGTGAACAAAGAGATATCCCCAGCGGAGGTAAAGTCATAAAGCGTATCTGGAAAAGAGAGCGTTGGCGACAACCCCAATGTCAAACCAGAAAGGTACATTGATATCAGCCATGAAAGTCATCCCCAAGTAGAAATAAAGAGTGGGCGTAGATCCAACCTATGGTAGTTGACCCCACAGAGGTATATGGCATTCATGACATGTCATACCATGCACTGTATTACATTTGCACTTATCATATTTCCAGTGTCTAGCAATCTTTATCCTATTTATTCTATTGCATTGCATAAACATGATACCGAGGGGCATCTGTAGACACTCAAAATTTTGCATTCCAGTTACTAACCTTGTAGCACGAAAAAGCGTCTTTTTACACTCCAAAGACAACCTTGGAGGATTAAATCATCAAACTAGACCCCCGGAGATAGTACCAGGAAATCATCAAACCAGACCCCCGGAGACAGCCCCAGGAAATCATCAAATCAATCCCCCTAGAGATAACCCTGGGAATCATCAAATCAACTTCAAAGATAACCCTGAAGGTAGACAAAAGTCAACAGTAGTCCAATCCCAAAGACAACCTTGAGAAAGACAGTTGTAGCCATATTAAGCCCAGAACCAGCCCAGAACCAACCCAGAAGGGCAAAAGAGTAACTTTTCTAACTTAACATCAAATTAGATCAAATTACTATGAAGAAGGTTACACAGAACCATCACAGCAATCCCGAGTGAAAACTACGCCAGACAGCTCAATGGACTTATTATGAAGACTCAAAGATCTGGTTATAGCTGCATCTTCCCAAACTCAGAAAAGTTCAAGCCCTATGTCATTGGGTAGCCCTCAGAAAGGGCTTTCTAGAAAGGTATAGCACGCCTACATTGGATTCCTGGATTGCAAGTTATAAACGTTTGAGCCAATAGCGCGTTGGTAGAAGTGCATGTACTTTGAGACAGCGGGGCCCAGCAGGCTTAGCCGCAGGTAGACCTGCGGCCATTGGGGTCTATATATACCCCCTCCCCCTTAGCTTATAGAAAAAGAGAGAGAAGAAGAAGAAAGGTTCCGCGACGAGAGAAATAGAGGCTAGGAGGGTTAAACAAAGGCTTTAACTCACTTCGATTCTTGTAAAACTTCTTTGTAAATGTTTATACATATATATACTACAACATATCAAATTTTAACCGGTGGGAAACGAATATCGAGGCGCCAAAAGCTGTTCGAGAGCCATTCTCGTGATATACTATAAGATTTCTCCAGATCTGTCTTCTTCGCCTACTCTAATACGTATATAAGTGCTATATACATATCTTTAGTAGCTTATATGCGCTAGATCTGAAGTTTTCACCATTCATTTCTTATAAATAGCCAATATTTTAGTTGTATTGACTAGATCTGTACTAGATTTAGCTAGATCTAGCTTTTAACCTATTCAAAAGTTGTAAAATTTGAACCTGGAAGCTAGAATGGTTAAGATCTAGTACAGATCTAGTTTTCTTTCTAGTTTTTGTAAATATTTAGCAACCACATGACCCTAGATTTGTATCTAGAGGAAACTGGAAGCTATAAGCTACGCGCGTATGAAGATTTGACTGATGAATCTTTCGTGTAGCGACGTCTAGTATAGTTTTGCATTTTATTGTAATATATTCATTATGCAGGTTGTTTATTTGATATTCTGTGAGCCTAGGAGCTACATGATCTACGATTCAATCATGGACCTAGATCCGATTTCAATGATGGACTTGATTGAGTTGTATAGTCAGCTTGTAAATTATGTAATTATAAGTATAGGACCTTAAAACGGTTATCCAGATTTAAGGTCCCTGTAATAATGAAAACCTTATGTGTGGTGTCCGGGCATACTGTTACACCCCCAAATTCGGGTACTTCAATTTTCCACGAGATTTGGTGTTCACTGTACAAATATCACATATCTATCTACCCATAATAAATGCGAACCATGAAATAAATAGAAATCCTCCCCTTAAGGGGTTACAACATCTGAATACATAAATAAATCCCAGGTTGAACTAACCTTAAATCTCAAATGCGAAAATATAATCAAATACATAAGTCTTGACACATCAAAGTCTTTAACATAACATTCTCAAATTAAATAACAAGTCTTCAACACTTGTTAACCTTGCCCTTTCCTTTGCTAGTGGAAGGCTCGTCGGACCTTTCGTTCTTAACTGCAATGTTATTATGCAAGAGTGAGCATGATTGCCCACAAGTATAACAATATAACAGTAATAATAACATAGCGAGTAAATCAAAGGGTTCTAAATAATAGAAAGCTCGACTTTTGAGTCAAGAATGAATAACAAGAATCAAAAGTATATCTGAGGGTCATAAGACCATGAACTATGTCCCAAGTTGTCAAGTATTTCTACTTTAAACCTTTAATAGTCGTAAGACTATATGGACTCTACTACTCGTACTTAGGGGGATCAGCCCTTAGTTCCATGACTGTACACAACATCTCAATGCTAACGCAAAAATAATCCCCTATAAAAAGGTTGTTCATCTTAGTTTGACATCAGAGTCCGCACCAAAGGAAGTTTGGTTTGGATAAGTGTAGACACTCGAAACTTTTCTTTCTTTGTACTAACCTTGCAGAAGGGCAAAAGTATACTTTTACTTCGGAGACAACCCCGAGGTAGAGCAAAAGAATCAGGTCATCCTGGAGACAACCCCGTGAATTATTCAAAGGACCAATGACGTCCGAACATGTTGTGAACCGAACGAGGATCGCCAAGCTGAGACAGTGTCCGCTAGAAACCAACTCAGTAAACCTCAAACTGCGTGCCACCAAAGATAAACCAGCTAACTGCAGTCTAAAACTAGAAGATATATCTCAGCTACCAGCATTATCTTCTCGGACCCCGACTCAGTCAGACTCGATTTTATTTCTCCGCATTCCGCAAAGACTTTTCGAAAGTTCGGTCGTCGAAGGTCAACTTCCTTCGAACCGGGACCAAAGGAACGCACTTCGAGATGGTGGGACCCGCCTGGCCCAGCCGCATCTATACATATGGCTAGCCGCATATATGTATGTAACTGGCTCGGGCAGGTTAAAACACTAACTTTGAGCTCATTTGAAAAAAAAGGAGAGAGAGTTTTAGATAGAGAAAAACATTTCTAGAGAGAGAAGCCCTCGAGTTGAACTTGTATACACCAACTTGGAGCTATTTCATCTTGTTTAGCATCTACTTGGAGCCCTGGGAGTGTTCTATGTTCACCCCGGGAGTTAAAATACTTGTTCATGCATCACCCAAGGTGAAAAAATGCTCTTTCTAGCTATGTTCTTTGTAAATTTTGTTCAATGTACTAGATTGATGATATATATTGTTTAAATCTAGTTAAACTTTTTGTTTTCTTAGCATATTGTGTAATAGTTGATAGATATTGCCTTTTTATAGGTTATATTATACATATTGTTTTGTAAATCAAGGTTGGAGGCGAGATCTTCCTAGACGTAAGCCGAATCTAGCCTTTTGAGTGGTTATTAAGCATGAAGCTTTAACCTGTATGCTAGACCGGTTTAGATCCATGGTAGATCTGTTAGGTTTGTACGAAATCGTGGGAGCAATCAAATTACAAAATTAGCGGAAGCATGGTATATCAGAGTTTAAAAAATTTCTACAAAACCATTATTCGAATCATCTTTTATGCAAATTATTAATTTAAAATGATAAATAAGAAGTTATGGAATCATACCCTTGTAGAACGAAGCTTCCACATGGACGAGTTCAACTCCTTGTTCTTCGTGATCCCCTTAAATTTTCGGATTAGATTCCTTCCTTTGATCAACGTTAGCCACCCAAGTGTTTAGCCTCTAGAGATGATCCACCAAGAAAGAGGAATTATCAAGAAGGAGGGTTTTTGGCTAATCCCTAGTTTTCTATCCTCTATAGAAAAGGAGTACTCTCCAACAATTGGAATTGCATTAACTGATATCTATTATAAGACTCCTCTTATATAGATATTGGTCAACCCTTCTAATCCTATTAGACATGGGGTTGCATTTAATTAATTAAACTGCTTTAATTAATTTGGGCTTCCCACCACATTGAGAATAATTAATTAAATTCATTTAATTAATTTGCCTCCTAATCGTATTAGGAATATATGAGAGTACTAATATTAAATTAATTCCTAAACTCCTTTAGAAATTAAAATAATAATAATTGTAATAATATTAATAAGACTCATCTTATTAATTAATATTTTATATTTTCAAAATATTAAATAATAAACATTAAGCTATTTAATTTATTCTATCACCATAGATTAAATTAATTACACTTAATGCATTATTACGATTATGCCATTAACTTCTTAAATAATTATTCTTCCTTTTATGGTGTGACTCTTTTGGTTCTCCATATTAAATCGGTTGTGAATAAATCAATTAGAACAATTCTAATCTTATTTAAATAAATAAATTAAACTAATAATGTATTCAAATAAATAATATTTATTCTACAATAGTGATAAGCCTCCCTAGAGATCAACGACTTTCAGATAATATATATTTCAACATTAATCATAAAAGAACCTGTGAGTAAATAGTTACCGTACAATTCAATTCTTCCATCATATAATGTCCCAATTAAATATAAGACATGGAATTGCTGCCAAGTCTTATTTTATTTAATAATATATATTTCGATTGGAAAATGCACAACTCCAAATAATACAAATTAAAAACTCATTTCTAATTTCATTCTGCCTTAGCCAAAGACTACTAGGTTGTCATTTAACGAATCACATAGGACATATCTCTTCTTTTACTAGAAGTGATAGATTCTTTATTGATCATTCATTATCTCCATATGTAACTTATTATACCCAAGCATACCATTTTATATACCCTAAGGGTTTTTAAGGAATAAGTCAAAGCATAATTCTTTACATACAAGATACTATGATGATCTCAAGTCCAAGGATCACTTGTACTACTCTCACATTAGGAATTCCTATTGACAGGCAAGTAAAACTCCATTAGGTATATTATTCTATAGCGAGTCACGTTCAATGAACTTATTCTCCAATAATCACCTACATACTTACTTTAATGTCCCCACACAAATGATCATGAGCTCAATCATTCTCATCCAATGAGCAAGCAACATATGTACCATTCTATCCGGATTTACTAATCTCCTTTTTAGTAATCCAACGATTGGGAACTATTTTAGTTTTAAGCTTTCTAAGAATTTAGATCTCATTAGCATGATCAACATCATGATTCTAAAAGCATTGCTTAAAACTATAGTTTATTTACATATTATAAAAACAGCATCATGTAGATAATTAAATGCCTTTAATAAATGAATTCTTTTATTAATAAATAAATAAGATTTTTTACAAAGTATGTGCTTTATCATCATACATGATTGGCTTGTATGCACACTACTATCAATCTCCCACTTGCGCTAAAGCCAATCGCCATGGTATCTCATACCCATCTTCTCTAATTGACGATCAAACTGCTATTATATTAAAGCTTTAGTAAATAGATTTGCAATGTTGTCTTGAGAATCTACACGCTCTAAGGTGACGTCTCCTCTTTCAATGATTTCTTTAATCAAACTACCGCAATACATGTTTAGATTCAAGATGAGACTTAGGAACTATTCTTAGTTCTGTAATGAACTTTTCATCCGAAACATCAACTTGCAGCTTTACTTACAGTTATATACTGTCTTTGTCACTAAACCAGCAACCTTTTGCTGTTTGGAACCTTTCCAATTCACTGCACCACCTTTCAAGGTAACGACTTACCCTAAAGTGGATTTGCTGTCATCTTGGTCAGTTTGAAAACTTGAGCCTGTTTAGTCCTCCAGTTTAATTCAGACCCATCATGTGTCATGATGTCATCATTAGTGTCAGTTAAGTACTTTGAGATGTTTATCGCTGTCTTACAGTGATCTTCTCCAGAATATGACTGATCAACATCAAGTTTCATATATTTCATTGCATACATGATAGTAACTCATGCAATCTCTCTTTTATTGAGGACAATTATAGAGAGATACACTGTGACACCCCCGAATTCGGGTCCTCTGACCCCGGTCCGGTCGCCACGAAACAATACTAACATCCACCTTTAAGTAATATACGATAACTAAAATGCTGAAAATAATAAACGTACGTCGTTCATTCAAAAGGTGTTACTAGTCCCAAGATTTGATAACCTTAATACATCAATACAAATATACCCTAGAATAAACATTAGGGTTCATATTACATTAACAGTAATTAAACAAATCACAAAGACAAAGTCTGCTCCTTGCAAATCATCCTAAATCTTTCCTTTACCCTTGTCCTTCCCTGAGGGCTCGGGCTTAACTGCAATATAAGTCATGATATAGCAAGAATGAGCAACAAGTTTGCTCAGCAAGTTTAAATACAACAATAAAGGATATATCATGATGAATGGAAAAATGTCTGACAATGATTTCAACAAAATGAATATCTTAAAGATTCAACAATATGAATATTAGAACGATTCAATAATATGAATATCTGAACGATTCAACAATATGAATATTATAACGATTCAATAATATGAATATCTGAACGATTCAACAATATGAATATTAGAACGATTCAATAATATGATTATCTGAACGAATCAATACGAATAATAGAATGGTTCAATAATATGAATATTTGTAGGGTTCAACAACCTGCATGATTCAACACTATGAACATCTGAACAATTCAACAATATAAATATTAAAAGCAAAGATAATAATTGCCTTTAGAGTGACTGATAGTCGAGTAGACTCTGAACTATAACTTTCTAATGGGTTCAATAGCTAATTGACCCTTTTAGAATTACTGACTTCTGGCTACAGAAACTCAATACCTCGAGGAGATCAGCCTCGGGCACAACGTGAATATGCATAACACTTATATCTGCTTACTCGTATCATATATATTAGATACCTGGGCACACTCCTACATATGAGGAGTGTTCTGTTCTGTCTAAGAATCCTTACCATCAATTAGTTTGGAAAGCTTCAAAGAAAACTTCATACACTAGTCTGACCGAGCAAAGGTTCAGACTCTTATTGACATAGTTTAAGAAATTTAGGACCTTGAATAATGTACAAGTCCAAGACTGTACGAGCTCAAATGCACTAGGTACGGACATCAATAATATCAATGTGGAATAATTAATAAGTAATTAAACCACAAAATAACATGCTTGGAAATAAAGTTCAAGCAATTAAGTAAACAACTTTCGATTCAACAATAACCTACTCAAAACAATATGAGAAGGATAAAGAACTTGCACAAAGTGAAGTTTAGAATTTGCACAATATATGAATTTGTGTAAGTTCGGGGAACTTGCACAATAATCAACGTATGAAGTTCGGGGAACTTGCACAATACTCAACGTGTGAAGTTCGGGGAACTTGCACAATACTCAACGTGTGAAGTTCGGGGAACTTGCACGATAATAGATTCCTTGCATAAAATAAATGCATAGGCTTAGACACTTACAACATCAAAGAGTGAAATTCGGGGAATTTCACCATAATAGATCCCTTGCATAAAGCAAATGCATAGGTTAGGACATTTGCTTACAGCGTTCTTTGAGTAAAGTAAACACAAAGATAAGATACTTGCACAATATACGAGTTGGTATAAGTTTAGAGAACTTGCATAATAAAGAAATAAAGTTCAGGAATTTGCAAAATAATAATAACCTGCTTAATACAATATGAGATGGATAGGAACTTGCACAATAAGGAGTGTAAGTCAGGGAACTTGCCTGATTGCTCAGCTACAAATAATTCTAGCTTTAATTAAAACTGCGTTGGAACGACCTAGCATTAGCAAGTCGGCCTTTCAATTAGCATGTATAAACTAATATAAGTCTACACTTAACAAACATCTACTTATCATATAATTCTAGCACATAGTTCACGTAAGTCAATCTAATCTGTCTTAGATTTAATAATTTTAGATTACTAGTTCATAAGCATCAACATCGGCTTGAAACACATAGCACTTCAAGTTACTGATATAAATCAACACACATGCTTATAGATTATAATCTCTTATTCGAAACTAACATCCTAATCCAATTTCATAGTCATATGCATTCATGCCGGTAAATCTTCAGTTAAACAAGTTGATACTTCAAAGGTTCGCTACTCCGGTCATACTATCTCATAACAAGGCTAAACAATACCTAATATGTATGCTTGAGTATACTACACAAATATACATCAATCACGTAGTTCGTGCTTCAGAAATTCATTTCTTATGAATACGTGCATATGTGAAATCCATGCTTTAACCAAAGGATGCTCATGTCAATATGTCTATAGGCATAATGAATCCTAATACACATGCTTATATGCTCACAACATGTCTCACATGGTATTTAACTTTCAAATCTTAAGTTCTCTTTTGAAATAGTTAAAATCTTGCAATCGTGCATACTAGTGTGTTCATCACTTTAAACGTACATATATAGACCATACGGTCAGGTTCATAAAATTAAAATTCATATCTCAATGTAACATGCCAAGTCCATGTTCAATGCTCACATTTTGTTAGTAAGTTTTCCCTAATGAGGTCTAACATGACCGTTCATATTTTTAAACATGTATATACCAATTAACATGCTCTTCATGCCTATCTAGGTCATACTAACATGCTTGCCAAATTAGAATGCATACACAATATCTATATGTTAAAGTTCACCTTTGAAACTTATATCTTTCGTTAGAAATGTTCAATAGTGGGGTTCACATGCTTATATTATATTATGAAACCCGTATACCTAAGTCAACATGTCTCCCATACAATTCTAAGTCATGTTATCATGCTTGCAAGGTTAGAATACTATCATGGCAAGTATACATATCGAGTTTGTTTCCATATTCGAAGTTAGTTTATGAAATGCTAAGTTTATTTCAAACTGTAATTACTTGTGCAACTATTAGTGAAACATGCTTACATTGCCTCAATACATCCATATATATATATATATATATATATATATCATGCTAGTATGCTTAATCCAAACTAGTACCATAAGTTAACATGAGCAGGAAGCAAAACAGAAAACAAATCTGCAGACAGGCACTGGCGCAGCTGCGCCGCTGGCCAGTGCAATACTGGCGCAGCTGCGCAGGCTGGCGGCCAGGCCTAAAGGAGTGCAGTGCAGTATTCGGCATACTGTAATTCCAACTCAAAATTTTTATACGAATTCTATTCTATTGCAGCTACATTACATAACTAACATGATTATAACTTTATATAACACTTAACGAATACATTCCAATCACTAAATCAATCAATCTATGATCAATTCAAGAATCAATAACTTAGGAATTTACAGAAAATGAAAATCATGAAGTTATACCTCTGAAATTTTGCAATTGGTTTGCTGCTACAACAAATTATATAATGCTGCTATACTACTCTCCCTTAACTTAATTGAAACTCTCAACAATTCAAAATGAGAAGGAAAAGAGCTCTTATATAGGCAATTGAAATACTAGACAACACAATTACCTTCCATATTAAATCAAAGGATTGCAAGAATGTTCATTGGATAAGAGAGAGTTGGTGAGAGTGGGTGGAACTCATCATAAATCCCACTCCCCTTATAATGATTATGGCTAGCTTGGATGAATTTGAGAAGAAGAAGATAGAGTAGCATAGCATGTGGGTTTACAAGTGAAGGAGAGAAAGCTGGGCTCTCATATTGGGACAAATCTCAGCAACTAGCAAATACTACACTTGGGGCATATCATATAGACTTTGGTTATATAATATGCATACATAATTTATTTCATATAACATAGGTTATAATAATTTAAAGGGCATACAATGTATTTCCTAATTATAAGTTATCAAGTAGTGTACATACATATAATCCATGTACATTTTCTATTAACACCAAATATAATATAATTGTGTTTAATAACTGTTATTATAATAATAACTTATGGGAAAACATTATCAATTAATAATGCTATTAATATTAATGTAAGGTGATAGGGTATTCATAATAGTTTTCCTACCCTCATCATGTCACATGCTCTAAGTACACATTACACTTATCAATGTCATATAATATAATTAAAATTACTATATATTTGATGAGGTATACATGAATGTTTACTTACACACTTCAAGTCACATAAGCAATATTATTGTGTACTCTACTAATGCAAATAAATCTTACTATATAGTCTATATGTATAATATAAGCCACATTAATATGTTACCTTGTACTATATATAATATATAGTTAACTACCATATATAAAAAGTTTACATATCACATGCTCGTATAAATAATTAATCAATTAAATATAATATTATTATATTTATTAATCTCTTACTCATTAATTATTATTTATTCATAATAATAATTAATCAACACATAATCAATTAATTACTCCCAATTCATTAATTATTATTTATTCATAATAATTATAAATCAACAACAATAATAATTTCATACGTTATTAATTAATTACTCAAATATCAATTAATCGATCACGATTAAATCTCTACATTATATTCAAGAAATTTGAATATATAATTACTAACACTTTTATCAATATTCTGATATAAAGGTCTCAGGGTTAATCTACTAATTTAAATAACCATTAGTGATTCCCTTTAATAAAAATCCTGGCATTTATTCGCATAGGTTAAATTTACATAAGCACATAACCACATAAGGTTTAAATAAGTTTGAAAAATTAACTCCTAAAAATTTTAAATCACATATAAAATTAATAAGGAGCCTAAAATTCCTGGTCGTTACATACACTCCATGGCCCATCATCATGAGACACCTTTTGGAGTTTGCCATGCTAAACGCTTTTAGCAACTAATGAATATATGTTCCTTGGGTTAAGCCGAACATCCTTTTAAATCTATCTATACATATTTATATCCCCAATGTAGAATGTTCTACCCAAATCATTCATGGAGGAATATTTAGACAACTTTATTTTGATTGATTGTAGTATAGGAATGTCATTCCCTATCAGTAATATATCATTAACATATAATACAAGGAATGAAACAACACTCCCACTAACCTTCTTGTACACACATGGTTTATCCTCGTTTTTTGATAAAATCAAACTCTTTGATTGTCTCATCAAAACGGATGTTCCATCTACGAGAAGCTTGCTTCAATCCATAAATGGATCGTTATAGCTCGTATACATGATTTGCTTCAACCATTGAAATAAATCCATCTGGCTATATCATACATACATTCTTCTTTAATAATGTATATTTGAGGAAGGGCGTCTCTACGTCCATTTTGCTAGATCTAGTAATAATAAGCTGCAATTGCAAGTAAATTCTAAATGGACTTGAGCTTCGCTTCAAAGATCCATGTTAGATTTTATGGTCATCTACCATTTCCCTGAGTTTTTATTACTCATAGCCTGTTCGTAATTCAATGAATCATCATCATCCATGATGTGTACCTCATCGTCATCCTCTATGACGAATCCATACCTCTCAGGTATCTTCGGAACTCTACCAGATTTATAAATAAGGTATTGTACAGAAGGTGTCTCTACTTAAACAGGTTCAACCAATTGATCTGTAGTGGTTTGTGGTTCTTGAATTTCTTCAAGATCTATTTTCCTCCCACTAACTCCTTCAAGGAGAAACTCCTTTTCCAAGAAGGCAGCGTGTTTCACAACAAACACCTTTTGCTCAGTAAGATTATAGAAATAGTATCCCAAACTCTCTTTAGGATATCCCACAAACGTGCACTTATCAAATCTTATCCCAAGCTTATCATTTTGAAACATTTTTCACATAAGTTGGACATCCCCAAATTATAACATGCTTAAGTACAGGTTTCCTCCCTGTCCACATCTCATATGGAGTCTTGGGGATGGATTTTGAGGGGACCTTATTTAGTAGATATGCAGCCGCTTCTAGGACATAACCCTAGAATGATACTAGAAGATCGGTAAAGCTCATCATGGAACGAACCATGTCCAACAATGTTCGATTTCTCCTTTTAGATACTCCATTTAACTATGGTGTACCTGGTGGAGTCCATTGTGAGATTATACCATTATCTTTGAGATAATTGAGAAACTCATCGCTTAAGTATTCTCCACCTCGATCTGATTGAAGAATCTTAATACTCTTACCCGTTTGTTTCTCTACTTCACTTCTGAACTCTTTGAACTTTTCAAATGATTCAAATTTGCATTTCATTAAATACACATACCCAAATCTTAAGTGATCATCAGTGAAAGTAATAAAATAAGAATACCATCCCCGTGCATTCGTTGTTATAGGTCCACAAACGTCTGTGTGAACCAACGCTAACAACTCTGTAACTCTTTCTCCTTTTCCACTAAAAGGAGATTTAGTCATTTTACCCATGAGACAAGATTCACAAGTTGGAAATGATTCATAATCAGATAGCTCTAAGAGCCCATCCTTATGCAACTTGGATAATCTTGTTTCATTAATATGACCGAGTCTACAGTGCCACTATCACTTATCTAAACCAGAATACGTCAGGTTTAAATGATATTTATGTTGTTAATGAGTTTCCTGATGTATTTCATGAAGAACTTCCCGGTCTACCCCCGGAACGTGAAGTTGAATTCTTTGTTGACCTTGAACCCGGTACAAAACCTATATCTAAAACCCCATATCGAATGGCTCCTATTGAACTTCAAGAGTTAAAGGTCCAACTACAGGAGTTGTTAGACATCGGTTTTATACGTCCTAGTACATCTCCTTGGGGTGCTCCTATTTTATTTGTAAAGAAGAAAGACGGGAGTATGCAACTTTGTATTGACTATCGGGAGTTGAACCATGTCACCATCAAGAATAGGTATCCGTTACCTCGTATTGATGACCTGTTCGACCAGTTACAAGGTGCACAATTCTTTTCAAAGATCGATCTTCATTCTGGATATCATCAGCTGAAGATTAAAATTGAGGATATTCCAAAGACTGTTTTCAGAACTCGATACGGGCATTATGAATTCTTAGTCATGTCTTTTGGATTGACTAATGCTCCTGCTGCCTTCATGGATATGATGAACCGTGTATTCAAGGAATATTTGGATCAGTTCGTGGTTGTCTTTATTGATGACATCCTCATCTATTCCAAAAGCCGTGAAGATTATGAGCACCACTTGAAGCTGGTACTTCAAAGGCTTCATGAAAACAAGCTATATGCCAAGATGAAGAAATGCGAGTTCTGGCTTGAGGAGGTAGCATTCCTTGGGCACGTGGTGTCAAAACGAGTATCTGTTGACCCAGCGAAGATTGAAGAAATACAAAGTTGGGAGGAATCGAAGTACGTAGCTTTTTGGGCTTAGCTGGTTATTATTGGAGATTCGTGGAAGGATTTTCTCGAATCTCTACTCCATTAGCTCAGCTGACTCGGAAAGATATGAAATTTGTATGGAACGAGGAATACGAGAAGAGCTTTCAAGAGCTCAAGAGGAGACTCATCTCAGCACCTGTTCTGACAATACCATATGGTTCGGATAGATTTGTTATCTACAGCGATGCTTCGGGCAAAGGGTTAGGATGTATTCTCATTCAACATGGGAAAGTCATAGCCTATGCCTCGCGACAACTCAAAGAATATGAGAGGAATTATTCTACTCATGATCTAGAGTTGGCAGCAGTCGTTTTTGCGTTAAAGATCTGGAGACACTACCTGTATAGGGAGAAAGTAGAGATCTATACGGATTATAAGAGCCTTAAATATTTCTTTACCAAGAAGGAACTCAACATGCGGCAACGACGTTGGCTTGAGCTGTTGAAAGATTATGATCATACCATCCAATACGATCCTGGAAAAGAGAACGTGGTAGCTGACGCGTTGAGTAGAAGATCATATGCGGGAACGAATGCGATGCTTTCAAGGCCTATTTTGTGTGATTTACAAAAGATGGAGATAGAGTTCAAGACTCCGGGGACCCATGTGATGATGTCAAGTATACGCGTTGAACTAGATTTGATTGATAAAGTTAAAGCTGCTCAAGCTACAGACCCGGAGCTGATGAATATGACGAAGAAGGTGCAAGAAGTTGCTATTCCAGAAGCAAGAATCGATGAAGAAGGAATACTTCGAGTCAACTCCAGACTTTGTGTTCCTAATGATTCTGACTTGAAGTATAGAATCATGAAGGAGGAACACAACACACCGTTTGGAATCCATCCTGGAAGTACCAAAATGTATCGTGATCTTCGACATACATTTTGGTGGAGCAATATGAAGAGAGAGATCGCGGAGTTCATCTCGAGGTGTTTAACGTGTCAATGTGTCAAGGCGGAGCATCAAGTGCCAAAGGGGTCAATTGTAACCACTTGAGATTCCAAAGTGGAAGTGGGAACACATTACCATGGATTTCGTTACGGGTCTTCCCAAGGTTTCTCAAAGTATAGATGCGATTTGGGTTGATTAACCAAGTCGGCTCATTTCTTGCCTATACGAGAGACTTATTCATTGGAACATCATGCTCGTATGTACATAAATGAGATTGTGAGATTGCATAGCATACCAGTATCCATAGTTTTGGATCGTGACCCAAGATTCACTTCATGATTTTGGGTCAGTTTGCACAAAGCTATGGGCACGGATTTACGATTCAGTTCGGCTTATCATCCTCAAACGGACGGGCAATCGGAAAGGACTATCCAAACTCTTGAAGATCTTTTTAAGACTCTGTGTTCTAGAATTCAAAGGGAGTTGGGATAAGTACTTACCATTGGTGGAATTCTCCTACAATAACAGTTATCAGGCAAGTATAGGCATGGCTCCATTCGAGGAGTTGTATGGACAAAAATGTCGTTCTCCAGTATGCTGGGATGAGGTGGGTGAAGCAACATTGTTGGGACTAGAGTTAATACGTATGACTATGGAAAAGATTCAAATGATCTGACAACGTATACAAATGGCACATGATCGACAAAAGAGTTATGCGGATCTTCATCAAAAGGACGTGGAATTTAATGTTGGGGATCATGTATTGTTGCGTGTTGCTCCGTGGAAAGGAGTTACGAGATTCGGGAAGAGAGGAAAGCTCAATCCATGATTTATTGGTCCATTTGAGATCCTTGACCGAGTAGAAAATGTGGCCTATAGACTCGCCTTACCTCCAAGCATGTCTCGTGTTCATAACGTTTTTCATATATTTGTGCTTCGTAAATATGTAAAAGATCCAAACCACATTATTGAGTTAGAACCAGACGTGATAGCCGAAGATTTAACATACGAGGAGGTACCTGTCAAGATCTTAGATAGGAAGGAACATGTCCTACGCTCAAAGGTTATACCTCAAGTTAAAGTTTTGCGGAGGAACCATAATATCGAGGAAATGACCTTGGAGTTAGAATCGAAAATGAAAGCGATGTATCCTCACCTTTTTGACATACCAGGTACGCACGTCAATTTCGAGGACGAAATTTCATAAGGAGGGGAGGTTGTAAGACCCCAAATTTTATGAATAAGATTTAATTTTCGTTATATATTATTTTGAAATAGTAAGGTGTTGATTTGATAAATGTGATAAGTTATGGGAGGAATGTACAATTTTTACAAAGTTAGCAAGTGGTAATAAAATATTCATTGTTATCGGGGAATATTCGTTTGGTCGAGGAATATTCTTTTTGTCGGAGAATATTCGTACGACGGCGCAGTCATTAGTGGACCCACAACAGAATGAATGTCGGATATAGAAAGCGACAGAAGTAACCTTTTTATAAAAATGACGGCAAAATTTTTACCGTTAAACTGTTGAAATACCCGGTGGTTAAAATACAGTAATACGCGGTGTTACACAGTAGCACATGGTATTGCACAGTATTTCAAATTATTGGTTCTTATGTAAGAAGTGACTCATTCAATAATTGTTACAGTAATTACTGTTCAATATTTTAAATTATTGATCCAATAATTGCATCATTGATATTTTATATTAGTGATTCAATAATTGTCATTGCACAATATTTTAAATTATCAAATCAATAATTCATATTATTTGAATAATATTATTAGATAACATTATTGACAATGTCTAAAAAGTTCTGTCGAGGAAATAGGTTAGGTTATATAATTGCGCGCCAATGAGACAAAATTCTTATCGGAAAGCCCCCTCTTTCCTAGGAACGGCCTGGTTATCAATATTGTAGTTCTGTAATATTGTTTGTGAATAATTAATTTTTGATATATATGATAAGAAAATATTTATTCGATGTGGATTTAAACGGAGGAATTTTTAGCATGTGACATTTGTTGAAAGATGGTATTTTATCTTTTTCGATAAAATAATTCATTCAAATGTATTATTATAATGTTACATTATAGTAGTATGATGTGATTATATAATAGTATGATTTTTATAATTTGAATGGTAATATTATTATAGTAAATTCATGGTATAAAAGTAAAAAGTGGTAGAAGAGAACAAATTGAATTTGAATTTCTATGATGTAAGCAATGATGTCATTGGAACGATGAGATAAGCAATGATGACATCAAAACGATGAGGTAAGCAATGATGTCATAGGATCGATGATGTAAGTGATGATGTCATAAATTATAGCAAAAATACTATTTTACCCTTACTCTGCCGAGCCTATAAATAGAAGCTCATTTCTACATTATTTTTCACCAATTCACTAAAGTTATAGAGAGAGAAAGTATAGAGAGAATAAGAGAAAAAGAAGAAGAGTATTCTGCTATTACACTAGTGCAGTCTCCAAAATTTTAAGATAAGGGGAATTATTTCTTTCGTATTCATGAAGAGAGTTATTTTCTTTCACTACTCGTAAGGGTTGTTATTCCATTCTTTATTATTCTGTTGGAATAACCTGTCTACGCGGACTACCGCATGTATGGTGAAATCCTGTTGTTATTCCATTCTTTATTATTATGTGGGCATAACCTGTCTACGCGGACTACCGCATGCCTGGTGAATAACCCTTTGTATTCAGTTGTTATTATATTGTGAAAATAATCTGTCTGAGCGGACTACCTCCTGATGGATGAAAATCCAATTGTAGTTTCGTATATTGTTTCATTTCAGATTCCTAACTCTAAACTTACTACGGTAAGTATTGATTCTATAATTCCTGAAATGATCAGAAATTCCTTGAGTTTTACGCTTCATCTAATATCATTTCACTGGAATATTGGTCTAAACTTTCTTGTGGAATTTTTTTCTTTTCATGTCGAGTTACTATTCACGAGTTACTATTCACGATAAAAAAATTATTTTTTTCATCCAAATCATCTTTGATTGGATCCAGGTTTTGATCTTCATTCTTGAACTCTGGATAAATTCTCTAATATTTGTCCTTTATCTCACTAGATTCGTTATTCGTATTGTTTTTCATCATCCTCAGTCCTAAATGGTGATATAACTGAATATCTTTGGCCTGTAGTGCAAAGATGAATGATTATTTGATGAATATCTTTGGCCTGTAGTGCAAAGATGATTACCTGATGAATATCTTTGGCCCGTAGTGCAAAGATGGACAGGTATTGAGATGAACATGACCAACTGGTGATACAAATGAATATCTTTGGCCCATAGTGCAAAGATGAATAGTTGATTCGAGATGCATATTGATTGATGTTACAGGGATAAAATATTGATGATGGACTTTTAAATCAAAGAATATAGTAGACATCATTTTATACTTAACTCTTCTAATGAATTTTTATTTCCACTGCAGTTGTTGATCTAAAACTTGTTGTCCTATAATATTTTATCTGATTTGTTGAAGACTAACGATAATTTATTCTTCATTATCTTAGTCATAATATTCTTTACTGTGCTAGTTGAGCTCACCCTTTTCTTCCATTGTTCTCTTCAAGAAATGAGAATATCGCGGGTACTAGTCGGGGAATGGAGTGATGGTCCGAGTTAGAGTTGTAGAAGTCCTCACTATTGTTTTTGTAAAATAATGTGATAATAAATGTAATGAGGATTTAGTTTGAATATTTATATTTTTTACATGTCTGTATTGACACTCACAGTTGTATGGTCGTATTTTGCACGACCATTTGATATAAAAGATTGTATTTAGATTTTGTTGAGTGTATTTGGTGACTCAGAATGGGTTGGGTTGATTGGACCAATTCTAGGGGCATCACAAGAATGGCTATGATTCATTTAAATCTAGTTTTCTTTCTAGTTTTGTAAATATTAAACAACTACGCGACCCTAGATCTATATCTAGAGGGAATGGGAAGCTTTGGCTACGCGCATGCAATGATTTAACTGATGAGTCATTTGTCTTGCGACGTCTAGATTTTAATTTACATTTTATTTCAATATATCTGTTGTGCAAGCTTTTTGATGATATTGTGTGAGCCTAGGAATCATGAGATCTACAATTAATCGCTTGGATCTAGATCTGATTCCCACGATGGACAAATCTGAGTTGTAAATACAGCTTGTAGCCCCTTGTAAATGTAACCATGGGCCTTTAAGCCGGGATACATATTTAAGACCCTGGCATAATTAAATTGTGGTTTGTGGTGCTCGGATCACTTCGATGACTTTCATGCCCATAAGAGGTTCGACACTTTTGTAGATATTTATTTATGCTTTGAATCTCCTATAAAATCCAAATCAAGTCGAATACAAAATAAAAATGGAAGTATCAAAAGGCTTCAATTCCTTTGCGAGCGAAAAGGTTTGAAAACCACTTTTCAAAACATCACTTTTATATCTTGTCTAAAAAAGGACTTTTTATTAAATCAAACCCTTCGTATATAGGTCTAACGAAGCACAACACTACTTTCAAATAAAGCACTTAGGCCCAATTACTGCAATTCACACATACACACATAAACACATAATGATTAGGGAAATTAAAAAGACGCAATAACCGTGTTCAACGGAAGTCGGGGGGTGCCTAACACCTTCCTCCGCTTAATCAAGCCCCCGAACTCTATGAAATCGCGGTTTTCAAGACCAATTAAACAAAGTCCAGTAATTGAGCCATATTGCAAAATCTTTCAAAACTCGGTTGAGTTGGTACAACCATTTCATACATACCAACTGGCGACTCTGTAAAATCAAGTTTTCAAAATCGTCGACATTGTATGTTGGTCTTTTCCTGAAAATTCACCCTTCAGATAAAACCAATTCAAATAGAAAACAGCAAGGGTAGAAATAGACATAGGAAAAGGGACCAAAATTTTTTCCCGACGTCGACTAGGTGGCGACTCTGCTAGGGAAAGTAGAGGGCTTAAGCCGCATCTCAATCTTTTCAAAATTTCCTGTTTATATGCATGTGTGTGGATGCTGTCTTTTCATTGAGTGGATGTAAATAAATATTTTACTATTTTATATTAGTGCTTCGTACAATATCATCATTTCATACGATAAGATACGTTGTATGTGAATGTATGTTGTGTGATTCCTCCACTAGGAGGCAAACCCATCGGCGTTTGATTACTGTACTCAAAGGAGACTAATCCTGCGAGGCTCAAGAAAGGTGGCACTCAGATACGCTCCAATTGAAAGAACGAATTAACTTCCCATCTAGCAAATTGCAATGGTCTGGGGACCTTCATGTCAAAAAATCGCGAGAGTAGCCTAAGATAGGTCAGCCTCTGATAAACTAAACGCGAAGGGAAGTCCCTGCATGCCTTTCCCTTTCAAAATCCATGTAAATTAAATGTAAATTTCAAATTCCATGTAATTATCGATGTAAATATACATTCTATTCCCTGTCAAATTTCATTTTTTTACCAATATTAAATCTTGTCATGCTATCTCGTTAGCAAAACAACTAACAAATGTTTTGCAGGAACAGATTAAAAAACCTCAAAAAATGGCACATTGCATAACATGCAACATGTTAATATATGCCAAAATTAACATACCTACTTTTATTTTAGGAAAAGATTGGTTCTGTTACCAGATCAATGGCTAAAAAGGTACTAAGCCCATCTCCAGACATGGCTGCAAGTGCCCAACCTGAATCCACTCCTGTATCTCAAGAAGAGTTTGAATGATTAAAAAATCAGATAGCAGAATTGCCTATTTTCCTAAAAGAACAAAGCAAAAGTATTTAGGGTAAATAAATACCCGTTCAAACAGAGTCATCCACACAAGATGGTAGTCAGGATACCGACAAAAAGAAAGAAAAGGAAGTTCATTACCTTGAACCATAAACTAATGAAAAAACCAACAAAACCCCTGATATCACCAATCTAAAGAAGATCGAGAAGCTGGTGACATTAGAAAGAAAGTCCAGCAAATGGAAGAATCCATCCGATTGATTAAAGGGATTGGAGTCTATGGGAGTGTAAATTACTCAGATCTCTGCATCTTTCTAGGGGCTTGTTATCCAGACAAGTTTCAGATCCCTGATTTTGAAAAGTATGACGGATTAGGAGATCCTTACACTCATTTGAAAGTGTTCATTGGAGAAATCGGATCCTATGCTGAAGATGAGAAACTAAGGATGCAGTTGTTCCAGAAATGTTTGACCAGGGAAGCTAGAGCATGGTATGCCCTACTGGAAAATTCCAAAATCCATAGTTGGGAAGAGGTAGCACATGCCTTCCTAAATCAATACAGTTTTCAATCACAAATGGCTCCAGATAGGTATCAAATCACCAAGGTTAAGAAGAAAAGCAGTGAATCTTTCCATAAATATGCCCAACAGTGGAGACGCCTGGCTGCTCAAGTCTTTCCATCAATGACAGAAACAGAAATGGTCATGACATTTATTAATATACAGGAAGCTCCATTTTACGAGAGGGTCCTAGTAGGTATAGGAAAACTATTCTCAGAGATGATTAAATAAGGAGAAATTGTTGAAATGGGATTGAAGTCCGGAAAGATCAAAGACCTTGCTGCTTTGGAGGCCGTGGCCGAGCACATTCAAGCTGGAAGTTATGGGATTAATCCTCAAAGAGTCCATAAAAAGAAGGAAGAGGATGTATCCTTGATTCTTCAAGGACAAAATCAGAGAGGAAGTCAAAACTTGCCCATTCAAAGGAGGAATTTTTCCCCTGTCCAAACTTCTGCACAACTTTCAAATCCTCCGTTTCAAAAAATCAGAGAAGTTAAATGTCGAAGAACATTCACACCCTTAGGGGATTCACTCGAAAATGTGTTGAAGCTTCTGACAACACAAAAGAAGAATGTCCAGCTCCTTCTTCCATCTAATCCAAGTGGACCAAATTTTGACCCAAGCAAGAAATGTGCATATCATTTTAGAGCTCCGGGCCACGATACCCAAGATTGTTGGTCTCTCAAATAGAAAATCCAGGACCTGATAGACAGTGGGGAGATTATGGTAACAACTCCAGAACAGCCGTATGTTCAAGACAATCCTTTGCCTCAACACAATGAAAAGGTTGTCAATATGATCAGTATGGGAAACGGATAAGGTTCCAAATACCACCGGTACATCGGGGAGTCCTCCCAAGTAAACAAGGATATGCCGGACAATTGGGAATGTTCAGAAAGGCGGTTTCTGATAGAACAAGAAATCAAATCTATCAAGGAACAAGTTGGTCAACTAGAAGAGCTGGTAGTTTATCAACATTAGATAACACGACACTTGTTAAATCAAACCAATCAACGAGAAGCAAATCTTCCTACGCTTAGATTAGTCCCGGTGCTATGAAGGATCATTACCGATCTCAGGAGCATGAACCCTGGGCAGACAAGGTTGCTAGGGAAGAAAAGTTCTGAGCTAAAAGGGAGTTTGCCTTCAAAAGGAATTTCACTCATTTGAATCAGCCTATGGAAGAAATTCTCCAAATTTTGATCAACGAGGGGAAAGTCACAGAATTATTACTCCCAATGGACCCTCGATCCAGGAAGTTCAAACCTGATAGGATCTGTCAATATCATTCAAACACTCCTGGGCATGACACAGAGGATTGTTGGGGACTTCGTCACTGAATTCAAAATTTGATTAAAAACAGTGAACTGATTAAAACAACCCAAGATTATGGCTATCTTGGTGAGGAAGCAATCTTTCCTCCCATGGCATGGAATCTGAAAGAAGTAGTAGCCATTATTTCATGCGAGAAAGATCTAGCCATAACCCCCTTGATACTTCAGGGAAAAGGAGCCCTAGAAGGAAAGAATCCTGTGAAAGTGGCTGCACCCGAACCTCTAATATTGCTATTCAGACCGCAATATCCTATATGTCGACGCCGGGAAAAATTTGAGGTGTCCGTTTTTCCTAAGTTTGTGCTGTTTGTTTTACCCTTTTGTGATTCACCATGTCTATGGATTTTATTAAAGGGTGAGTTTTTAGGAAAGCAGAACCGACATAAGTGTCGTCAACTTTAAAAAGATTGATTTGATTATTTTTATGATTGGACCAAATGAGCCAGAGCCGCCAGTTAGGTATAATGTAAATGGATGAACCAACTCATCCAAGTTTTGAAGGTTTTTGCAATATGGTCCAATATGTGACTCAGTAGGATTTGTTTGAAACCCGAGATTCATGGAATTTGGAGTCTAGGTTAAGTGGGGGGAAGGTGTTAAGCACCCCCCGACTCCCGTGAAAACACGGTACCGCATCTTATTGATTTCCTATGCATAAAAGTGTGTGTGTGTGTGTGTATGTGAGTGAGTGTGTGTGTGTGTGTGTGTTTTTGAAAGTTTATTCTAAGCCTCCTTGTGAGTTATTTAGAAGTAGTGCAGTTCCTCTTTTCCACCTATGTACGAAGGGTTTGATTTAGCAAAAGTTCATTTTTAGATAAAATATACATTTCATATGATATTTTGGGAAAAAAAACACAAGGTTTTCAAATCCTTCGCCCGAATAGTAATTGAGGATCTTTGATACTTCCATTATGGATTTTTAAGTCTACGCAATTATTACGAAAATAGTGTTGTACCTTTTTAACCCTATGCACAAAGGATTTGATTTATATAAAAGTTCATTTTTAGAACACAATATATATCAATGATGTTTTGAAAATAAAGTTTTCAAATCCTTCGTCAAATAGGAATCGAGGTCTTTTGATACTTCCATTTATGATCTAATGTCTATCCCCCCAAATTGTTTTAGGATTATTATGAAAGCTCTTTGCCATTTTGATTTGGAAATCATTTTTTGGTGAAAATGCATGCTCGAAAGCGCCAAAAAGGGTCGGACCATCATCGGGCATGTAAGCCATCTCGATGAATTCGAGCACCCTCAATCAAAGTTTTCATTATCACGGGATCTTGAATCCAACTTCTCGGGACTAACCCCTCGAGTTTGTCTTCAAGATCAAAACATTACATATACAATGATTTTTGCGTTATTTAAATGTTACATCACAAAATCGATCCATCGTGGGAATCAAGTCGGGATCCAATCATGGGAACTTGACACCGGAATTTCTAGGCTCACATTGTTATGCACAAATATACATTTACAATGTCCTAGACTTGATATTAGATGATTTCATCGGTTGAAATCACCCTTTCAAGCCATTTCGGACCCCTTCCGCCTCTAGATATAGATCTAGGGCTATACGGGGCAACCGGGACCGATTAAAAGCAGTAAATACATAGATCTACCATGGATCTAAGCCGATCTAGCATACGGGTTAAAGCTTTATACTTAATATCCTCTCAAAAGGATAGATCCAACTTAGATCTAGGTAGATCTAGCCTCCGGACTTGATTTACAACCAAATATGCGATAAATAACCGATGTGATCTATAGATCTACCACCTGCACAACAATATACGTATCAAACAACAAATCTAACAATGTTTACATAATATATCAAATAAATCTAGTATATTAAACATTGGTTACAAAGAAAGTGACTAAAATAAGCATTTTTCACCTTGGGGACGCATGAACAAGCGTTTTATCACCCGGGATAAACTTAGAACACTCTCGAGACTCAAACTATATGTTAAACAAGATTAAACAACTCAAAATATGCGTAGAATGATCAAACCCGAGGGTTTCTCTCTCTAAAAACTGTTTCTTTCTCTAAAATTCTTATTTTTTTTAAATGAGCTGATGTTGCTGATTTATGATCCCGGAGCCAGCCACATATATACCTGCGGCTAGTCGCATTTATACATGTTGCTGGGTCATGTGGGTCCTGCTGTCTCGAATTTCATTCCTTCAGTCTCAATTTAGAGAAAGTTGAGCTTTGTATGCTAAACTCTCGGAAAGTCTTTGTGGAAGGATACAGAATAAGGTCAAGTCTAACTAAATCGGGGTCCGAAAAGATGATGCTGGTAGCTGAGAGGTATCTTCCAGTTCCAGACTACAGTTAACTGGCTTATCTTTGATGGCACGCAGTTCGAGGTTTGCTAAGGTGACTTATAGCAGACACTTTCTTAGCTTTGCGATCCTCGTTCAGTTCGCATCTTGTTCGGACATCATTGGCCCTTTGAATCATTCACAGGGTTATCTTCGGGGTGATCAGATGCTTTTCCCCTATCTCGGGGTTATCTCTGAAGTAAAATTATGCTTTTGCCCTTCTGCAAGGTTAGTATAAAAAAAGCAAAATTTCAAGTGTCTACAGACGCCCCTCTTTGTCATGTTTATGCAATGTAATGGAATGAACATGACAAAGATTACTAGACACGGAGAATGCATGATAAGGTATATCTGATGACGCAATGTCATGTGTAAAATATGTAATGATATGCGAGATTATAAGAAGGTCAGAAGGATTACGTCATCGGGGTTAAGCCGATGCCCACATTGGGTTGTAGCCAACAGATTACATTATTGGGGCTGACCCGACCTGCGCTGAATGGTTGCTAACGGATTCCACCATTGGGGGTCAAGCCGATACCTTCAGTGGGTTATTGCCAACGGATTACATCATCGGTGGTCCAACCGATATCTTCACTGGGTTGTTGCCAATGGATTACATCATCGGGGTTATGTCACCGTCTGCGTTGGATTATAGCCAACGGATTCCACCATCGGGGGTCGAGCCGATGCCTTCACTGGATTGTTGCCAATGAATTACATCATCAAGGGTCAAGCCGATGCCTTTACTAGGTTGTTTCCAATGGATTACATCATCGGGATTATGTCCATGCCTTCATTAGGTTATAGCCAACGGATTCCACCATCGGGAGTCGAGCCTATGCCTTCACTGGGTTGTTGCCAATGGATTACATCATCGAGATTATGCCGATGTCTTCACTAGGTTGTTGCCAACAGATTACATCATCAGGGTTATGCCGTCGTCTGCATTGGGTTGTAGCCAATGGATTCCACCATCGAGGGTCGAGCCGATGCCTTCACTAGGTTGTTGCCAATGGATTACATCTTCGGGATTATGCCGATATCTTCACTGGGTTGTTGCCAACGGATTACATCATCAGGATTATGCTGATGCCTTCATTGGGTTGTAGCCAACGGATTACACCATCGGGATTGAACCGATACATTAACCGGGGTTAATGTTGATGGATTCTATATTAGGGTTGAGCTGATACCGTCACCGGGGTTAACACCGATGGATTTTATATCAGGGTTGAGACGATACCGTCACCGGGGTTAATGCCGGTGGATACTGTAATACCGGAGAATTTCCAAATATTATTAATGAATAAATTAATGGAAATGAATATTTATTTGAATATAAATGATTATGAGTTATGAGATGAGTTATTTCAAATAAGTTCAAATTGAATTTATATTAATTAAGAGAATGTGGAGTTTACGATAAACTCGTAGAATGCTTTGTGTGGCACGAGAATGGAAACAACGATGATTTGTTTTAAAGGATGAATGGATAAGTAATTTATTAATTAATATTATATTACTAATTAACTATTATCGTGAGTAATAGAATATTAATGAGTAATTAATTAATGTTGAGTAATTATGATTGTGAATAATAAAACATTAACGAGTAAATTATTATAATATTATATTTACTCGTTTAATTGTTATGTACAAGGTATGCGTATAATATATAGTAGTTACATATAAAGTGTAAAGAGAAATGTGACACTTATGTGCGATTTCATACAATATATAGAAACTATATGTTAAGACTAAATAAATTACATGAATACATCATAAGGTTTATGTGACAATGTGAGTGTGTTAACATTTAAATAAGTACCTCATGAATATATAGTAAACAATTGTTACATATCAATGATTTCTATAATTTAATAATAGAATTGGGATAATGTAATAAGATAATACCCAATTGAATTAAATTCGGTGTTAACAAAATGTACATGGAGTATATATGGATGGGTGTCACCCAACTTGTTATGTAGTAATATTGTTTCTCACTAAAACTACATTGGGAGATTAAATGAATTTATAACCTAAGTATACATTTATAACCTATGTATATTATATGTGTATTTAGTAAACTAAGTGTTATACTTAGTTCAAATCCCAAATGCTGAGCTTTGTATTTGTTTGTCCCACAAAGAGAGTCATTCTCTCCTCACGTGTAATAGCAAAGGCTAGTCTAAGCCTATTTCTTCTCAAACTCAGCAACATTCTAGCAAATGATAACCAAGGGTGTGGGCTTCATGATGAAGCTCAACAACTACTCACCAACTTCTCCTTAACCTTCATACAATTCATAATCCCGTTAGTTTGTTTTGGGAGGTAAATGCATTATCTGTATATTAGTTTCTCTATAAATATAGCTTCTCTCATTCTCTTTTCTTTTGCTGAGAAATTCTAAGTAAAGAGAGAATTGAGAGTGAATTATATTAGTGGTATAGCAGCATTGTGGGTTTAAAATTAGCAGCAAGCTTAGCAAACTCATATCAAGCAGAGGTACATTTAGCATTAAATTCATGTTCTTCATTTCCTGTTTTCTGAAATTTCTTAAATTCCAAATTCTTAATTATGTGGAATTAGATGATAACTGAGATAGGAAACGCTTGCTTAGTTGTTATATAGACTTATAAACATGTTGATAATACAATGTGGCTGTTTAGAATTTAGTTCGTGAAGGAAATTTGGTAATTGGCCTAAGTTCTGCCGAACAGAAGCCATTTCTGATGCTGGCCGAGACCCGGTGCACCTGCGCCAGTAATATACAAGGGCGCAGTGCAGCTGCGCCAGTCCATGGTTTCAGTTTTTAATTCTGCTGGAAAATCTGCTACGTGCTAACATATTGACATCATCTAGACAAGCATAAAAACTAGTTTAACCCATGTATATATGTTCCTTGATATGACATGCATGTCCATAGCTATATTAGTATACATTATTGATGGGAACTTATAGTTTTGAAATGAACTTAGAGTTTTATAAATGAACTTTGATATATACATACCATGTTGATATTCTGACTTTGTGAGCATGATCGTATGGTTTAGTTAAGCATGAAAAGTTAGTCTAACGTGTTGAGATTACACTAGCATACATAGTTTACATTTAAAATGATTTCAAAAGCTAAACTTGAAGGTTTTGAAGAGTTAAAGTTAAATGAACATGGTAGAATAACATTCTGATATTTTCAACATGCATGATAGTGCTTTAGCATCATTTAGTTGGCCTACATGTACACATATTATGTTAGATACCATAAAAGATAGTTAAGTATGTATAAGATATGATTTAAAGTAATAAACGATGTTAGCTATGCATGAATAATATGAACACACGCAAGCATGATTATTGACAGAGTATGTGACCACCTTACGTGTTTAAATGACAAGCATGATAGCTTACGTGATTTCGTGACTTTGTATGACCCTAAGTCGTTAGGAACCGTGATTTAGAACTATATCATGTGTGATTGAACTTGAAAAGGTTGTGCAAGCATGCAAGACCCTTAACATGTGTATATATACTAGGTGTAGATGTATGCTTACGTGTCGGACAGAAACCATAAGGCAAAAGCCTAACCTTGGTCTGGCCAGGGGACAGCGCAGCTGCGTTGTTCCTAGGCTTAACCAGGGCGCAGCTGCGCCAGTCTGGAATCCAAGCTGGACAGTTTACTTAAATCTAATTTTTGACAGTAACTTATATCTATGCTATAACTTGCTAAATAGAGTATGTTTGGTACTAGTTGTGGTCTTATGTGATAGTGATGATATATGAATATGTTTAACTTGAAAAGAGGAATTCTAACGATAAAAGACATTAAAAGTTACATTAATCGAGATTTATGAATTAGTATGATACTATACATGGTATGACTGTATAGTAAGGTTAAAGACCTAACTTATGTGTTGATCGTATATATAAGATAAAGTATGATGTTAAACTATATGACTAATGAATATCATATACGTAACTATATTACGATAGGAGTTTGAAGTGTTGATAAGCTTATATTAGTAATCTACGCTTAAGGCAAGTTTCCCTGACTTACACTCTTTTATTGTGCAAGTTTCCTTGAACCCGTTCTTGTATTATTAATTGCAAGTATCCTAACATTTGCATTTGCTTTATGCAATGGATCCTTGTGAAAGCAAGTTTTCTTACTTACTCGTTTAAATTGAGTTAGTAAGCTTATTGAATAAACTCTTTTTCATTTGAGTCTTATGAAAGCTATTATTCATAGTGAACTTAGTATTGTTCTAAAATATCGTGAAAATGTCTATGCCATTTGATTCGGCTAGACTATATGCATATTTAGAAAACTATCCAAACCAATTGACTGGTGCGAAATCTTTAAAAACAGAGTTGAACAACCCTTATGGTAAGGGGAATGTGTATATTGTTGGAAGCCCAACACACGCGTGAAAATTATTGTGGTGTTATGCATAACATAGAGTATTGTAGACTGATCATCTATCGTACTTATTTTTGGGTTATCAGTTTAATATTGATAATTCTAGTAGAGGTTCAATAGTCCTTAGTGAGTGCTCAGTATAAATTATTTTATCCAGTTGGATACGTTGATTGTCTTTGAATTCATATATATCTGTTGGTTTATAATGAACCATCGTTTCATATTCCAAGGATTTGATTTGAGAATTGTTGATACTCATTGTTCATGATGTTATTCTTCAAACTCTTGATTATCATCTACCTTAATATTTCAAACTCGTCTTATAAAACTCTTCACCCTTATCGTATATTACTTGCTGGGTAATTTGTGCTCATTCTTTCTTTCCCTAAAAACATTTCAGTTAAGGCAGAGCAGGGCAGACCTTCCGGCACCGACAAGGGCAAGGGCAAGGCTACCGACTAGCTAGTCCCTTTATGTTTTAGAAATTATGGTGTTGTAGTATAACAACTATGATAATGTATTAAGACCGATTCAGAACTATGTTTAAACTTAAGTAGGGTTATGTAATAAGTCTTTATTTGATATTATTATGTAATCTATTAAGTACTGTAGGTTGCGAGACTTGGGGGAATAAATATAATAAATTATTGTATATTATTCTAGATTATCCGCTGTGACTGTATGATTGTAGTTATTATTGTTAGATAGTGATACACCGGATTCGAGGCATTGTGGCCCGAATTTGGGGGCGTCACAGATACTATATCAGGGTTGAGCTGATACCTTCACCGGGGTTAATGCCGATGGATTCTATACCAGGGTTGAGCCGATACCTTCACCGGGGTTAATGCCTATGGATTTCGAGATGGATTAGTGATTTTGACTGACTTTCTGGTCTTCTGGAGTTCAACGTCGGGATTTTTGATCTGCACTGATTTTCTGCCTTTTTAAAGGGTTTTCGGGGTCTAAAAATGACCTGGAAGGGTGCCTTCTTAACTAAAGTGACCTTTCTAGACGCAAAATAACACGTTTCGGACTGTATTTTACCAAACAGGAACCCTTGGGACCTACTTAGGGCAGGTGCACCTATATATGCGGCTGAAGCATGTATGGCTGAGGCTGTCCGTGGCTGGGTTAATACCCTCGAGAAGGCTCAGTTTTATGTATTCGATTCGAGTTTTCTTGAGTGTTTTTTGAAAAACTCGACCCTCTATCATAGATCTACTCAATTCGGGCTTTATTTGGAGCAATCTGTCATCGGTGTAATACCCGTGAATTTTATAAATAATATTAATATTGATATTAATAAACGTGTGAATATTTATTTCAATATAAACGTTTATGAAGCATGAGATGAGTAACTCAATTAAATTAAATTGACTTTATAATAATTGAGAAATGTGGAGAGTTTATGATAAGCTCGTGAAATGCCTTGTATGGCACGATGATGGAAATTACGACGATTTAATTAAATTAGAAAAGGAATGAATTTATAAGTGAAGGATTATTATATTGTTAATTAACTGATATTATGAGTAAGAGCATATTAATGAATAAATAATTAATTAATATAATAGACAAATGTTTATTCAATTAATTGTTAAGTGCAATGTATGTAATGATTAATCATATATTATGTAGTACCTACATTTAATTAATATAAAATGAGGTGTGACACTACAAGGTGACTATATAATAAATAAAACTATATGGTAAAAGTAAGTGAATCATATAAGTTACATAAATGAGCTTATGTGATAATATGTTATGTGTGGATACATTAAATATGTACTTTATGAGAAATATTAAATTAAACTATAAATAATTGTGATTTAATAATTATTTCAATAATTAAGTATAATTAAAATAATAAAGTTTATGATAATGTGGATGATAATACTCAACTAAATTATATTTCGATATTATCAAAATGTACATGTATTATATAATGATGTGTATATATATACCCCAACTTGCTACAATGAAATATTAATTCCCCACTAAAGCTACATTGCAAATTAAAAGAGAGTTAAACCTAATTATACATACATATACATTGTGTAGAGATACATGTACATGTATGTGTATTAAACCTTAGTATTGATTAGCCAAATTGCAAATGCTGAGACTCTAAACATACATTGTCCCATATTGAGTGTCTCCTTCTCAGCAATCACGTGTATAGGCCTATGGCTTATCCCTTTCATTTCTCATTCTAGCATTCTAGCAAATATAGCAAATGATGAAGAGGGGAGTAGGTTGATGTGGTGGTTGGCCACTATTTCACCAACTTATGAATACCTATCATCTTCTTCCTTCATCTCTTGGTTTGATTCATTGTGCAAAGCTCTTGTATAGTTATTGAATTATTCTATAAATAGCAAGCTCCTCTTCTCATAATCAATTTGCTAAGTTGTTGGCTAAGTTGATATAGAGAGTGAGTTGAGAGAGAAATTTGAAATTAGAGCAAGCTTAGTCAAAATCAAAGCTTCAGCAGGTATAATGCTTACTCATGTTTTAAAGTTTGAACATTCATGATTCATAGAAATTTGTATGAATTAGTTGAAGTTTGATATGTGAGATGGTATTAACATGATTAGTAGAGTTTATATACTTGTTATAGATGCAATGTGATTGATTTCAAGCATGATTTATGAAGAATTGTGGGATTGGTTTTGAGCTCTGTTATTGCAGAAGCCCATTCTGGACTGGAACCGGAGTGGCGCGGCTGCCCCACTCCCTAGTACAAACACTGCGCGGCCGCGCCGATATGCAGAAGTGAAATTTGATTTTTATTGTTTCTGAAATGTTGAGCATGCTAGTTTAACTTAATTATGCCTATTTAGGTCCCTAACATAATAACGTAGGTGGCCTTACATGTTATCACCTACCTTAGCTCGGTTTTAAACGGTTCTAAAAGAAACTTAGAGTTTTCAAAATACAAACTTGATAAACTAAGTACACTTTAAATTCTGAAATTGTGAGCATGCTATTATGGTTTAGTTATGTGTATACATGAGTATGATATATAGTATGTGAAGTTGCTTTACATGCTTGGTTGGTTTAGCATGAAATTTTCAAAGGAACTTAAAAGTTTGAAGACTAATTTTGTTGATAACTACCTTATGTGTATTCTAAAATTTATGACTATCATGATAGGGTATCGTATGCATATAGACACGATTGACATGTATGCCTAAGTAGCCATGAACGTTTCAAACTAGCCGAGCATATTTTAAATGAGTTTTAAAGAAGTAAAACTATGTTACTTTGAAATACATGACTAGGATGACTTGAACATGTATGATTGAGGTTTATTGACCTCATTGCATATGTATAATGGCTAAACATGAGAAACCTTTCTAATTGATCAAGTGAAGCTTGTTAAATGGAAAGTTGATAACAAACTACATTGAAGGTAAAACAGAGACCGAACCTAGTTATAAACCTCATACCATATGTGTTTTACATGTATCATCATCTAAAGTACATTATTGGATAAGCTAGAATTCTGCAGGAGCAGGCCATCTCTGGTTGGAACTGGGAGCAGCGCGGCCGCGCCACTCCCTAGTTCAAACACAGCGCGGCCGCGCCACCCTGCAGAATGAACTGAGCATGCTGTTTGTAATCTGAAATCTCTCGCATGCTTATATTGATATCCCAAACGACAATACATGTTTAGTGAAGTGTTCAAGTGTTAAGAAGTATGTTAACATAGAACCACATATTGATAAGTGAGTATAAAACCTTCAAAATGTTAATTCAAACAATGACTACAAGCTATGTTATTTGATCATATAGTAGCATACAAACTGATTATGTGCTATATGTACGTAAAATATGTAACGACATACGTGTAGGATTGTACGACTAAAGTTGGGATCTTATGTGTGTTTAACTTACGTATCAAGTATATGTATTCGACATATGTAACTAATGAATATCCTTATGTACATAAATACGTTACAATAGGAATATAAAGTATCGATAAGCTAAAGGTTGATAAACTATGCATAAGGCAAGTATTCGAACCTTACTCCTTATTGAGCAAGTTTCTTAACCCTACTCTTTATTGAGCAAGTTCCCTAACTCTTTTTACTTTACATATTGTATAAATCCGAATTGTTGCCATATCAAACAAATATTTGTTATGATTCGAACATCGGCTTTATATCTTAATGTTGCTGCAAGCATTGAACTTTTCGTTCTTAAATGCATTACAAAAGTTGTCTAAGCCATTTGATTCGGCTAGACTAATATCGTATGTTAGAAAGCTATCCAAACCAATTGACTTGGTGCAGACTCTTACAATTCTACTGAGATGAACAACCCTTATGGAAGGGGAAAATTATATACAACTGTCGGGGAACCGACGTGTGCACATGAGTACGATTAAATGTTATGCATGACGTAGGGTAATTTAGGCTGATAACCTGTTGTACTTGTTTTATTGGATTATCAGTATATTACTATTAATTCTAGTAAGAGTTCATAGTCTTTAGTGACTGCTCAGTGTTCATTATTTTGAAACCTTGAAATGGTTAAACCTTGAATCTTGTTGATATCTTTCTGTCCTTAGCGACCATTATTGAGAACTATTGATACTTTTTGTTATTCTTGAACTATCATTTACTGTTGAATCCTTGGGATTTGAAATCTCTATTATTCACCCTTATTTCTATATTACCTGCTGAGAAAACTTGTTGCTCATTCTTGCTTTCCCTAAAATATTTTAGTTAAGGCAGAACAGGGCGGACCCTCGGGCACCGATAAGGGCAAAGGCAAGGCTACGACGTAGCTTTGTATTCATTTAGAACTGCTATAATAATTGTAATAAGACCTAATTCATATTATGTACTAATTAAGTTAAAGTTATGTATTGGCTATGTTTTAGCTATGTATAAGATGTTGGAGATTGTGTTTAAGTTACGAGATCGTGGGACCTGGATAATTATATTAAATAAATGTAAATTATTCTATTATTTCGTTGCATGAGTTATTATGAAGTTATTAGAATTTAGAAAGTGACGAACTGAATTTGAGACGCGAGTGGTCCGAATTTGGGGGCGTCACAGGTTGGTATCAAAGCATTAGTTATAAACCTTAGGAGCGAGAGTCCTTAGATTATAACTTTAGGAGAACTTAGAAGATATAAAGGAATAAAACTCATGTAGAGTTTTCCTAGAGAGACTTAGTGTGTTATGAAATATAATATCATTCTATACAATGAACTTATGTTTTATTTAACATTCTAATGTAGTTTGTTGTTTGTTATCATGTGTTTGTGGTTGTAGGATGACAGACATGGGAGGACCTAGTAGAGTGGCAGAGGAGGAGCCCCGAGATATACATGTTGTATATGAGGCACCTTTAGTATCCGAGCCTATGCACACAGTTGCACCGTCTGAGTTTGACGATGAGGACGAGATAGAGGTGGAGTCTAATCCAAGGAGGAGCCTATGGAGGACATACCCATGGAAGACTCGGACGAGGCTATGATCGAGGAACGGATGTTAGGAGAGTACGATGAGCGGATCTTAGAGTTAGACTGCAGAGTTCAGGAGCTAGAGGCTGAGGCTCAAGAGAGGGAGGCCGAGTTCCAAAAATTGAGGACGAGGACCAACAGAGGAAGTTGGTGATACAGGATATGGAGGTGGAGATTGCTTACTGAAAGGAGGCAGGGATTCAGATGGGGACTCTTTTCCACTGATCGGTATCTACGAATGTGGACCTGGCAGGAAAACTAGAGGAGGTTGAGCAAAGAGAGTTGAGCAAGAAGGCGGAGAAGGAGGCTCTCCAAACTTAGATCGAGCTGGAAGTGATGGAGAGAATCCACTTAGAGGAGAAGTGGGAAGGAGCTAATGATAGGGCCAAAGATTTAGAGGATGAGGTGAGATGTAAGAAGAGGAAGGTGAACAAGATGGGTTATATTTTTTGCTCGGCCATAGAGAGGGTGATTGATGGTGTGTATCAATACCCGGCGGAGCAGGGACATACCCGACACACTATGAGCAGGGAATTGATGGCGTACATATCACAGATAGAGTACAAGAGCGCCATGGAGCGCGGAATGTTGGGATGAGATTCATTAGCCTAGTAGTAGTAGTAGTAGTTCCTTTATGTGATGTATATATTGTGATGTAATCCAAATCTTTTGTGTAAGATATGGGATAGTTGTAAACCCCGAGTAGGCTTATGTTAGAGGGGTAGTATGTTAGTGTTTTCCCCATCTTTTGTGATATTAGGGGATATATGTTGACATTTATAGAAGTATGCTAGGGATGATCATATTAATGTAATGATTTGGCATATGAATATAAATGATCTTACTTCAGAAACGTGTTATAAAATTTTATTCCTTTTACATTTGAGAAATGTTTAAGTAATATATTTAGATAATAAAAATAAAATTTTGTGATTCAGATAATGGAACCCATACGTAGATTAGCTTCACCAGAAGAGTCAGTTAACAATGAGAGGGAGCAAGTATACCCGATACAAAAATTAGTTGATCTGTTAGGGGAAGCCCTTCGGGGAAGGAATAATGAACTCGTTCACCCCAATCCCCAAGGGGTTCCAGTTACGAACTTGAAAGACTTTAGGAGCGTAGGACCCCCAGAGTTTGAGGGTACTACCGATCCTATAATGGCGCAAACATGGATCAAGGAGATTGAGAAGGCTTTTACCATTTCTCGTGTGGGCAATGATCAAAAGGCTGTATTCGCTACGTATATGATGAGGGGCGAAGCAAACTACTGGTGGGAGGCAAATCAGCAAAGAGCGGGAGAAGATATTGTAGCATGGATAGATTTAAGATTCTGTTCTTCGAGAATTATTTCCCGAAGAGCATGAAGAATAGAATGGAGGTAAAATTCCTAGAACTTAAGCAAGGAGATATGACGGTGGTGCAATACGCAGCTAAGTTCAACGAGATAGCCCGGTTTGCAGAACACCAGGTAGGGGATGAAGAAAGAAAGGCCAGACGTTTTGAACAAGGACTGAAACCTTGGTTGTTCAACAAGGTGTCGGTTCTCTAGATTCATTCTTTTTCCACGCTGTTGGAGAAGGCTATTATTGCAGAGGGAGGTAGTGAAGCCCTAAGTCAGTATAACAAATAGAAGAAGGGTAAGAACACTGGGGGAGAAAGCCGTGGAGGAAGCAGCAGCGGGGGAAGTAATCTAGGAAAGGGAAAGTGGGATAATAACAACAACAACAGAACAAACAATTAAGTGGGAAGTTACCAAGGAGGTTTTAAGAAGCGAGCGAAAGGATGCCCAAAGTATGGGAAGAACCATCAGGGAGAGTGCTGGAAGGGGCGTAGTACCTGCTACAACTGTGGCCAAGAGGGACACACTTCGCCCAACTGCCCGAAGCCAAAGAAGATCAAGGGATGTTTCGCTTGTGGCTCAACCGAGCATCAGATCAAGGATTGCCCAAAGAAAGGGAATAGCAGAGGAAGTGGCCAACAAGGGGGAGGCAACAAGCTAATGATTGGCGGACCAATGCAATCCAACTACCCAGCCGCCAGAACCTTTAACATGACTGTCCAAGATGCAGTAGCTGCAAAGGACGTGGTGTCAGGTATTATCCCAATAAATAATATAAATGCATATGTATTATTCGATTCAGGTGCTACCTGTTCATTTGTGTCTGAAGAATTTGCTAGTTGATTAAACTTACCCCAAGAACGCTTAGAAAATCCATTGAACATAGAAGTTGCGAATAAGGAAGTAATCCCCGTAGAATTCATTTACCGAAATTGTTGCACAAACATTAGAGATCATGAACTGAGTGTAGACTTAATCCTGATTAGTTTGGGAGAATTTGACAAAATATTGGGAATGGATTGGTTGTATAACTATGCTTCGATAATTGACTGTCAGAATAACAGTGTGAACCTTCAGACTCCGAATCGGTCTAAGGTAGTGTTTTATGGTAGCTCATCGCTTAAGAAATCATGTTGTCTTACGATGATGCAGGCCAAGAAATTATTAAGAAATGGATGTGTAGGTTACTTAGCTTACATTGTAGATACTCGAAGGAGGGAGTAGAGATTAAGGATATATCTGTAGTGAGAGAATTCCAAGACGTATTTCCAAACGATCTGCCTGGTTTTCCGCCCTACAGAGAGATCGAATTCGTAATAGATTTAGCACTGGGAACTGCACTGATTTTGAAAGCTCCATATCATATGGTGCCAGTAGAAATAAAGGAATTGATGATACAATTACAAGAATTGTTGGATAAGGGTTACGTACGGCCGAGTGTGTCTCTTTGGGGAGCACCAGTATTGTTTATCAAGAAGAAGGACGGATCGATGAGGCTCTGTATCGATTATCAAGAATTGAACAGAGTAACGATCAAGAATAAATATCCGTTACCGAGGATAGATGACCTTTTTGACCAATTGAAAGGAGCGAAGTGTTTATCAAAGATAGATTAGCGAACAGGTTATCACCAGTTGAAGGTACGGGAGGAGGACATACCAAAGACAACAGTTTTGAACTCGTTATGGGCACTACGAGTTTTTGGTAATGTCATTTGGATTTACTAATGCTCCGGCATCATTTATGGACTTGATGAACCGAGTCTTCAAGCCTTACTTGGATAAGTTCATGGTAGTTTTCATCGACGACATCTTGATCTTCTCGAAGACGAAAGAAGAGCTCGCCGAACATTTGAAGATGGTTTTGGAAGCGCTAAGGAAAGAGAAGATGTATATAAAATTTTCTAAATGTGAATTTTTGATGGAGAATGTTCAATTCTTAGGATACGTGGTAGATAAGGATGGAATTTCAGTAGACCCTGCAAAGGTAAAGGCAGTGAGTAATTGGGAGCAACCAAAGACACCAACGGAGATAAGAAGTTTCTTAAGGTTAGCTGGGTACTATCAAAGATTCATCCAATATTTTTCTAAGATAGCAACCCCGTTGACCAATCTAACGAGGAAGACGGTGAAATTCGTATAGACAGAAAAATGCGAAGAAAGTTTTTAGGAGCTGAAGAAGAGATTAAGCGAGGCACCTGTATTATCATTACCAGACGATGCAGGAGGTTTCGTGGTGTATAGTGATGCATCACACAAGGGACTTAGTTGTGTGCTCATGCAACATGGCAAGGTCATTACGTATACATCACGGCAATTGAAGGATTACGAAAAAGGATACCCTACTCACGACTTAGAGTTAGCGGCAAGTAGTTTTTGCGTTAAAGATTTGGAGACATTATCTGTACGGAGAGAACTGTGAGATATACACGGACCACAAGAGGCTGAAATATATCTTCACACAGGAGTTAAACATGCGACAGAGAAAGGTGGTTAGAATTGATCAAGGATTATGACTGCGAGATTCTTTATCACTAGGGAAAGGCAAACATAGTTGTCGACGCGCTAAGAAGAAAAGGGAGAAATTGTTCCAATTAATGACTTAGGAGGAGTTAATAAGAGAGATGGAGAAATTAGAAATAGAGATAAAGGGACCGAGGAGGTCTGAAGAGAAAGTATTTGACATGGAAGCTCGTCCAACATTATTGGGTAGAGTAAAGGAATTACAAGAGAATGATGTGGAATGCGAGAAAATAAGAAGGAGAATAGTAGAAAATGAAGAAGAAAGATTCAAAATGGATAAGAACGGTATCTTGAGATTCAAAGGAAGAGCATGGGTACCAGCGATAACCTAATTGAGAGAGGAAATTTTGCATAAGGCACACAATACGACGTATTCTGTTCATCTAGAGGCACAAAGATGTACCGAGATCTGTGGCAACATTTTTGGTAGCCCAATGTAAAACGAGAGGTAGTAGAGTGCGTCAGCAGATGTCTCACTTGTCAAAGAATGAAAGCGGAGCACCAAAGGCCGAGTGGTCTACTTCAACCATTGGAGATACCAGAATGGAAATGGGAGCACATTACGATGGACTTCGTGGTGGGACTTCCAGTCATGCAGAAAGGTTATGATGCCATTTGGGTTATTGTGGATCGACTAACGAAGACAGCTCATTTTCTACCGATCAAGATCCGATATAATTTGAATTAGTTAGCAAGTCTGTACGTAAAGGAAATTATTTCACGACATGGAGTGTCAGTGTTAATTATCTCTGATCGAGATCCGCGCTTCACGTCAAACTTCTAGAAAAGCTTACAAGAAAGGATGGGAACCTAGTTAAGGTTGAGTACTGCATATCATCCTTAGACAGACGGACAGAGTGAGCAGATAATACAAACGCTGGAGGACATGCTTAAAACTTACGTGATGGACTTCAAGGGAAATTGGGACGATCACCTACCCTTAGTAGAATTTGCGTATCACAACAGTTATCATGCGAGTATCGGCATGCCACCGTACGAAGCTCTTTACGGAAGAAAATGCAGAACGCCGTTATATTGGGACGAAGTCGAAGAGCGACGAATGTTAGGATCAGAATTAGTGCAACAAAACACAAATGTGGTGACAGTAATAAGAGCCAGATTGGTAGCAGCTCAAGATCGCCAGAAAAAGTTCGCAGATTTGCATCGACAAGACCGAGACTTTAAAGTAGGTAGTTTTGTATTCTTGAAGCTATCTCCCTAGAAAGGAAAGATACGATTCAGTAAGAAGGGAAAATTGAGTCCGAGGTTCATAGGACCATTCTAGATATTGAAGCGAGTGGGCGAAGTGGCATACAAAGTTGCATTACCACCCGAACTGGAACACATCCACAACGTGTTTCACATTTCTGTGTTGCGTCCGTATAAGCCCGACTATAAGCACGTGATTTCCTATGAGCCCATTCAAGTAGAGAAGAATCTGGCATATGAAGAGATTCCTGTCCAGATACTAGATAGAAAAGAGCAAACGCTAAGCAATAAAGTTATATCTTCTGTAAAAGTAGTTTGGCAAAACCACGATGTCGAGCAAGCTACGTGGGAATTAGAAAAGGAATGAATTTATAAGTGTAGGATTAATTAATATTATATTATTAATTAATTGTTATTATGAGTAAGAGCATATTAATGAATAAATAAATAATTAATATAATAGATTAATGTTTATTCAATTAATTGCTAAGTGCAATGATATGTAATGATTAATCATATATTATGTAGTACCTACATCTAATTAATATAAAATGAGGTGTGACACTACAAGGTGACTATATAATATATAAAACTATATGGTAAAAGTAAATGAATCATATAAGTTACATAAATGAGCTTATGTGACAATATGTTATGTGTGGATACATTAAATATGTACTTTATGAGAAATATTAAATTAAACTAAATAAATAATTGTTCTTTAATAATTATTTCAATAATTAAGTATAATTAAAATAATAAAGTTTATGATAATGTGGATGATAATACTCAACAAAATTATATTTCGGTATTATCAAATGTACTTGGATTATATAATGATGTGTCTATATATACCCCCAACTTGCAACAATAAAATATTAATTTCCCACTAAAGCTACATTGCAAATTAAAAGAGAGTTAAACCTAATTATACATATATATACATTGTGTAGGGTATCGTATGCATATAGACACGATTGACATGTATGCCTAACTAGCCATGAACATTGCAAACTAGTCGAGCATAGTTCAAATGAGTTTTAAAGAAGTAAAACTATGTTACTTTGAAATACATGACTAGGATGACTTGAACATGTATGATTGAGGTTTATTGACCTCATTTCATATGTATAATGGCTAATTATGAGAAATCTTTCTAATTGATCACGTTAAGATTGTTAAATGGAAAGTTGATAACAAACTATATTGAAGGTAAAACGAAGACCGAACCTAGTCATAAACCGCATAACATATGTGTTTTACATGTATCATCATCTAAAGTACATTATTGGATAAGCTAGAATTCTGCAGGAGCAGGCCATCTCTGGTTTGAACTGGGAGCAGTGCGGCCGCGCCACTCCCTAGTTCAAACACAGCGCGGCCGCGCCACCCTACCGAATGAACTGAGCATGTTGTTTGTAATCTGAAATCTCTCACATGCTTATATTGATATCCTAAACGAAAATACTTGTTTAGTGAAGTGTTCAAGTGTTAAAAAGTATGTTAACATAGAACCACATATTGATAAGTGAGTATACGACCTTTAAACCGTTAATTCAAACAATGACTACAAGCTATGTTATTTGATCATATAGTAGCATACAAACTGATTATGTGCTATGTGTACGTAAGTAACGACATATGTGTAGGATTGTACGACTAAAGTTAGGATCTTATGTGTGTTTAACTTACGTATCAAGTATATGTATTCGACATATGTAACTAATGAATATCCTTATATACGTAACTACGTTACAATAGGATTATAAAGTATCGATAAGCTAAAGGTTGATAAACTACGCATAAGGCAAGTATTCGAACCTTACTTCTTATTGAGCAAGTTTCTTAACCCTACTCTTTATTGAGCAAGTTCCCTAACTCTTTTTACTTTACATATTGTATAAATATGAATTGTTTCCATATCAAACAAATATTTGTTATTATTCGAACATCGACTTTACATTTTGATGTTGTTGCAAGCATTAAACTTATCGTTCCTAAATGCATTACAAAAGTTATCTAAGCCATTTGATTAGGCTAGACTAATATCGTATGCTAGAAAGCTATCCAAACCAATTGACTTGGTGCAGACTCTTACAATTCTATAGAGATGAACAACCCTCATGGAAGGGGAAAATTATATACAACTGTCAGGGAACCGACGTGCGCACATGAGTACGATTAAATGTTATGCATGACGTAAGGTACTTTAGACTGATCACCTGTTGTACTTGTTTTATTGGATTATTAGCATATTACTATTAATTCTAGTAAGAGTTCATAGTCCTTAGTGACTGCTCAGTGTTCATTATTTTGAAACCTTGAAATGGTTAAACCTTGAATCTTGTTGATATCTTCCTGTCCTTAGCGACCATTATTGAGAACTATGTATACATCTTATTATTCTTGAACTATCATTTACTATTGAACCCTTGGGATTTGAAATATCTATTATTCACCCTTATTGCTATATTGCTTGCTGAGCAAACTTGCTGCTCATTCTTGCTTACCTTAAAACATTTCAGTTAAGGCAGAACATGGCGGACCCTCGGGCACCGATAAGGGCAAAGGTAAGGCTACGGCGTAGCTTTGTATTCATTTAGAACTGTTATAATAATTGTAATAAGACCTAATTCATATTATATACTAATTAAGTTTAAGTTATTTATTAGATATGTTTTTGCTATGTATAAGATGTTGGAGATTGTGTTTAAGTTATGAGACCGTGGGACCTGAATAATTATATTAAATAAATGTAAATTATTCTATTATTCTGTTGCATGAGTTGTTATGAAGTTATTAGAATTTAGAAAGTGACGAATCAAATTCGAGACGCAAGTGGTCGGAATTTGGGGGCGTCACAGTACGTCGCTTCCATGCACTACAGGTAACGTATAGACTCCACTTTTTCGTGTTTTCATCGGTGAAAAACTGTATTTCTTTCATTAAACGCATTATATTAAACATGTATGAATATATAGCTTGATGGACATGTTATAATGCAATGCATGCTTACGTATCATCTTATGGACCGTATGGATGCGACATATTACAATCTATTAGTTAGTCTAGAAACGTATTTTAGCTATGTATTAGAAAAACTGTTTAAATTTCTATTTAATTACTTGGTTGTGATGGTGTACCATAATAAGGTGGTTTAATGCTCGATTTGGGTACGTGGATAGTCCATTTTATAGGGGAAACTCTGCCAAAAAAATTTCGTGAGTTAGATGTCAAGGTATTAGATGCATGTGTAGATATGCTAGGATGTGAGTTGAAAATGATGTACACATATATCGGCACATGTAGGACATGCATGATGTGATGACCTAAATTATATTTCCAAGATTATATTATCTCCAAGCAGTAGAAAATTTGAAATTTTAAAAGGACAAAAATATACCTGACTTTGCTTTGATTCCTACGAACTCGTTATTCAGGTATGGATTCTGACAGACCTAGCAGCTCTTCACTTTGTCTGGTTTGATCTGGAGTTCGCCGGCGGAGGCCTGCCTCCAAGATTCAGCAGTTGGCATAGACAGTTCTGCGTCCTCTTGATGAGGACCGACCTCATTTAGACTAGGAGAATATCTCTGAGGCTGAGACGGCGGCTCCTAGATTTCTTCCTGGCATTCAGGTAGCCGTTCTTGATTTGCTGGGTACGGACCTGAGCCGTCATCCTTCCATTCATTTACAGGCGAACGAGGTATATGATCTTTACATTAATTTATCTTGATTTCTCTTTTCTGCCAACAACCGATTTGTCCACGAGTTTACCCAGCCCAGGGGTAATTGGTTTATTATATACTTTCTATATCATTCACTTCACCTTGAGTACCGAGCTATAGTGGATTCTTGGGGATTCCAAGCCTTCTTCACCATTGCTCCCCGTCGCTGCCCCTGGGGCTATCTACGAGCTTTATCGGAGAGATGGTTCCATGAGTTGTTATGACACCTATGGATTAGAGATATATATTATTCTGTTGCATGAGTTGTTATGACACCTATGGATTGTAGATATATCACAGGTCTGTAGTTTACTAGGGACAGAGTGCCCTTAGAGACTGGTATCACTCTGACAGCTGTTCGCACCCTTCTGTGGTTTTCTTCTTAGGAGGGAGCCTTCAAGGCCCATAGTATTCGGTCTGGATGTTTGAGCGTCGATGCTGCTCGAGGCACTCTACAGTAGCCATTACCTACAAATTTGAGGGATAGAGATCGCGTCTTACGGCGTCTGTTCCTGACCATCATGAGGGGTTTTTTCATTAAGAACAACTCCTCCACTATTTCTTTTAGCTTGGTAGGGGCTGTTCGGGATGTAGACCGCATTGGGGACTATGATTGGGGATCCTTCACATTCGCTCTCTTTCTTCACTGGATGAGACTTCGATCTGATGGAGTCACCGACGCATAGCTCGAATTCTACCCGTCTCTTCTAGTGAGTCATTTTGACTGAATTTCACTTGTCTGAATTTTGATTGGTTTATCTTTTCCCATGACTAATGTTAGGTTCTTTGGATTAATAGTTTTGGGCTTATGAGAGGTTTCCTTGTTGTAGACACTCGAAATTTTGCATTCCTATTACTAACTCTACAGGAGGGCAAAATTATCTTTTACCTTCCAGAGATAACCCTGGAAGTCCAAATTATCAAACCTAGCCCCGACGACAACACTGGGAGACCAAAGTCATCCTTGGAGACAACATCGGGAGACCAAAGTCAGCCCTGACGACAACACCGGGAGTCCAAAGTTAGCCCGGGCGACAACACTAGAGACCAAAGTAAGCCCCAACGACAACACCAAGAGACCAAAGTTAGCCCCGACGACAACACTGCGAGACCAAAGTCAGCCCCGACAACAACACTGGGAGACCAAAGTTAGCCCCGACGATAACACCGGAAGACCAAAGTCAGCCCCGATGATAACACCGGGAGACCAAAGTAAGCCCCAGCAACAACACCGAGAGACCAAATCAAACCTCGGTGACAACCCTGGGAGATATAGTAGCCCCGACGACAACACCGGGAGATTAAGTCAAGCCCCGACGATAATCCCGGGAGGTACAGCAACCCCGAGAACAACACCGAGAAGCCAAGACAACCTTCAAAGACGACCCCAAAGCATCAAATCATCCCAGAGACAAATTAGAGGACCAAATCAATCTCGGAGACAACCTTGAGGAAGAACAGAGTCGACTGGGATATAAATCTCAGAGACAACCCCGAGAAACAGTCGAAAACCATATCATTCCTGGAGACAACCCCTGCTAGGGTAAAATGGTTATTTTACCAACTTCACATCAAATTAAGTGAAAATCAAGCCAAATCAATGCAATGAGAGTAAGAAAGAACCATAACATCAATCCCGAGTGAAAACAGCACAAGATAGCTCAACGGACGGACTGCAAAAATTTGGAGATCTCCATCTTCCAAGATTCAGAAAAGGTAAAATCCCACGTCATTATGTAGCTCTCAGAAAGGGCTTTCCAGAAAGGTATAGCACGCCTCAAATGGACTCCCGGATTAAAAGTTATGCAGCTTCGAAGTAGACAACGCGTTGGTTGAAGCGCACGTACTTCAAGACAACTGGACCTGGAGGAGCGGGGCCCACTCTAGGAGCCGCACCACTACCCGCGGCTATCGCGAGTAGACCCACGGCCATTTGGTCTATAAATAAGACACCCCACTTAGCAAAAAAAAGGGAAGAAAAAAAGGAAAAAAGTAGAGAAACTCTGTCCATTTCGACTCTTAGCCCTACCTCTAGCACTCCAAACCTCAATTTTATTCTTCCAATACGTTTTCATATGTGTATTCATCAACATATCAAATTTTAATCAGTGGAAATGGATATTTGAAGCCCTTTGAGTGGTTTAAAGTCGTAACGCTATATATTGTAAGTTTTTTTTACGATCAGACGTTGTTTACTGCTTTATCATATATATATGAGCGTATATATATAATTATAGCTTCTGGTTTTACCTGGATTTCAAATTCGTGTCCTTTCTAGCATACTTTTAAGTATATATAAGTATATATATATATATATATATATACATTTTTTATTGCTTTCGTAGCCTGGATTGCTAATCCGTGGCTTTTACTCGCTTTCATATATATATATATATATATATATATATATTTATACTAACTTGTTCGGCCTAAATTACTAATCCGTGGCCTTTTTAGCTTTAATATATATATAACTAACTGTATATATACTAACATTCAATTCCGTCAAGCCTGGATTGTAAATCCGTAGCATTTACTGCTTTTGTATATATATAACTATATATATATATATATATATATATATATTCTAACTTCGTTAGCCTGGATTGCTAATTCGTGGCTTTTATCGCTTATATATATATATATATACTGACTCGTTTGGTATGGATTGCTAATCCGTGGCCTTTTTAACTTTAATATATATATAACTAACTGTATATAGATATTTACCTTTAATTCAGTCATGCCTGGATTGGAAATTCGTGGCTCTTTACAGCTTTCATATATATATATATTCTTTATTCAATGTGATTAAATATCTGCCTTAATTGTTCATTTGATATGAATCTGTTCTAATGTAAATTTTGTGGACTAGATTCATCTAAATCTATCCATTTCTAACTTTCAACCGGTTCAAACGTTATCAAACGGAACTGTGGAGCTAGAATGGCTAAGATTTATTTAAATATAGTTTTCTTTCTAGTTTTGTACATATTAAAAGCGACTACGCGACCCTAGATCCATATCTAGTGGGAACGGGAAGCTTCGGCTACGCGCATGCAAGGATTTAACTGATGAATCCTTTGTTTTGTGACGTCTAGAGTACCATTTGCATTTTCTATCAATATCTTTGTTGTGCAGGCTTTTTGATCATACTTTGTGAGCCTAAGAATCATGGGATCTATGATCAATCACATGGATCTAGATTCGATTCCCACAATGGATAATTTTGCACCATAAATATAGCATGCCGTCCTTTTTGTAAATGTAAATCAGAGGGACCTTAAAATTATTATCCTAATTTAAGGTCTCAACATAGTAAATTATAGTTTGTAGTGCTCGGGTCACTTCGATGACTTCTATGCCCATAAGGAGACCGACACTTATATATACATTATGTGGTCGAGGATGCCTCGCATCCCGACAATAAAATCAAAATTAGCCAAAGGCAGAATGAAAATGGAAATATCAAAAGGCTTCAATTCCTATGCGAGCGAAAAGGTTTGAAAACCATTTTTCAAAACATCACTGTCATATCTTATCTAAAAATGGACTTTTCATCAAATTAAATCCTTCGTATATAGGTTCAACAAAGCACGACACTACTTCTAATGAAGCACGTAGGCTCAATTACTGCAAGCACACACACTGCAAATAAAAAGGGAAATTGAAAAGATGCAGTAACCGTGTTTCACACAAGTCGGGGGGTGCCTAACACCTTCCTCCACTTAATCAAGCCCCCGAACTTTATGAATCTCAATTTGCACGGCCAAGTTTTGACAGCGTCCAGTAATTGGTCCTACTTGCAAAATCAAACAAAACTCGATTGAGTTAGTACAACCATTTTAAATATACCAATTGGCGACTCTTTAAACCTTTCAAATCGTCGACATGATACATGTTAGCCTTTTCCTAAAAATTCACCCTTCATGAAACAGATCAAACAAACAAGGGTAGAAAACACCAAAATTAGGGAAAGGAAGATCTACCCAAAGATTTTTTCTGACGTTGACAGGTAGAAACTCTGCTGGGGACAGTAGAGGGTTTAAGCTGCATTTCAATCTTTTCAAAAATTCCCTTTTTATCTATGTTTGTGTGGATGCTATTTTTACATTAAATGGATGTAAATAAATGTCTTACTGCGCTTTATATTAGTGCTTCGCACAATGTTATCATTTCATACAGTGAGGCACGATGTATGTGAATGTATGCTGTGTGATTCCTCCACCAGGAGGCAAACTCGTCGGTGATTGATTACCTGGCTCAAATGAGATTAATCCTGCGAGGCTCAGGAAAGACGCCACTTAGTTTCGCTCTAATTGAAAGAACGGATTAATTTCCCCTCTAGTAGATTGCGATGATCTAGGGACCTTCATGCTGAAAAGCCGCGAGAGTAGCCTAAGATAGGTCAGCCTCTGATAAACCAAATCCGAAGGGAAGTCTTTTCCTGCCTTCCCCTTTCAATTTAATGTAAATTCAATGTAAATTTCAAATAAATGTAAATATATATTCCATATCTTGTAAATCCTGTCATACTATCCTGTCATCAAAACAAGTAACCTTTATTTTACAGGAAAAGATTAAAAAACTTCAAACATAATACATTGCATAGCATGCACCCTGTTGATATATACATCAAAATTAACATACCTACTTTTATTATAGGAAAAAATTGGTCCCGTTACCAGATCAAAATCTAAAAAGGCACTAAGCCCATCTCTAGTCATTGCTTTAAGTGCTCAACCTGAATCCACCCCGGTCTCGCTGGATGAGTTTGATAGACTAAAGAGCTAGATAGCTGAATTGGCTATTTTCCTTAAAGAACAAAGCAAAATTCTGTAGGGTAAACAAATACATGGTTAAATAGAATCATCCACACAAGGTGGTAATTAAAACACATGAAGGAAAGATATTCAGACCCTTGAGCTTTAAAACCAAGATCTGACCAACAAAACCCCTGAAATCACCAATCTCAACAAAGATCAGGAAACTGGTGATATTAGGAAGAAGGTTCAACAAATGGATGAAATAATTTGGTCCATCAAAAGAAACTGGAGCATTTGGGAGTGTAAACTACTCAGATCTATATGTATATTCCCCGGGGCTCGATATTCAGACAAATTCAAGTCCCTGATTTTGAGAAGTATAACGGATTAGGAGATCCCTACACCCATTTGAAAGCAGTCATTGGAGAACTCGGATCCTATGCAAAGGGACAAGAAGCTCAGAATGCAGTTATTCCAGAAGAGTTTGACCGGAGAGGCTAGAGTCTGGTATGCCCGACTAGACAATTCCAAATTCACAGCTAGGAAGAGCTAGCACATACCTTTCTAAATCAATAAAGCTTCCAATCTCAGATGGCTCTAGACAGATATCAAATCACCAAAGTCAAGAAGCAAAACACTGAGTCATTCAGAGAGTATGCCCAATGATAGAGACGGATGGCTGCACAAGTCACCCCGCCTATGACATAGACTGAGATAGTCATGACTTTCATAGATATCCAAGAAGCTCCATATTACGATAGGGTCCTAGCAGGTATAGGAAAACCATTCTCAGAAATGATTAAGCATGGAGAAATTGTCAAAATGGGTCTAAAGTCTGGGAAAATCAAAGACCTTATCGCTCTGAAGGCAGTGGCCAAGCATATTCAATCTAGAAGCTATGGGAGTAATCTTTGGAGAGTACACAAGAAGAAGGAAGAGGAGGTGTCCTTGATACTTTAGGGTCAAAATAAGAAAGGCAATCTAAGCTTGCCCATTCAAAGGAGAAATTATTCCCCTTTTCAAGCTCCTACAAAACCTTCTAATCCTCCCTTTGAAAAAACTTGAGAAGTCAGACGTCGAAGAACGTTCACACCCTTATAGGATTCATTGGAAAATGTGCTGAAGCTTCTAACAGCAAAAAAGAAGATTTTCCAGCACCTTCCACCAGCCAGTTCAAGCGGACACAATTTTGACCCGAGTAAGAAGTGTGCATATCATTCTGGAGCACCGGGCCATGACACCCAAGATTGTTGGTCCCTCAAACATAAAATCCAAGACCTGATAGACAATGGGAGATTGTGGTGACTACATAAGAACAACCACATGTTCAGGATAATCCTATGCCTCAACGCAATAAGTAGAGTGTCAATATGATCAGCATGGGAAAAGGAGAAGGATCCAAATATCACCAGTATGTTGGAGAGTCAACCCAAGCAAGCACCAATAGCCCAAATAATTGGGAATTCTCAGAAAGGCAGTTTCTGATAGAACAGGAAATCAAGTCTATTAAGGACCAGGTTGGACAACTGGCAGAACTAGTGGTTTATCAACATCAGATAACGAGGCAGTTGATAAATCAGACCAACCAATAGGAAGCAAATGTTCTAACGCCTGAAAGTAGTCCTATCACCATGAGGGATCATTATCAATTTCATGAGCATGAACCCTGGGCTGATAAGGTTGCCAAGGCAGAAAAGTTCCAATCTAACAGTGAATTTGCCTTCAAAAGGAATTTCAGTAATTTAAATCAGCCTATAAAAGAAATCATCCAAATGCTGATTAATGAGGGGATAGTCACAGAATTGTTACCCCCGATGGACCCTCGATCCAGGAAGTTCAAACCGGATAGGATCTGTCAATATCATTCCAACACGCTTGCTCATGACACAGAGGATTGTTGGGGACTTCGTCACTTGATTCAGAACCTAATTAAAAGCGGTGAGCTGATGAAGGTAAAACAAGATTATGGCTATCATGGTGAGGAAGCACTCTTTCTTCCCATGGCAAAGAATCTAAAAAAAGTAGTGGCTGTCATTTATTGTGAGAAGGATCTAGCCATCATGCCCCTGATACTGTAGGGAAAAGGGGTCTAAGAAGGAAGGAATTCGATGAAAGTGGTTGCGCTCGAGACTCTAATATTTCCATTTAGATCGCAACATCCTTAGTCAGCCTGAAGAAAGTCCCATGGAACTATGGGAAAGATGAAGGGTCAACATCAAACCATATTGATATTATATCGAAGGAAAACTCGTTATACCTGCCTTAGAGAGTCATCAACTCAGTCACTAAAGCCAAAGGTAGGGTGTCTAAAGAGAAAATTAAAGAATTCCTAGTCAGATGGGGCACAATGAGGTCAAAGTGGTGCAAAGCTTAAAGGAAGCACCCAAATAGATATCCATTCTGCAACTTATCTTATCTTTGGAGGATCATCGTAAGATTCTGGTGAAAGTACTGGAAAAAGCACATCAGCCAAAGATGGTAGATACCGAGAAATTTCATCACGTGATAGAGCGCATTTTCAATAATAATGTGATATCTTTCACTGATGATGATATACCCGTAGAAGGAACGAGTCATTACAAGTCATTGCTCATAGAAGTGATGTCATCAAGATATGTGGTAAGAGGTGTGCTGATAGATGGAGGATCATCCCTAAACATCTGCCCCTACGACACTTTGGAGAGAATGAAAGATCAATCTAAATCGAATCCAGACTAGTCATGTGGTCATCCGGGCTTTCGATGGATCTCGCTGAGAGGCTTTGGGAGAGATCAAGCTTCCATTGGAAATTGGTCCCCATACTTTCTATACATCCTTCAAGGTACTAAACATTACCACTGGATATAATTTGCTGTTGGGAAGACCGTGGATCCAAATGGTAGGAGCAGTTCTGTACACCCTTCATCAACAACTCAAGTACATTATTGATGGCAATATGATCACCGTAAATGCCAAGCCAGAATATCCTGTTGGTATGTAAAGTGATATACTGGTAATCAATCTTGATGAAGGGGTTGAGATTGCCAGTTTTCAAGCCCTGGAAGTGAGCAACACTCAATACCTGCCTATTAGGGCACCAGCCTTAAAGCCAAAAATTTCTGCCGAAGTGATGACATTCGGTCAGGAGATGGTATCCTTGGGTTTCTGCCCTGGAGAAGGGTTAGGGAAAAATCAGCAAGGAATCAGAAGTCTAGTGCATATCCCTAGCTAGACAGGGAAAGCTGGATTGGGCTATTCGTCCAGATCAAACCACCGAAACCCACACAAGCATCAAACAATTCCTGCCTCCACCATCCTGCTACCAAACCTCACTGATGCAGGGTTTGTGAAATCGATGAGGAAGATTCCTGCTGCTGTGTTAAGTATCCTTAGTTCTCAGGTCAAACCGATCAGTGAAAGAGAAGTCCCAAAGCCTGATGGGGAGAGCAAAAAGGGTAAGGAAAAATTCCTGTATGGAGAACGAGACCCATTTGTAAACATTAATTTTTTGGTTCACACTAAGGGTATGAACGACGATATCCCGAACGATGATTATCCAGAAAAGGTATGAGTATGCATGGATTATCGAGATTTGAACAAGGCTTGTCTCAAGTTTAACTTCCCAGTACCTTTTATCCACATACTAATAGATAACACGACACAGTATGTCATGTATTCTTTTGTTGACTGTTTCGCCAGATACCATCAAATCATGGTTGCTGAAGAGGACAGGGAGAAAATAACCTTCATCACTCCCTAGGGAACCTTTTGTTATAGACGTTTGTCTTTCGGCCTTATCAATGCCAGTGCCACCTATCAGCGAGCCATGATGGCCCTCTTTCATGACATGATGCACAAAGAAATAGAGGTTTATGTGGATGACATCATTATCAAATCCCGAAAGAAGGATGACCACATTAGCCATCTCAAAAAGCTTTTCAACAGGTTGCGCAAGTACAACCTAAAGCTGAACCCAACCAAATGTGCTTTTGGTTTCAAATTAGGCAAGTTATTGGGATTTCTAGTGAGCAACAGAGGCATTGAATGTGATGCCCCCAAATTCTCTACACTCCCTATAGCATAATTGGTGCTCACGTAAATATTCCATAAGATAATAATTCCTATCAATCCAAGATTCATAGTATTCCACAACGAACAGTAGTTCTCGTCAGAACATTTACTGTGTTGAGATACCCTCACTTGGATGAATAGGTTTATAATCTTACGGATATTTCTTTCATATCAATAATTCCCATCTATCTGACATTCATAGTATTAATGTTATAGTTGTTCTGGGAATCTGAGGGGTGCGACCAACCTCAGTGCATCAAAGAATCACAATATCTTTTAATACCCCCAATTCAGATGTATGGTTCATATAGATACTGTACTTCTTCATATGTGCTAGAAAGGTAAAAACTAAGCAATTGTTAAAGATGATAATACATTATATATTCTTAAATTGGCTTACAATAAATCCCAACTTACTATTACATCAGAGTCTATAAAGATATAACCAAAAGTTTATATTAACCGAGTCGTTTCATCCACATGATTGATCTCTGGAACTTTGGATAGATCAGCTAAAGCTGCAAAGAAAAAGAATAATTACAAGGATGAGCTACAGAAAGCTCAACAAGGTTTAAACAAGTGGTATATTATACTCACACTGACTCTGAATTGAATGAACATATAGTTCAGAGATTTTCAACATATATATACTGAGGTTTGATCTGCCCAAACCCCGCACATTACGAGTTACTATCAGTCATATAGACTTAGCCACCCAAGTTTATTCGGTTAACCACACCACACTCCTAACAGTCACAAAGACTTGTAAGAGCTTTTATTCGGATATCTCATAGGTGATCAGCCTAATTATATCCTAGGAGTATGCATATAATCCTACCAATTTAACAAGGTCAGTGTTATAACTTCCTGTAAGTGAAATCCATGGTCAGTATTATAATTGTCAATAAGTATAACCAAGGTCAGTGGTATGACTGCCAATAATTGTAAACCAGGGTTAGAGCTTTGATTGCCAATATAATTTCAGGACTAGTATCGGTATATATATCTATCAAACAATGTTGTTTTTTCCATAATTTATGCTTTGATATCAAATCAAACACATTTTACGCAAATAACGGTTCATATACCTTGGTTATGCTTGAACAATAAGTCATAACCCTTTTTAAATCAAAGATATCACAAGTAATGTGTATAATAAATTTGTATGCCAATGTACCAGACTTACATTTAATATTGAGATTAAATAAAGTTAGAAAACTTGCCTTTTATCACGATCGGCTACTTAAGTTATTGGAAAGTATACACGCAACCTATATAGGTTTATAACAGTCATTAGAAACAATAACAACTAATAACTAGTCCAACTATTAGTGTCTGAGTTGATTTTGGAGTCCATTCGGTATTTTATAGCTTCGTTGAATAGCTATCGAATTTAGTTTTTCAATAACTTTATTTACAAGTTCTAATATCTAATTTAGATATTTTAATTATTATTTATAATAATTTCCAAATGCTTAAAATAATTTATAATAATTTAATATCATTTAAAATAATTTTTAAGTTATTAATATTATTTTTAAAAATTTAATAACCATTTAAAATAACTTTTAAATCATCAATATTATTTTTAAATGATTTATTTTTATTAATAATGATTTTTAAATCATTAATATCATTTTTAAATAATTTATTATTATTTAAAATGATTTTTAAATCATTAATATCATTTTTAAGTAATTTATTATTAATTACTTTTATTATTATTTATATTTAAATAAATTAAATATTAATAAAATTTTATGTCAAAATATTAAAAATTATTTATTATAACTAAAAATGATTTTTTAGAATTTTTTATTAATTATTTAGTAATTATTTCTATTTATTATAATTATTTTAATTAATAAAATTAATTTTCAAAAATCGTCTGTCGCTAAAGACCTTTAGCGACAAAAGTGTCGCTATAGGTGTTCTTGGCCAACTCAAGAAACCTCAACCCAGGATAAACACACTCTGCCGCATACCACAACAATATATGATGTGATAATGTGAACAGTGGCCAAGGGCTTGTCCCAGGTCAACGCCTAGTTCCTTCGTTTGACTCGATGCCACTTCCGATCTGTTTGGTTTCTGAGAAAGAGAGTCTATCAATATTGTAGTACTGATGTAAGAACCCGAATTTTCAGAAATTATTAAATAAGGATTTAATAAATAAAATTCTTAAACTGTGAGATGAGTTCGAATAAGAGTATATATATGTGATAGGAGGTATGTGGTATTATATTACATTGGATAATATGGACTATGTAATATGTGTTTTTGTGATTTATAAATATATTATTAATATATATTTGTTAATTAGCGTAGAGACGATTCAGTTGAGATAAAGGAAGTGAATAAAATTATCTATAAATATTAAATAATTTATAGAATTATTTTTGATAGTAGTGCGCATACAAGCCAATCATGTATGATGACAAAGCACATACTTTGTAAACAATCTTATTTATTTATTAATAAAATATTCATTTAAGGCATATAATTATCTACATGGTGCTGTTTTTATAATATGTAAATAACCCATAGTTTTAAGCAATGCTTTTAGAATCATGATGAGATCATGATAATGAGATCTAAATTCTTAGAAAGCTTAAAAACTAAAATAGTTCCCAATTGTGGGATTACTAAAATGGGGATTAGTAAATCCGGATAGATTGATACATATGTTGCTTGCTCATTGGATGAGGATGACTGATCTCATGGTCATTTGTGTGGAGACACTAAAGCAAGTATGTAGGTGCTTATTGGAGAATAAGTTCACTGAACGTGACTCGCTATGGAATACCTAATGGAGTTTTACTCGCCTGTCAATAGGAATTCCTAATGTGATAGTAGTACATGTGATCCTTGGACTTGAGATCATCATAGTATCTTGTATGTAACAAATTATACTTTGACTAATTCCTTAAGGCCTTTTAAGGCATATATCGGGTATGCTTGGGTGTAATGAGTTACATATGGAGATAATGAATGATCAATAAAGAATCTACCACCTCTAGTAAAAGAGGAGATATGTCCTATGTGATTCGTTAAATGACAACCCAGGAATCCTTGGCCAAGGTAGAATGAAATTAGAAAGAGATTTCTAATTTGCATTATTTGGAGTTGTGCATTTTCTAATCGAAATACATATGATTAAATAAATTAAGACTTGACAGTAAATCCATGTCTTATATTTAATTGGGACATTGTATGGTGGAAGGATTGAATTGTACGGTAACTATTAACTCACAGGTTCTTTTATGATTAATGTTGAAATCTATATTATCTGGAAAGTCGTTGATCGCTAGGGATGCTTATCCCTATTGTAGAATAAATGTTATTTATTTAAATAGATTATTAGTTTAATTTGTTTATTTAAATAAGATTAGAATTGTTCTAATTGATTTATTCACAACCAGGTTTAATATGGAGAACCTAAAGGGTCACACCATAAAAGGAAGAAGAATTATTTAAGAAGAAAATGGCATGATAGTAATAATGCATTAAGTATAATTAATTTAATCTATGATGATAGAATAAATTAAATAGCTTAATGTTTATTATTTAATATTTTAGAAATATTAAATATAAATTAATAAGAGGAATCTTATTAATATTATTATTATTATTATTATTTTAATTCTAAAGGAGTTTAGGAATTAATATAATATCAGTACTCTCTCTCAATCCTAATAAAGATTAGGATATAAATTAATTAAAAGTAATTAATTAATTAATTAATTAAAACCCTATTCTAATTGGATTAGGAGGGTTAACCTAATATCTATATAAGAGAGTCTTATATCAGAAATAAGGTACGTGAATTTTTCAAGAGTTGGGAGTACACATATTCTATAGAGATAGAAACAAGGGTTAAACCAATAACCCATCTTACTGAGTTCTTCATCTTCCTTGGTGGATCACCGTTAGAGGCCAAACATTTGGGTGGCTGACATTGATCAAGGGAAGGAGCCACTACAGAGGAATCAAAGGAATCAAAGGAGTAGAACTTGTACCTGAGGAAGCTTGGATCTTCAAAGGTATAATTCTGTTTTTCTCCTTTTTCATTCACTGATAATTGATGCACAAGAATGATCATGGTAATGGGTTTGTATAAATTTTTGAAAACCTAATTTTTTACGCTTCCGCCCTATTTATGTGATTTGATTGCATGATTGCGTTACGTACAAACCCAACAATTTTATCATAGTAAGTTGGTGACATTAAATATCCTTAATGTATAATCACCATATTCTTGTGTATGTGTATTAATAACTAGTATATTTATAATATAGGTTATTAATAGCACTTAAGCTATCCGTAAATAGGTTTGGATAGTGAAGCATGAGTTAGTTAAGGGAATTAACTAATAAGAATAAATATTAGTTAATTTAAGTTGGGAGTTATATTATGGAATAATATAATGTTAATATTGAACCTTAATAATATGGTGCAGTGTTTAATTTACTTAAGTAAAGAAATAGATTTATAAGTGTGTTGAATATGTAATTATAGTTGATACTTTTTATATATATTACTTAGAGTGGTAATATATGAGAAAGTCTAATGCGCGAATAACGTTAAATATATATACGTTATTAAAAGAGAATGGAAATCATTATATCTTTAAATGAATAATTAATATTTGAAGAAATTACATTGGAAACAATTTATTGAAAGGGAATAGAAATAATATTATATATTTCTAATAAAGGATATTAAAATAGTTTCTAATGTTGAATTATTTTAATAAAAGAGAGAATGTTATTTTTGAATAATAATATTACCTTATATATTTTTGGTATGATGTAATAAGTGTGATTAATTAATATAGTAAATACATTAAAACATATTTGCTATATATAAATAAATTGATGGGAACAATTTATTATAAAAGAAAATAAACTTATTATCCATTTTTTATATGTAATATATGTACATGTGTCGTACATATAGTTATTTGATATTATATTAAGAATAATATCATGAGATAATAAGTAAATTATTTTCTAATAATGAATGTCTTTATTCGGAGAAAACATAATATTATGTTATGGCAAAATACATAATTTCTAATATATTTTCAAGGGAGTTTGATTAATGAAAGAAAACTAAGTTATTAAATAACTTAAGTTATTATTTTATCGTGTATATTATTATGTATAATGATTAATAGAATATATATTAATTATTATAAGCGTAAAGGTTATACTTAATATAAGTATAATTAATTAAGGTAGTTTAGCATTTTAATAGTTTGAGTTATTATATTACCGTAAATGTTATATAGAATATTTGAATATTTTCATTCACGATATATTTATATATGTGAATCTGGTGACTTAATAGTTCTAAGTAAATTGAACATGTGGTGGGTGAGTAATGTGGTGGAAATAAATAAGTGCCAAAAATGAGAATAATCTTAGTGTAAGCTTGTGAGATATGCCTTGTGTGGCACAATAATAGATCCGGCGATGAATTAAATTAATTCAAGGATGGAGGAATTATTGATTAAATAATTAATTTATATTAATTGTATTATAATGGTATGTTGAATTATTATTATTGCAAAACAATAACATAATAATAAGGAAATCGATTATAAATATAATCGGAATTGTATTAATAGGGAATGCGATATATTGCCTTATTATATTAATTATTATTATGAGCAATATACTATTATCAAGTAATTATTTGATAATATGTTGATTAATGAGTAAATAATTTATAAATATAATAAGATTTATATTTATTTAACGTGATAATAAATCATATAAAGTGTTAATTAATTGTTATGGAAATTATAATTCCATTGATTAATGAGAAATAGATTAATTAATATTATTATTAATTAATAAAATAAGTAATTTATTAATGTGCAAGCATGCGATATTAAAATGTATAACGTATGATAGTTAACTATATGTTGTACGAAATGTAAAGTGCAATGCGACTATGTTATTTATAAATATAAACTATATAGTAAAGTTTATTGAGTTATAAGAGGTACATGAAATGTGTGTGTGACAATGTATATATGAGTATACAATAAATAAATATATCATGGATATATGGTAAACAATTATTGAATTAATAAAATTTAATAATCAAGGAGACAATGTAATAATATCCAATCAAATTATATTCGGTGTTATGTACATGTGTTATATATGTGCAAAATAAAATTTACTACATGGTAGTATTATCTATTTATTGGAATTACATTGTAACTTTATTTTTGAACCTAAGTGTATATATAAGGTGTACAAGTGTATAACATTAGTGTATATACACTTGCTAGTTGCTTTTGCTGAGATTTATTATTGTCCCAATATTAGAGTCCATTCATTTCTTCCCACGTGAACTCTAAGGAGCAAGCTATACTCTATTTCCTTCTCTCAATTTCAGCAATATGTAGCTTATGATTATGGGGGGAGTGGAGATAATGATGGATTTCACCAACTTCCCACCTACTTCTTGTTAACTACCATACACTTGCTCAATCCGTTAGCTTGTTTTGATGAATAAAGGCATGGACTAGATAAGGATTTGCCTATATAATGCACTCTCTCCTTCTTCTTTGCTTTTGCTGGAATATTATAGAGTGAGTTGAGAGTTTTAATAGTATAGCAGCATTGTAAGAACCAGTGTAGCAGCAAACTCAAATAGGAATTTCAGAGGTATAATTCCTATACTTCATTTCATATTCATCAATGGCAACTTCTTGGTTATGTGAATTAAGTGTTAAATGAATTATGAAATGTGTTTGTTAAGTGTTATACAAGGTTATAATCATGTTAGTTATGTTATATGGCTGGTGTAGAATCGAATTGATAAGGAAATGTTGAGTTGGGTTAACTGGACTGCCGAAGCAAAAGACATTTCTATCTCTGGCCGGCCAGCGGCTTATACTGGCCAGCGACGCAGCTGCGCCGGGCCTGAACCAGGAAATTATTTTTCTGCAACCTGCTTGATTCTGTTAAGTAATAATTGTTTAAAGTAGCTTAAACGAGCATGCAAGCAAGGATAATATAAATATATAAGTATATTAAACTAATGTGAGCATGTTTTATTAAGATTTCATGCAAGAATGATAAAGTTATGATTTTGAAAATAAACTTAAGGTTGTATAAACGAATTTTGGCATATACAAGTCATGTTTATATTCTGACTTTTGAGACACATTAGTAGGGTTTAAGAATGCATGGAATGCATGTTGACTTGTGTGTATATGCTTCATAATGTGAAATGGACATACGAACCCCACTATTGAACCTTTCTAACGAAAATTTTAGTTTTAAATGTGAATTTTGACACATGCATAACATATGTACATTCTAATTTTGGAAGCATGCTCGTATGGTTTATATTGACATAAAATGCATGATTTAAGTGTTAATCATACACTAGCATACTTGAGTGAAAGATCCAAGAGGTTTGCAAGAAAAACTTAAAGACTTTTTGAAATAAACTTGACTAAGACTTATGTCTTTTAGATTCTAACCACGTGAGAACATTTACGTGGTTTAGATATGTGTTTCGAATGCACATGAGTTATATGTTGAGATGCCTTGCATGTACTAAATTGACTTAGTGCAATTTTCAAAGAAAACTTGGACGTTTTGGAAGAACTAAAGTACATGAACATGATAGGATATTTTTGGACACATACGATAAATGTCTTTAGCATCATTTAGATTGGCCTACATGTATTCATACAGTGTTAGAAATCACAAAAGTTAATAAGCATGAACGAGGTATGAGTTAAGTTTGTTTAAAACAATTAACAATGCTAGTTATGCTTATATGATAAAAGTATTTGAGAGCATGTGTCTTAACATTATTTGATACCTCACATGTATACATGATGAACATAGTAGCCTTGCATGACTAGTTTAAGTATGACAAGGATATTGAAAGGTGAAACTTAGAAAGTTTGCATGTAATGGTTTCGATAAGGTGAGAAACGTAAGAGCAATATGGATTATAAATTTATGAGTTTTAAATATGTGTTGAACACTTAAATAGTTAAGTGTGTTAATATTGATATAGAGTATGGTTAAGATATAACTATACGTACCTAACGATACTAAGCGTAAGATATGAATGTGAGACAAAGGTTCTATGAACCAAGTTAGACAACAATGTAACCTTTATTATTACATTGAGAATGTGTGGATACACATAACTAATGAGTGTGATCTCTATGGTTAATATAACTGTGTAGGATTACACGAAGTGCAGATATTCTTAAGCAGTTAAGTCGTAGTTGTTAAACTACGAATCAGGCAAGTCTTTCAGTTCCTATCTGATATATGAATTCAATAACTATTAGTTGAATTATATTATGCTGTGATAATGTAAACTTATATATGAACTGTATATGAGATATAAATGAGATTGAAAGTTGATCTTTGATGATATACTTGTTATGTGAAAAGTAACATGCGTAGTAAATATAAATTGTTTATAAATGCAAGAACTGAGTATGATGTTGTATGCTATGTGATGCATGAAAACTGTTAGAATTGCTGATGTAGGACAACAAGTACATACTAAGTTAGGGGTCTAACTACAACAAATCTGGGAGTTATTGATGGTCAAACCACCCATCCAGAGCTGTTCTTGCATTTCTGGGCTGCCCAGAAATGGAAGTCAATGCCGATCAACGTTCTTGCAAGCCTTATATCGTGCATCCTATTTGTAGTTTAGGTGTTATAGTGGTCTGGTATTGTAGAGTAACTAGCAGGGTACAACTACGTAGCACTAATAGGATCTAAATATCATCAACAAGAAAGATCTGTGTCCCTAAACTTCTTGTCAGACCTCTGCCTTGAGATTCTAGGTTACCTAGAAATCACCAGCTTAACGACCGGCCTAGTTTGACCTTCTATATCGTTCGGTTGGTTACTCTTCAAGGCTTCACAGTGCTTTAGTGTTGTAGAGGTCATGTCTGGCTATAACCTGACTAACACTTATCATACAGAAAGACTGACAGGCGAGAGATCAGAGCTAGTTAAACGGTTGTCAGATCGTGTTCATCAGTTTTATGGGCTGCCCAGAAAACGCCTGGTCATGCTCGGTCAATGAGTTTTGACCGTTTATATCTTTTGATCTGTTGATCCGATGGGCCTGATTCCACTTCTAGCTTACTAACCTTATATCATACTATAAGTTTAACGGTTTACACATGTCAGAATGTTAACAGTGTAAGATCTATGAGCCTTGACATTAGGCTGTCAGGCCATATTTTAAACTTTGGCAGTTTTGCTTAAATCTTCATTTTCGTGCATTTAGATGTTATGAATTCATTTTTTAACAACCCAAATCACAAAATAACATCATATAACATGTATATAAACATCAAAACACCATTCTTATCTTAGCATACAAGATCAAACTCAAGTTAGGGTTTATACCTCTCTTTAAACAAGCTTGAATCTTGGCTTTTTAATCTGATCTTGAAGTGTTAGGGACTCTACTAGGGACTGAAATACTTATGGATTTCGTGGCTTTGTAGAGAGAAGGACTTGGTTATGTGTTTGAGCACAAATGAGACTAACTTTTGATTTTTCTCTCTCTTTAATCACTTTAACTTTGATGCAATGAATCTAAGTGTTGCAAGGTGTCAATAAGGATCAGATTTGGCTAAGATTTGATCACATGGGATATCCAAGATATGGTGACTCACAAGATTTATAAAAATCTCTTAACTTATAACTTAAGTAAAGGGTATTTTGGTTATTTCGCACCTACTAAGGGTAGTTTGGAAATTTCCCTCACAATTTTAAGGGTATTCTAGTCATTTGACATAACTCCTTTTAATATTTACCCTTAGGGTTTGATAATCTCAATTAGGGTTTGCTAATTAGGGTTTAGGGTTCCCGAATACAAAATTAGTGTTTCCCGGAATACAATTAGAATTCCTAACTGTTCGTTAGGGTTTTTTAATTACAGATTAGGGTTTCTAATCTATCATTAGTGTTTACTATGGTTATACCTTATCTGACCAATCATTGATCATTAATCTTATACTGTACAAACACACCTTCACTGATACAATTCTTATAATTGTATTATCTATTGAATCCCTATCCGTAACTAGGGTTAGGGTTTTCAATATTTGTTAACTATATCTCCACTCATATTTCTCAGTCAATACCCAGTTTGACCATCTTACTAAACTCGTATCATAGATACTCAGCACAATATTAATAATCAATACCAATATTAAACAAAAATATTTATTCGTATTAAATTGTTTAAAATTCTGGCTCCTCACATTCTCCCCTCCTTATAAGGATTCCGTCCTCGGAATCAGCACTTTCTTACTTTCTAAATATTTTAAAGTTGTATCATCAATTCATTCTTATTAACACAATATTAATTTGTGTCTCATATATTAACCTATGACTTGGATTCGTAAAAAGAATTACTCATAGCGATATTTATCCAATATCACTCACGTAATTAAATTACTGAACGAAATAGTTGTCTGCTACCATCTCTTGTGCAGCTACTACATCTTGCATCGTCATATCAAACATACATGGTGTTGGTCTTCCCGGCTTAGCAGGTCCTCTAATCGTCAGGGTTTCGCTGCTAGGTCCTTTGTTGATACTTCCCTTATCCTCATTCTTCTTCAGACAATTCCGAACCAAATGATCTGTTGATCCCCATAAAAAACAACCTTGTATCTTCTTCGGACTTGTTACTAGATTGGGTATTCTCACTCCACTTCCTCTTTGTTAACTAACATGGTTCAACAATTTACGTACCTACTTTCCTTTTCTTATCAAAATATATTTACACTTCCAAGGTAACACTTCTAAGAATCCCCTTAACCTCTCATTATTTTCTATCGAGTCTTAACTGTTTGAAATCTTTCACATAAAATCCTAATACCGATGTGTTATATATTTTATTCTGTCCAAAGCGTCATTCTTATGCTAGCATGATAACTATGGTATACAACTTCTAAAAAGGCTTCCATTTTCTTTGAAGTCTGAACCACAAGTCCTTAATCTATTCTTTAAGGTTTGAATGGTTATCTTACTTTGTTCATCTACTTATGGGTGGTATACTGTACTTGCCCTTCACTAAGTCCCTAAATGTATTTAATAACTCATTTCCTAGAGTTTGAAATAAACTGTATATCCTCGAATCTAACCTTATAGAAATAAAACTACCCACCTCATGATAATGGTGATAGTTATCTATTTCAATAAGCTCCTAGTTTCTGTTATATAGTTTCAAAAGTTCTTTGAGAACTGGTTTCATAGTTTCTGCAACAATACATAGGCCCTTTATTACACTAAAAATTGTCGCACCCCTTGGGTCAAACACCATTTTCACAAATTTGAAATTTTTCCTATTAATGTTAATTATGTGCTATGTAATACTTTCTTTGTATTTTAGTGTCCTATCTCTATCTATTCTGAATTCAATATTCATTTTATAAATTATCTTGTCTTATACTTCGAAAAATCTTTAACCACTTCCTGTATTTCTTTAACTCTGTTAAATAAAGTTGGACTATTATCCCTAGATAGAGTTAGTTGAAACTCTTATCTAAATCCCAATTTATTAAAATCTTTTATCAGTACCTCATTGTTTTATTATTACTTCTAACTTTTCTTGATTCTTTTAACTTTTAAAATGTCTATAATGATATTGATTATTAATAGAATAGTAATATAGTTTTCAGTAAAAATCTTTTCTATCCCTTCACCTCAACAAAAGACTTTTCTAGCTTTTCTAGGAAATTTCTTCGTTTAGATAACTGTTATACCCTATAGTTGTTTTTAGTGAACAATCCCCGTTGTACACTACTTTTATATTTTATAATTTTGTTTTCTTCTAATTGCAGTCCATCTTTAACTTATGATTAACAAATTTATCCCTAAATTCCATTAAACTCTCTCTACTGAAACTTTATATCATCTATAAAAAAAATTATATGATTTTAACAAAACTTTTTCTTTATGAAAAGTTTTTATATTCATGTTTTCACCTAACATTTTCTATGTTTTTAGAAAAACCACTATATGTGAATAAATACTTCGTACTAAAGTCAAATATTTCATGAATATTTTAAATATCGATTTGGGATAATACCTGTTACTACGTCTTGTGCAATAGCATCCCTCATCATCATGTTAAAGGTTCTAAATCTTCTGGACGACTCTGACCAACCTCTCCGGCTACTACTGGTTTGAAGTTTTGGTTTTCCCTTTTGTTTGGATCTCTGGGTTTTGGATAGAACTTAGCAATGTGTCCCTCCACCCCACAGTTAAAACCTGTGATTCCATTCTTATTACCATTCCTTTTTTTGTGGACATCCTTTTGAGTAATGTCCATATCTCCCACAAGTAAAACACTTGGTCCTACTAAAATAACATACCCTACGTGCTTTTTCTTACAAATAGTACAACCTTCATTCCTCTGACTAGCTTTGTTAGAAAAAGTGGCATTCCACTTCCTTTTGTTATTTCTCTTTGCTTGACATCCCCTAATCCCTTCATTTTTTGGTTTATCAGCCCCTTTTACCTCAAGTGGTCCGGTTAACTTAAAGTCTAAGGTAATCCTTAGAGTATTGGGCTCGATTGGTTGTAGGTTCCCTAGCCTCCCCTGTAAAGCTTCTCGCAACATGTTTACCAACTATTGAGTTGGGTTTGCCTCTATTTGTTCCGCATTAGTTTCTGCTTGTGTTCTTCCGTATGATTCCATTTACCTAACAATAACAAATAACTCGGTTAAACGGATAGAGTTTGTACATCACATACTTAACTAGTGTTTTATATATATTATAACTAACGCATTGGGAAAACTTATAAATTCATAAGGTACAGTTCACCTCTTAGCTGCTGCTATTTATCTTATATATCCCTTTGTTATTGTTAGATAATTAGGATCTACTATTATATTTTCCTTAACTTATACCAAGTTTGGAATTTACACATTACGCACAGAGATATATTCATGTATATACATATAGATTCATTCATAAGGTATTATCCTCTTTTTCTTACCATTACTAAATTACTAATACTCAACCTTCGTTTTGTATATTTATACCTCTTTAACCTGTCTTTTCATTATAGCAATACCTTCTACCTTTCCTACATACATCTGCATGCATCTTTCCATAGTTATTATATCTTCCTTTGTTTACTTTATGAGCCTCTTAGGTCACTGTTATTCCATACTTCCTTTCCCCTCATTACTCTGAGTTTTACATTGCCAATCAACTCTCATCTTCTCAACCAGTTCCCTAAACATGTTATGCTCTTCTGTTTCTTCTTTTTCTATTTGTTTGTTTTTTTTCCTCCTAGCCTTATATAAGCCAAATTGGGATTTGAATCTTCCTCTTCACTTAGCTCTAACTCCAGTACTTTTCATGAGCACTATCTAAATCTACTATAGATTTGCCCTTTACAGATTCACATACTATTCTATAAGCTATTTCAATTTTCATTTCTCATATCCTACCCTCTGGATCATTCTCTATCAGCCCAACCGATTCTGGTTCAGATACCGGCTCAAACAAAACGACCAGTTCCTCACTCTCTTATTTGAATATCCTTAAAATCTAAATTTTTGATCAGCTATATTACTAGACTAGTACCTATTATACATCGTATACACATAGCAAGCACTAGTTTTCTTTAAGTTAGCTTTTATCTTATTTTACGATGAATTTCCTCAATTCATATCCTATAAACTCTTTTTGAGTTTATGTTTTCACTAACTTTTCTGCCACTCCTATTTCTCCAAGGTTATAGGCCTAAGGTAACCCTACCTAAGGTTTATCACCTACAGCTTTGATACCAAATTGTGACGCCCCCAAATTATCTACACTCCCTGTAGCAGAATTAGTGCTCACGTAAATATTCCATAAGATAATAATTCCCATCAATCCAAGATTCACAGTATTCCACAACGAACAGTAGTTCTAGTCAGAACATTTACTGTGTTGAGATACCCTCACTTGGATGAATAGGTTTATAATCTTATAGATATTTCTTTCATATCAATAATTTCCATCTATCTGACATTCGTAGTATTAATGTTAGAGTTGTTCTGGGACTCTGAGGGGTGTGACCAACCTCAGTGCATCAGAGAACCACAATATCTTTTAATACTCCCAATTCAGATGTATGGTTCATATGGATCATGTACTTCTTCCTATGTGCTAGAAAGGTAAAAACTAAGCAATTGTTAACGATGATAATACACTATATATTCTTAAATTGGCTTACAATAAATCTCAACTTACTATTACATCAGAGTCTATAAAGATATAACCAAAAGTTTATATTAACCGAGTCGTTTCATCCATATGATTGATCTCTGGAATTTTGGATAGATCAGCTAAAGCTGCAAAAGGAAAAGAATAATTACAAGGATGAGCTACAGAAAGCTCAACAAGGTTTAAAAGTTGATTTGATGGTCCGATATTGAGAGCGGGGTTGATCTGACTGTCCGATTGGAGATCAGAGTTGATTTGATAAGACAGTTTTACCCTGCTACAGTGTTAGTATCGGGGCAGGAAATTTCGAGTGTCTACACATAGTAGTGAAAAGGTGATATTGAACTGTAAAACTGAAGTCTTTTACTCATTGATAACTCATATTACTTAATCTCTGTTTTCATTAAATTAGTTAATCAAACTCAAAAACCCCCTTCTTCTTGGAAACAATTGGAGCAATATAAAAATAATTCATTCTCTGTGGGATCGATCCTTGCTTATTACTGTGCTAATTCGTGAAGTGAAAGTGAGGTTAATTTAGAAGTGTAAACGACAGCACCCAATACATGAAAAGTTATCAATAAATACTTATTATGACTTGTTTATATATTTGTATATCGATATTAATTTTTGGGATTATAAGACTTTTATGAATAATTATATGTGATTGTAAATACATTCTAGTGGTTTCACAAGAATATATTTGTGACACCCCCAAATCCGGGTAGTTCAATTTTCACGGGACTTGGTGTTCACTGTACAAATATCATCTATCTATCTACCCATAATAAATACAAACCATGAAATAAATAGAAATAATCCTCCCCTTATGAGGTTACAACATCTGAAAATAAATATATCAATCCCAGGTCGTACTTAACCTTAAATCTCAATTATTGGAATAATTAATAGAGTATATATTAATTATTATAAGCGTAAAGGTTATACTTATTATAAGTATAATTAATTGAAGTAATTTATCATTTTAATAGCTTGAGTTATTATATTTCCGTAAAGGTTATATATAATATTTGAATATTCGATTTGTAAAATATTTATATGTGGACCTTGGATTTAATAGTTCTAATTTAATTGAACAGGTTATAAGTAGTAATGTGGTGAGAAATGAGTAAGTGATGAGAATAATGATAAGCTTAAGTTTAAGCTTGTGAGAAATGCCTTGTGTGGCACAATAATAGATTCAGTAATGAATTGACTAATTTAATGATGGAGGAATTATTAATTAAATGATTAATCTATTGTTAATTGTTATTATGATAGTATGTTAAATTATTATGGCTAGTGATAGTATAATAATAAGGAAATCGATTATAAGTATAATCGGATTTGTGATGAGATAAATTGTCTTCTAATATTAATTATTGTTATGAACAATATACTGTTATCAAGTAATTATTTGATAATATGATGATTAATGAGTAAATGATTTATAAATATAAAAAGATTTATATTTATTTAACGTGATAATAAATCATATAATGTGTTAATCAATTAGCGTGGGAATTATAATTCCATGGATTAATGAGAAATGGATTAATTAATATTATTATTAATTAATTGATAAGATAAGTAATTTATTAATTTCTATGTGCAACCATGCGATATTAAAATATAACGTATGATAGTTAACTATATGTTATGCGAAGTATAAAGTGCAATGCGACTATGCTATATATGAATATAAACTATATAGTAAAGTTATTGAGTTGTAATAGGTACATGAAATGTGGGTGTGACAATGTGTATATTAAGTATACAATAAAATATCATGAATATATAGTAAACAATTATTGAATTAATGAAATTTAATAATAAATAAGACAATACACTGTGTTGGTACCCGAAAGAATTATATCCGGTATAATGATATATATATGGATTATATGGTGATATATATGTACCTCCACTTGATATATTGTATTATGGTTTGCTCATTAGAAATGACATTGTGACTCTAGATAAGCTTATAACCTAAGTGTATATATAGATAACCCAAGTATTTATACACTTGCTAGTTACTTTGTTGCTGAGAGTCATTTTTTTTGTCCCTAATTGAGTGACCCATTTCATCACACGTGAATGGCTACAAGGCTAGCCTATCTCCATTTCTCAAACTCAGCAAACTAGCAACAATCATGAAGGGGGAGTGGTCCTAATAGTGAAAATCAACTACTCTACCAACTCCTCTCCTATAACCATTGAATCCTTCTTCTTCCCATTAGTTTAAAATGGTGTAGAAAGTTAATGTCTGTGTAATGCATGGTATATAAATGGAGCTCTTCTCCTTCATGTTTTCATTTACTGAGATTTATGTTAAGTGAAAATTGAGAGAGAATATAGCATGTTGGCAAGGAGTCAGTGAATTGAAGGAATTGGATATAGCAGTGGTATAACCCCCTACCTATGTTCTTTAATTTTCAAATTCTAGATTTCTTGGTTAAGCATTAATTGATGATAAGTTGATTAGAGAGTGTGTATTAGTTAGCTATGATAGCTTATATGCATGATAGAACTAATATATAGTTGCTCATAATCGAATTGATGTGGAAAATTTTGAGTTTGGGCTAAGTTCTGCCGAAGCAGGCTGTCTCTGCCCCTGGCCGGCCACCTGCGCAGCTGCGCCGGTACCAGACTTGAGTTGGGCAAGGCCCTGCGCAGCTGCGCCGATTTTGAACTGGGGAGCTGCGCAGCTGCGCCGGTTCCTGATCCCAGTTTCTGCAGATTTTGTTCCTGCTTGATGTCTGCTAAGTGATAGATATTGAAGGAAATTAGGACAAGCATGCTGGTATGATTAATACATATATATGGACTTGTTAAACTAGTATGTGCATATTATATTCGGATCGCTTACGTGAACGATGAAGTTATAGTTTTGAAAATAAACTTAAGGTTTTATAAACGAATTTTGGCGTATATAAGTCATGTTTATATTCTGATTTTGTGAACCCGATAGTATGGTTTATATTGACATGAAATACATGTTTAAGGTGTTAATCACACTACCATACATTATTGATAGAAAAGACTTGTAGTTTGAAAATAGACTTAAAGTTTTATAAACGAACCTTGACATATACATATGATGTGTATGTTCTGATTTTTAAGGATGATTGTATGACCTAGTTATGCATGGAAATAGGTATGTCATGTGGTTTCAAACCCCTTTGAATACCATGAACCTCTTGGTCACTTTAGTGTGCGGTTCTAGAGAAAACTTGAAGCCTTGAAATTAAACTTAAAGGAACTTGTGTACTTAAAGTTCTAAATATGATAACATACGTACATGGCATAAGTAGATATAAAATGATTCAAAGTAGCCTTGCATGATTAGTTAAGCATGACATTGATTTTTGGAGAATAAAACTTATGAAGTTTTGAAAGTAGAATGGTTGAACATAGAGTTACTGGCATTCTAACTTTATGAACATGCATGATAGGACTTATATGCCTCTAGTCGTGATTGGTATGTGCACCCCGCTAGTTAACCGTGATATGCACTGTGCGAGCATGTTTTGAAGATGTACTACACTAACTATAGGTAAATAGATTAGTTGTAGGCGGACATGTGTATATGAAAGATGATATTAATTGAGTATAGTTAAGGTATACCTATGCGTACCTAGCTATACTAAACGTATGATAAGAAAGTGAAACAAGGTTCTAAGAAACAAGTTAGACAACAATGTAACCTTTATTATTACATTGAGAATGCGTGGATGCATATAACTGATGAGTGTGATCTCTATGTTTAATATAACTGTGTAGGATTACACAAAGTGCAGAGATTCTTAAGCAGTTAAGTCGTAGTTGTTAAACTACGAATCAGGCAAGTCTTTCAGTTCCTATTTGATATATGAATTCAATAACTGTTAGTTGAATTATATTATGCTGTGATAATGTGAACTTATATATGAACTGTATATGAGATATAAATGAGATTGAAAGTTGATCTTTGATGATATACTTGTTATGTGAAAAGTAACATGCGTAGTAAATATAAACTATTTATAAATGCATGAACTGAGTATGATGTTATATGCTATGTGATGCATGAGGACTGTTAGAATTGCTGAGCTGTCGAGCTCACTCTTGCAAATAACCACTTTTGCAGGTTAAGGATTCACGATAAAGATTTCGTGCTTCTTGATTGATAAAGATAGATAGTATCGCATTGGAGAATATTATTTAGATTATTGCTTGAACCCTGTTTAGATTCTAGAAGTATTACTTGATAGTTGTTACACTGTTTAATACAGGTTGTGTTGTAAAGATGTATTAGTTAATACATAGAGGATATCAAGTCGAGTTGTAAACGTTATACGATAACTCAAATATAATGAATCATATTTTATAAATGATTCAAGGGTTGTAATTGATTCAAGTTATGAAATCAATAAAAGATTTTATTCAAGGATATCGAAAAGTTTAAATTATTCCGTATTTTAGTAATATCGAATATGATGTAAAGACGAGATCTTGGATATGAATCTAAATTGTAATAAACAAAGTTGTATTCTTTTACTAATGATTAAAAGATATAATAATTTGGCGATAATAGTATCGTGACTGCACCGAATCCTAGGTTTCGAAGGAACGTGGATTTGGGGGCGTCACAGGTTGGTATCAAAGCTGTAGGTTATAAACCTTAGGTAAATGTACCTTAGACTATAACCTGAGAGAGTGAAAGATAAGATTAAAATATATACGTGAAGATTCAAAGAAGAATCTCGAAGTATCTAGAGAATGAGAATCAGGAGTTTCCTAACTTCGGTAATGAAAATGCTAAGATGATGTCTATAAGATGTATATGACAAAGATAATGAGAATGAACTCAGATGGAGTTTGGTTGATAATAGGGAAAGAACCCTGAGGTATAGTGATGATCACGACGTGATCAGATTGAACTGTGAAATGATAGATAGTCTGTAATGACTAAGTATGTATAGCTTGATGCTATGAGAGAATGTACTATAAAAAGTACGAGATGAACTCATGAGGAGTTGTATGTGGTGAAACATAGAAAGCTCGTAATGAGCAAGTGATAGAGTAAGATATAGTTAAGTGTTGGAATTCCATTGAGGACTCATGTGATGGCTTAGTTGTACAAACTTTTGTATGGGCAGAAGTTTTGTGCTTGCACTGTGACACCCCCAAATCCGGTATCTTAATTTCTACAGGATTTGGTGTTCACTGTTCCAATATCATACAACTATCTACCCATAAATAATGAAATTCATTTATTAGATAAATAAATCATCATCTTACATCATCTGAAATAAAAGTACATCATAAATCCCAGGTTATACTTAACCTTAAATATCTGTTGCGGAAACGTAAATAAATAAGTCTTAAATCATCACACATAAATCTTAAACTTTAACATTATTCATGACAACACAAATCTTCATCACTTGTTAGCTTTTCTTTTGCCCTTGCTACTAGAAGGTACATCACTTCGTTCATTATTAGCTGCAATGTTATTATGCAAGAGTGAGCACGGATGCCCGCAAGTATAAAAATATGACAGAATAATAACATGCGAGTGAAAGAATTCTGAATAACAGAAAGCTCAACATTTGAATCAAGAATATTAACCAAGAGTCAAATTACTTCTCAATTTTTGAATCAAGAATATTAATCAAGAGTCAAATTACTTCTGAGGGTCATTAAGACCTTGAACCGAGTCTTAGGTTGTCAAGTATATTAACCTTTCCAACCTTTAACAGTCACAAGACTATAACTTTACTTCTCGTACTTAGGGAGATCAGCCCTTCATACTGATACTGTGCACATTATCTTAACGCTTAAAGCATCTTCATTAATCCCCTACATTAGGGTTGTTCATCTCAATTTGACATCAGAATCCGTACCAAATAAAGTTGGTTTGGATAATTCAATAAATGATATTCATATTGAATATTAACTTCTCAAGGTATACAATCGAATAAGTATTGTACACTTAAATGATACTTTTAAAAGAATCATGGCATCTCATGTGAAATTCTAAACTTGGATATTCAAGAGTAAGAATTTTCTCAACAATAGTAATTAAGCATAGCAATTGCTTAATTAAAAGAGTTTAGTTTAGGAAACTTGCCAAACAATAATAATAAGTTAGGGATAGAAAACTTGCCTCATGCGCAAGCTACAGTTATTACTCACTTCTTTAATTACTCTTACCTATCACACATTTACAATATCAATTAATCACAGGTTCGATATGATTATTGATTTACAATAGTATTCTTCAAACTCATTATTAAGTTTTCAAATAATGGTTTACGTTGATTAATTAACTTGTTAATTAATCACGTAATTTAAGTTATTAACTTGTATTAATAACTCATTACATATATAACATGTCTACATGTTAATTAGATTTAAAATAATGTCTTAATGTTTATAACACATTATTTAACCTTTACAAATAATAGTTTAAGTCACGTAATTAATTTATTAATTAATTACATAACATAAATTATTAAACTCATATCAATATATTATTATATTTATACAACATGTGTTCATGTTCATTAGACTCAAAACACATTTCAAAATTTTCCAACACTTAGCAAAAAAAAAAACAATTCAAAATTTTCGGACAGGCGCGGCCGCGCGCCATTTTGCCTTGCAGCCGGCGCAGCCGCGCTGCTGCGAAAATTTCAAAATCTGAAGTTCGCGAACGAACATAGATTTTCTCCCATTTTCTCCCAATTCACATCATTATACTAATTTATAATGTTACCCATGAAGTATAAACTTCACAGGAACATTATATATCACTTATAACATGTTCTTAACATTCCAAGTCATGTAATTACACAAATTAACATATTAATTTTCACTGTTCTTCAAAACTTTCAAGAGTTTAATGAAAAACATAAAAAAATCTCCTTACGGATTCGTTACTACACCGAATTCATTTATTTCAATTCCATTTTCTTTGTCTTAACATATACAATCATATTCATGTATCAATTTAAATATAAACATATGATTTAATCATTAATTTAACCCATATGGGTTATTCACCCATATTCAATACTCTGTAATTTCATAAAACTCATTTATTAACAAAGTTATTTGGTGTGGTCAGTGTAAATCATGGATACATGATCTAACACATAATACCAACATATATGGTCACATATATAATAACCTCACACTTTAATTTTCCAAAAATAAGTACTGACAGAGAAATTTTACAACATCGTAGAAAACTCTGTAACTTTTCGAAAAAACCAATTAAGGCCAAATTATATAAAATTGATTACTTTAAAACATGTATATACGTTAGAAAACATGTTATAATTACATACCCATATAGATAAAGCCATATCATAACCCAATTGGAAAACCCAATTTTTCACAGACTTTAGAATACGTATGTGAAAAACTTTAATTTTGAAAACATAAAGAAGAATTACCCTTTAGTTAGTATGAAGATAATCAATTGATAACAACACAATGATCTCTCAAGTCTTCTTTTCTCAATTTCTCTCAATGCCTTCTTCTTTTCTCTCTGATTTCTCTCTCAAGTTTCTCTAACTTTTCTCTGATAATGACTTAGAATAATGACTTAGAACAACGAATATACGTATTATATAAGTATCCGTTGTATTAACAACGGATAAACTTCTCCTAAAGCCCTGTTTGCCTTCCTCTTCTTTTCTTTCCCCATTTATTTTAATAAACTAATTTACTATATAGTTAATTGTCACCTTACTTATTGATTAATTAATTTTATTTAAATCAATTAAATAAAATAAGATAATTCACATTAAATCACATTGTCACATAATTAATATTTTTATTTATTAATTATGTCAATTTATTAATTCATTAATTAATTATTAAATTAACTAAAGTAACATATGCTTATTTAATTAATTCAATTAATCAAATAAACCCCATTAAATATATTCTTTGAACTATTAAATTACTACATATTAATTTAATTAATGTCACACATATAATTAAATTAATCTACCATAAATTCATGAATTAATTATTTAATTCAATAATTAAATCATTAAAAATATTTATTTATCTCCATAAATATTCAAATAACTTTACAAAATTCTCGTTCGTCACATCTTTCCCCCCTTAAAAGGATTCTGTCCTCAGAATCGCGGTTCAATTAATAATTTCGTCCCATTATAAATATTCAAACAACTTTGAACTATTAAATCACTACACATTAATTTAATTAATGTAACACATATAATTAAATTAATCTACCACAATTCATGAATTAATTATTTAACTCAATAATTAAATCATTAAAAATATTTATTTATTTTAATAAATATTCAAATATCTTTACAAAATTCTCGTTCGTCACATCTTTCCCCCCTTTAAAGGATTCTGTCCTCAGAATCACGTTCACCTATTCAAGAAAATAAGTGTGGATAATTATTCATCATATTCTCTTCGAGTTCCCACGTAGCTTCTTCAGCGTTGTGGTTCTTCCAAATTACCTTAACAGAAGGTATTACTTTGTTCCTGAGAACTTGCTCTTTCCTGTCAACTATCTGAACAGGAACTTCTTGGTATGATAAATCTTTCTCAAATTGTAGGGGTTCATATTCTATCACATGTTTGTAATCGGGTTTATAACGTCGTAATACCGACACATGGAAAACGTTGTGGACATGCTCCAGTGCCGGAGGTAAAGCTACCTCATAGGCTACTTCTCCAATTCTTCGGAGTACCTCAAAGGGTCCAATGAACCTTGGGCTCAATTTTCCCTTCTTACCAAATCTGATCTTTCCCTTCCAAGGAGAGACCTTCAAAAATACAAAACTACCCGATTCAAACTCTACATTCTTGCGGTGTGGATCGGCGTATTTCTTCTGCCTATCCTGAGCCGCTACTAATCTTGTCCGAATTACTTTAACTATTTCTACCGTTTGTTGGACTAACTCTGGTCCTAGCAATTGTCTGTCACCAACTTCATCCCAATACAGTGGAGTTCTGCACTTTCTACAGTACAACGCTTCGTAAGGCGGCATACCAATACTAGCGTGGTAACTATTATTATAACCAAATTCTACAAGCGGCAAATGATCATCCCAATTGCCTTTAAAATCCATTATGCATGCTCTAAGCATATCCTCTAATGTTTGGATCGTTCTTTCACTTTGCCCGTCAGTCTGAGGGTGATAAGCGGTGCTCATCCTCAACTGTGTTCCCATGCATTCTTGTAGTCGCTTCCAGAAATTCGATGTGAAGCGCGGATCACGGTCAGAAATAATTGACACTGGCATCCCGTGCCTCGAAACAATCTTTTTTACATATAACTTCGCCAATTGTTCTAGGTTAAATCTGATTTTGATTGGAAGAAAGTGTGCGGATTTCGTTAATCGGTCGACGATAACCCATACTGCGTCATAGCCTTTCTGGGTCGTCGGAAGGCCAACAACAAAATCTATTGTAATATGTTCCCATTTCCATTCTGGGATTTCTAAAGGTTGTAACAAACCACTTGGTCTTTGGTGTTCTGCCTTGACCCTTTGGCAAGTCAGACACTTGGCAACACAATCGGCAACGTCCCTCTTCAAATTTGGCCACCAAAAGTGTTGTCGTAAATCCTGATACATCTTGGTACTTCCGGGGTGAATGGAATACCTCGAACTATGAGCCTCGCTCAGAATGTCCTCCTTAATTTCTGGTATTGGCGGTACCCAAACTCTACTTTCAAATCTCAAAAATCCTTCGCTATCCATTTTAAATCTAAGTTCAGTCCCTTCAGATATCTTTTTCTTTACTTCCTCACATTCCTTATCCAGGATTTGTGCTTTTTTAATCTTATCCAATAAAGTTGTACCAGCTTGCATTTGGAACAGTTTCTCGTCAGTCTCCATTGGACATCCTACTTCCAATTCCAGCTTTTCCATTGCTGAAATCAATTCTTCCTGTGCCGTCAGCATCATCAACTTTTCTCGACCCTTTCTACTTAAGGCGTCGGCTACAACATTCGCTTTTCCTGGGTGGTATAAGATATCACAATCATAATCCTTTATTAACTCCAGCCACCTTCTTTGGCGCATATTCAAGTCTTTCTGTGTGAAAATATACTTCAGACTCTTATGGTCTGTATATATTTCACACTTTTCCCCATAGAGATAGTGTCTCCAAATCTTTAAAGCGAATACCACCGCAGCCAATTCCAAATCATGGGTTGGATATCCCTTCTCGTAATCTTTTAGTTGTCGTGACGCATACGCAATGACTCTGCCGTTTTGCATAAGCACACAGCCTAGCCCTTTATGCGACGCATCACTATATACCACAAAATTTCATGTGTCATCCGGAAGGGACAACACAGGTGCTGTACTTAACCTTCTCTTAAGTTCTTGAAAACTTTCCTCACACTTCTCCGTCCAAACGAATTTCACAACTTTCCTAGTCAAATTCGTTAATGGAGTGGCGATCTTAGAAAAATCCTGAATAAATCTTCTATAGTAACCAGCTAATCCAAGAAAACTTCTTACTTTCGACGGTGTTTTCGGCTGATCCCAATTCATCACCGCTTCGACTTTGGAGGGATCCACCGAAATTCCGTCCTTATCAATCACATGTCCGAGAAATTGCACCCTTTCAATCCAGAATTCACACTTTGAGAATTTGGCATACAACTTCTCTCTTCTTAATACCTCTAACGTCAACTTCAAATGCTCAACATGTTCTTCCTTGGTCTTAGAATAGACCAATATATCATCAATAAAAACCACTACGAATTTGTCCAGAAACGGCTTGAACACTCCATTCATTAGGCCCATAAATGCTGCAGGCGCATTTGTTAGACCAAATGACATAACCAAAAATTCGTACTGACCATATCGTGTCCTAAACTGATGATAACCACTTCTCAGGTCTATCTTCGAGAAATATCTCGCTCCTTTTAATTGATCAAACAGATCATCAATCCTTGGCAACGGATACCTATTCTTAATGGTAACCTTGTTCAATTCTCTATAGTCAATGCAGAGTCGCATCGTTCCATCCTTCTTCTTAACAAATAATACCGGCGCTCCCCACGGTGATACGCTCGGTTGAATATATTTCTTGTCCAACAGCTCTTGTAGCTGTACCATCAATTCCTTCATTTCTACCGGAGCCATCCGGTACGGTGCTTTCGATATTGGAGCCGTTCCTGGCACCAAATCGATAACAAAATCTACTTCCCTGTCAGGCGGAAGTCCTGGCAGATCATCTGGGAAAACATCCACGAAGTCTCTTACGACTGGTATTTCTTCTAACTTTGAATTCTCTTTACGACTATCGACTATGTAGGCTAAATACCCCACACAGCCTTGTCTTAATAACTTCCTGGCCTGCATCATTGTCAGACAACTCGCTTGTCTAGGCGATTTGCTGCCATAAAATACAACCTTTGATGGAGTCATAAGGTTAATACATTTCTTCTGGCAATCAATTACGGCTCCATAATTGAATAGCCAATCCATTCCCAGGATAACGTCAAATTCCCCAAGTTTAATCGGGATAAGATCTACATTCATAACGTTACCCTTAATATCCACTCTACAGTTCTTGTGTATATACTTAACAGGAATTACTTCCTTGTTCGCAATCTCTATGTTCATAGGGATTTCTAATTCGTCTTTAAGCAATTCTAAATTCTTTGCAAAGTCATCGGATATAAATGAACAAGTAGCACCCGAATCAAATAAAACATAAGCATTGACTTTATTGATCGGAATGATACCTGACACCACATCACGAGACTGCACAGCGTCTTGTATGGTCATGTTAAATGTCCTTGTAGTTGGTCGGTTTGTTGAAGTCGGTCCGGTAATGGTAAGAGGATTTCCACTATTATTTCCCTTATGTCCACCTGACCCTGCCCCTCCAGATGCCTTCTTTGGACAGTCTCTAGCCAAGTGATCCTTTGACCCACATGTGTAGCAGGCGCTCTTCTTAGGGTTAGGGCAGTTAGGTGCTATGTGGCCTTCCTGACCACAGTTGTAACAAACTCTTTTTCCTTTCATGCAGACTCCCAAGTGAGTCTTCCCACAGGTTGGGCATGGTTCTAACTTTTTCTTCTGACTACCTTGCTGACTTACAGACGACGGGTTGTCATTCCATTTTCGTTTATGATTATTAATTCCCCCTGTGTGATTGCCACTAGCCTTATTGTTTCCTTCACTATCATTCTTCTTCTTCTTTTGATCCTGATTGTACTTAGACACCGCTTCGCTTCCACCTTCAGCGAGAATTGCCTTCTCCAGAACTCCAGCAAAAGTGTTCAATTGAAACATCGACACCTTGCTATACAACCAGGGTTTCAGTCCCTGTTCAAAACGCCTAGCCTTTCTTTCGTCAGTATGCACCTGATATTGGGAAAACCTAGACAATTCGTTAAACTTTGCCGCGTAGTCGGGCACAGACATATTCCCCTGCTTCAACTCCAGAAACTGCACCTCCATTTGATTCTGGGAGCTGGTCGGGAAATACATCTCGAAAAACATTTCTTTAAACCTTTCCCAGGTTATTACACCTTCTCCTCCCCTGATCTTATTTTTCTGCCACCAATAGCTGGCTTCTGATTTTAACATAAATGTCGCGTAGGCGGTCTTCTGGTCCTCCCTAACACGGGCGACCTCAAAAATTTTCTCTATTTCCATAACCCAAGTCTGAGCTTCTATCGGGTTCGTGGAACCCTTAAAATCTGGTGGTCCCACTGCCTTAAAGTCTTTAAATGAGGTGTTTGGTGGAGCTTGAGGCTGATTGTTCATCGCTCTAGCCAACAGATTTACCAACTGCTGAACGGGGTTCGCATTGGCATCATTGTTGTTATTGGTTGACCCCTCTTGGGCTTGTCGACGATTTTGTCTCCTTCTTGGCGGCATATTTCTGTTAAGAATATATGCTCATTAGATCTTTATTAAATCACTTAAATATTTAAGAATTAACTCAAATATTTAACATAACCACTTTAACTCTTTTTTTTTCAAATAACCTTTGATATTTTATTTAAATCAAAAGTTTTAAACATAGTACTATAGCATCTCTGCCATTTACTTCAACTATCCCAAGATAAAGAATCTTCAGGATTTAGTTTCTCAAAATATTCCTTTGTTTTTAATCACATCGAAATTTACATTAACTAGTCCAAAGAGTATCACATAATGTTAAATACTTTAACATATTCACCTAACCCATATCATCTTAAACAACTTTATTATTTTATTAAAACCAAAAGCTTTTAATACAATACGATAGCATTTCTGCCATTTACATCAACTATCCTGAAATAAAGTTTCTACAGAATTTACATTATCACAATATTCCTTTGTTTATAATCACATTGGACTTTACATTATTTACGATTATTTAAACATTAACAATATCATATTATCCTATCACGGCCTACTAAGGCGTCGGACAGCTTCACTACGTTCCTCCTCTATAATGCGGGACATAGTCCTGCGATCTAACATATACCCAGGCAGTCCCTCGAACTGAATTGGATATCTCATAACTCGGTCCTGGGCATCATCCATTGCCCTCAGAAACGTGTAGCACGTCTCTGCAACCTTAACTCTCTTCGTACGCGCATCATCCTCTGCCAGATCTGCACGTCGTGCATTTCTCACCCAAGCTTCTTCCACTATGGCGAGTCTTTCAGATTTCTCTTTCAACTCATTCTTTAACTTTTCTATCTCCTCTGTCTTCTGCTCAGTTTGGCCCTTCTCATGAACCAAATCCCACTCCACATTGCCAAGACGGGTGTGGAGTGTCTCAATCTCACCACCCTGAGCAACTGACTGCTCCCTCAACTCCTGAATTGTATCTCGTAACTCTACGTTGCGATCATATAATAAATCATACATATCAGCACTGACAGAGTTCGGTGGGAACTCCTCAAGATCTTCCTCCTCCTCTTCTTCTTCAGGGTCTTCTTCTTCCTCCTCCTCGGCTGCCTCAGCCGGGATCTAAACCTCCTCAGGGTCCTCCTCTGAGTAAATCTCTGGCTCATGCTCCTGACCAAAATCTGGAATCACAGGAGATGGCTCTGGCTGTACTAACTGCTCCCAGACAGTGTGTATGTCCCGGGGCTCCTCATCTCTAGTCTCTAGGGGTACAACATCCCTGGACTGACTAGCTCCTCCAGTATCTGACATCCTGACAAAATAAGTTTTAAGTCTTAGTTTTTACGTGATGTTAATCAATACTCTAACAAGTATGAACACATAAGCACATAGCACATAAGGTAATTTTATTATCTTTCTTAGAACTCAAATCAGAGTTGTCATTACTATCTTCATGAAGGCTACTATCCTAAGGTTTTCCCCCCACCTAAGGTTCATAACCTACGGCTCTGATACCAACTTGTGACACCCCCAAATCCGGTATCTTAATTTCTACAGGATTTGGTGTTCACTGTTCCAATATCATACAACTATCTACCCATAAATAATGAAATTCATTTATTAGATAAATAAATCATCATCTTACATCATCTGAAATAAAAGTACATCATAAATCCCAGGTTATACTTAACCTTAAATATCTGTTGCGGAAACGTAAATAAATAAGTCTTAAATCATCACACATAAATCTTAAACTTTAACATTATTCATGACAACACAAATCTTCATCACTTGTTAGCTTTTCCTTTGTCCTTGCTACTAGAAGGTACATCACTTCGTTCATTATTAGCTGCAATGTTATTATGCAAGAGTGAGCACGGATGCCCGCAAGTATAAAAATATGACAGAATAATAACATGCGAGTGAAAGAATTCTGAATAACAGAAAGCTCAACATTTGAATCAAGAATATTAACCAAGAGTCAAATTACTTCTCAATTTTTGAATCAAGAATATTAATCAAGAGTCAAATTACTTCTGAGGGTCATTAAGACCTTGAACCGAGTCTTAGGTTGTCAAGTATATTAACCTTTCCAACCTTTAACAGTCACAAGACTATAACTTTACTTCTCGTACTTAGGGAGATCAGCCCTTCGTACTGATACTTTGCACATTATCTTAACGCTTAAAGCATCTTCATTAATCCCCTACATTAGGGTTGTTCATCTCAATTTGACATCAGAATCCGTACCAAATAAAGTTGGTTTGGATAATTCAATAAATGATATTCATATTGAATATTAACTTCTCAAGGTATACAATCGAATAAGTATTGTACACTTAAATGATACTTTTAAAAGAATCATGGCATCTCATGTGAAATTCTAAACTTGGATATTCAAGAGTAAGAATTTTCTCAACAATAGTAATTAAGCATAGCAATTGCTTAATTAAAAGAGTTTAGTTTAGGAAACTTGCCAAACAATAATAATAAGTTAGGGATAGAAAACTTGCCTCATGCGCAAGCTACAGTTATTACTCACTTCTTTAATTACTCTTACCTATCACACATTTACAATATCAATTAATCACAGGTTCGATATGATTATTGATTTACAATAGTATTCTTCAAACTCATTATTAAGTTTTCAAATAATGGTTTACGTTGATTAATTAACTTGTTAATTAATCACGTAACTTAAGTTATTAACTTGTATTAATAACTCATTACATATATAACATGTGAGTGTGTCACATTGATAATCGTTGGAATGTTAGTGCCGCGGTATCATTATACATATGGCGGAAAGGTGATTCTTTTCTCATAGTTATTTTGATAGATAGAGATTTCTAAGATATAATTAGATAATATTAAGTTTAGGTGCGAGTTCTTAAGACTCATGCCTATGACAAGTTCGTGACTCATAATCGTATGATGGGACCCCTCAGCGAATGGACGATTTTGGTCTGACTAGGATAAGTTCCTCAACCCATATGATTGTGGTAAGTTCCTGAACTTCCATGGTGTGGTAAGTTGGTGAACTATACTGAAAATAGATATATTATATAAGAGTTTTGGAATAGTGAGCATTGATGGTGGTAAGAGATTGAAGCGATGGAGAAATTGGATTTTCCTAAATCCTATAGCTACGCTAGATTTTCAATATTTATTGACTTCGTGCTAGTGTTTGCACTTCGGTTTTCTTGAGAAAAATATTGGGTCAGGTAACTGAACTAATGAGTTTTAAAAATAACACCGTTATTCGTATGTCTACGCTATTTGTTTCGGCTAAGACAAAAATGATTTGACAATCTTTCAAAATGTATTTTAACCATGTGCATCATTTGATATGATGTGGAATGGTAAACGATGGAGTCATCAATGCAATCGAACCTAGTGTTGGTTGTGATCGAAAGATCGTCAGCCCACTATAGTATGTTGTAATATGACAAAGTCATAAAATGGCGGAATCCTCAACGTACTACTAATCTAGTATGGTATCATGACGTCATAAAAGAATTTTTGGTTTTCTTGTAAATTATAAAGAAGGTCAATTAAGTTGGCTAAATTATTTCGATTGATGTTCGGATTATTGATGAGAGTCTAAGCTATTTGATTCGGCTAGGCGACTGTTGGAAAGGGATTATAGAATTCAAGTATTCTTGTGTATATATGCCAAACCAGATTGCTCTGGTGCGGATTTTGACGTTGAAAAGCTGAGGTGAACAACCCTATAAAGGGGACATATTTTCGGGGACAATGGTTCCGAACGTAACTCATATAGTCGTTACAAAACACTACGTTGCGGCCCAACATAGTGGTACAATAGGTTGGCCACCTAGAGTACGTGTGGAGAGTGTTTTTAGTCTTTGTGATTGATAAACACTCTGGTTTGCGGTGTGAAGAATTGTGTTGAAGCATTAGTAAACCTGGAGAAAAGTTCACGGTCTTGTGACCCCTCAGCATAAATTGGAAATTGAGTTATTCATACTACTTCTCGATTATTGAAAAAAAATCGTGGAAGATTCTTATTCTTCTAAAGGATGAATGTAGTAAGTAGAATGTTCCTTAGAAAGGAGAAAGTGGTAGAATGCAATTGAGAAAGTTATAGTAATAAAACTTCTGAAAAGAGAATGAATAAAATTATTCAAGAGAATATGTAATAATCGGAATAACACCGAGTAGAGGAAGTTTCGGTGATTCCGAGGACGGAATCCTTATAAGGGGGAGAGGATGTAAGAACCCGAATTTTCAGATATTATTAAATAAGGATTTAATAAATAAAATTCTTAAACCGTGAGATGGGTTCGAATAATAATATATATGTGATATGAGGTATGTGGTATTATATTACATAGGATAATATGGACTATGTAAAATGTGTTTTTGTGATTTATAAATATATTATTAATATATATTTGTTACTTATCGTAGAGACGATCCAGTTGAGATAAAGGAGGTGGATAAATTCCTATCGATATTAAATAATTTATAGAATTATATCATAGCAAGTTGGTGACATTAAATATCCTTAATGTATAATCACCATATTCTTGAGTATGTGTATTAATAACTAGTATGTTTATAATATAGGTTATTAATAGCACTTAAGCTATCCGTGAATAGGTTTGGATAGTGAAGCATGAGTTAGTTAAGGAATTAACTAATAAGAATAAATATTAGTTAATTTAAGTTGGGAGTTATATTATGGAATAATATAATGATAGTATTGAACCCTAATTAACTATGGTGATATAGTATAGGGTTTAATTTACTTAAGTAAATGAGTGAATTAATATGTGTGTTGAATATGTAATTATAGTTGATACTTTTATTTATATATATTACTTAGAGTGGTAATATGTGAGAAAGTCTAATGTGCGAATAACGTTAATATATATACGTTATTAAAGGGAGATGGAAATCATTATATGATTAAATGTATATTGAAGAAATTATTTTGGGGAACAATTTATAGAAAAGAAAGAGAAATAGTTATTATATATTTCTAATAAAGGATATTAAAATAATTTCTAATATTGAATTATTTTAATAAAAGGAGGAAATGTTATTTTTGAATAATAATATTACCTTATATGTTTTTGTATGAGATGTGTTTGGTTAATATAGTAAATATATTAAAACGTATTTGCTATATGTAATTAAATTGATGGAAACGATTTATTATAATAGAAAATAAACTTATTATCTATTTTCTATATATAATATATGTACATGTGTCGTACATATAGTTATTTGATATTATATTAAAAATAATATCATGAGACAATAAGTAAATTATTTTCTAATAACGAATGTGCTTATTTGGAGAAAACATAATATTTTATGATATGGCTAAATACATAATTTTAAATGTATTTTCAAGGGAGTTTAATTAATGAAAGGAAACTAAGTTATTTTAATATATTAAATAACTTAAGTTATTATTTGATCGTGAATATTATTATTGGAATAATTAATAGAGTATATATTAATTATTATAAGCGTAAAGGTTATACTTATTATAAGTATAATTAATTGAAGTAATTTAATATTTTAATAGCTTGAGTTATTATATTTCCGTAAAGGTTATATATAATATTTGAATATTCGATTTGTAAAATATTTATATGTGGACCTTGGATTTAATAGTTCTAATTTAATTGAACAGGTTATAAGTAGTAATGTGGTGAGAAATGAGTAAGTGATGAGAATAATGATAAGCTTAAGTTTGAGCTTGTGAGAAATGCCTTGTGTGGCACAATAATAGATTCAGTAATGAATTGACTAATTTAATGATGGAGGAATTATTAATTAAACGATTAATCTAAATTAATTGTTAATTGTTATTATGATAGTATGTTAAATTATTATGGCTAGTGATAGTATAATAATAAGGAAATCGATTATAAGTATAATCGGATTTGTGATGAGATAAATTGTCTTCTAATATTAATTATTGTTATGAACAATATACTATTATCAAGTAATTATTTGATAATATGATGATTAATGAGTAAATGATTTATAAATATAAAAAGATTTATATTTATTTACGTGATAATAAATCATATAAAGTGTTAATCAATTAGCGTGGGAATTATAATTCCATGGATTAATGAGAAATGGATTAATTAATATTATTATTAATTAATTGATAAGATAAGTAATTTATTAATTTTTATGTGCAACCATGCGATATTAAAGTATAACGTATGATAGTTAACTATATGTTATGCGAAGTATAAAGTGCAATGCGACTATGCTATATATGAATATAAACTATATAGTAAAGTTATTGAGTTGTAATAGGTACATGAAATGTGGGTGTGACAATGTGTATATTAAGTATACAATAAAATAATATATCATGAATATATAGTAAACAATTATTGAATTAATGAAATTTAATAATAAATAAGACAATACACTGTGTTGGTACCCGAAAGAATTATATCCGGTATAATGAGATATATATGGATTATATGGTGATATATATGTACCTCCACTTGATATATTATATTATGATTTGCTCATTAGAAATGACATTGTGACTCTAGATAAGCTTATAACCTAAGTGTATATATAGATAACCCAAGTATTTATACACTTGCTAGTTACTTTGTTGCTGAGAGTCATTTTTTTTGTCCCTAATTGAGTGACCCATTTCATCACACGTGAATGGCTACAAGGCTAGCCTATCTCCATTTCTCAAACTCAGCAAACTAGCAACAATCATGAAGGGGGAGTGGTCCTAATAGTGAAAATCAACTACTCTACCAACTCCTCTTCTATAACCATTGAATCCTTCTTCTTCCCATTAGTTTAAAATGGTGTAGAAAGTTAATGTCTGTGTAATGCATGGTATATAAATGGAGCTCTTCTCCTTCATGTTTTCATTTACTGAGATTTATGTTAAGTGAAAATTGAGAGAGAATATAGCATGTTGGCAAGGAGTCAGTGAATTGAAGGAATTGGATATAGCAGTGGTATAACCCCCTACCTATGTTCTTTAATTTTCAAATTCTAGATTTCTTGGTTAAGCATTAATTGATGATAAGTTGATTAGAGAGTGTATTAGTTGCTATGATAGCTTATATGCATGATAGAACTAATATATAGTGTCTCATAATCGAATTGCTGTGGAAAATTTTGAGTTTGGGCTAAGTTCTGCCGAAGCAGGCTGTCTCTGCCCCTGGCCGGCCACCTGCGCAGCTGCGCCAGTTTTGTACTGGCCAGCAGCGCAGCTGCGCCGGTACCAGACTTGAGTTGGGCAAGGCCCTGCGCAGCTGCGCCGATTTTGAACTGGGGAGCTGCGTAGCTGCGCCGGTTCCTGATCCCAGTTTCTGCAGATTTTGTTCCTGCTTGATGTCTGCTAAGTGATAGATATTGAAAGAAATTAGGACAAGCATGCTGGTATGATTAATACATATATATGGACTTGTTAAACTAGTATGTGCATATTATATTCGGATCGCTTACGTGAACGATGAAGTTATAGTTTTGAAAATAAACTTAAGGTTTTATAAACGAATTTTGGCGTATATAAGTCATGTTTATATTCTGATTTTGTGAACCCGATAGTATGGTTTATATTGACATGAAATACATGTTTAAGGTGTTAATCACACTACCATACATTATTGATAGAAAAGACTTGTAGTTTGAAAGTAGACTTAAAGTTTTATAAACGAACCTTGACATATACATATGATGTGTATGTTCTGATTTTTAAGGATGATTGTATGACCTAGTTATGCATGGAAATAGGTATGTCATGTGGTTTCAAACCCCTTTGAATACCATGAACCTCTTGGTCACTTTAGTGTGCGGTTCTAGAGAAAACTTGAAGCCTTGAAATTAAACTTAAAGGAACTTGTGTACTTAAAGTTCTAAATATGATAACATACGTACATGGCATAAGTAGATATAAAATGATTCAAAGTAGCCTTGCATGATTAGTTAAGCATGACATTGATTTTTGGAGAATAAAACTTATGAAGTTTTGAAAGTAGAATGGTTGAACATAGAGTTACTGGCATTCTAACTTTATGAACATGCATGATAGGACTTATATGCCTCTAGTCGTGATTGGTATGTGCACCCCGCTAGTTAACCGTGATATGCACTGTGCGAGCATGTTTTGAAGATGTACTACACTAACTATAGGTAAATAGATTAGTTGTAGGCGGACATGTGTATATGAAAGATGATATTAATTGAGTATAGTTAAGGTATACCTATGCGTACCTAGCTATACTAAACGTATGATAAGAAAGTGAAACAAGGTTCTAAGAAACAAGTTAGACAACAATGTAACCTTTATTATTACATTGAGAATGCGTGGATGCATATAACTGATGAGTGTGATCTCTATGTTTAATATAACTGTGTAGGATTACACAAAGTGCAGAGATTCTTAAGCAGTTAAGTCGTAGTTGTTAAACTACGAATCAGGCAAGTCTTTCAGTTCCTATTTGATATATGAATTCAATAACTGTTAGTTGAATTATATTATGCTGTGATAATGTGAACTTATATATGAACTGTATATGAGATATAAATGAGATTGAAAGTTGATCTTTGATGATATACTTGTTATGTGAAAAGTAACATGCGTAGTAAATATAAACTATTTATAAATGCATGAACTGAGTATGATGTTATATGCTATGTGATGCATGAGGACTGTTAGAATTGCTGAGCTGTCGAGCTCACTCTTGCAAATAACCACTTTTGCAGGTTAAGGATTCACGATAAAGATTTCGTGCTTCTTGATTGATAAAGATAGATAGTATCGCATTGGAGAATATTATTTAGATTATTGCTTGAACCCTGTTTAGATTCTAGAAGTATTACTTGATAGTTGTTACACTGTTTAATACAGGTTGTGTTGTAAAGATGTATTAGTTAATACATAGAGGATATCAAGTCGAGTTATAAACGTTATACGATAACTCAAATATAATGAATCATATTTTATAAATGATTCAAGGGTTGTAATTGATTCAAGTTATGAAATCAATAAAAGATTTTATTCAAGGATATCGAAAAGTTTAAATTATTTCGTATTTTAGTAATATCGAATATGATGTAAAGACGAGATCTTGGATATGAATCTAAATTGTAATAAACAAAGTTGTATTCTTTTACTAATGATTAAAAGATATAATAATTTGGCGATAATAGTATCGTGACTGCACCGAATCCGAGGTTTCGAAGGAACGTGGATTTGGGGGCGTCACAATATTGCCCTGAATCGTAACCTTTACATTACATCTCTTCGATTCAAATCTATATCATGAATCGTTACAACAAAATGACTATACAAAGTCTTTCATAATAAAATAATATCCATCTACATTGGATAACTCTATTTATAACTCAGCGACATATTTCATTCAAAACATTAACTAAAATTTGAAATTGAACATAACTAATATTCTTGAACATTGATCTCTATAAATCACTTAACACGTATCTTTACCTTGCATCCTTGACCTGCAAAAATGGTTATTTGCAAGAGTGAGCCCGACAGCTCAGCAAGTTCTAATAGTTTTCATGCATCACGTATCACATAATAAACATGCTCAACATAAATCTCATAATAATTAAAGTAACATGGCATACATGCTTTAATTCACATAACAAATATAAAAAATTGAGTTCCTTACTCAATCAACATTATTTGACCAAACAGTGTAGTCATAAATTGACTTTGACATTTCATGATTACAACATGTATAACGTATCATGCTCGCTTACAACATATATAAACTATCATATAATTTAAAACAGTTCATCAAATTCACGTAGACAAGTAGGAACCGAAAGACTTGCCTGGCTCGTGGATTACCAATTGTCGAAAAACTTCTTAATATAATCTGCTTCATGATCCTACATAACGTATCACCATACGCATCAATTATTAGTCACTTAGCAACGCTTATCAAACGTCTAAGAAAATTCTAATTTACACTTCGTAATTCTCTTCCATTCACTCGTTTGACACTCGCTGTCAAAACATATGTATAATTAACAATATAAGTTAATTATTACATAGCTAATCTTCATCGTTAGTTAACCAATTAAGATTAACTCATTCCTCATTAACTGATAAGTTAATAATAAATCACCACGTAATTTAATCACCTCACATAATCATATTACATTTCACATAATTAATCAATTATAATTACATCTTACGTCAATCAAATTACACTTCAAGTTAAACATCATTATATTTACTAACATTCATGTTTTATAACTTAGAACAACATCTATTATCGTCGACAGCACTATACTTGCGTATGTGCATGTCCGACGCCCTACGATTGCCTCCGAATACGCATCAGTCACAAAGATGACCATTTTGACCATTGCTAACGACCTCAAATCAAAAAAGTTAAAAAATAAAAGTTGTAGGTATACTCGTGCTCGTTCCAGGATCATCTTGAATCTCCTCAATCGGAGTTCGTATGATAACGTTATGGCCATTTTACTAACGGAGGTCAAAAAAGTTTTGCATTACAACAACTAAACTATCCCGGACAGTAAGTGTACCCGCTGGGGCAGGTCCCCCAAGGCTTAAACACCCTCTGGGGCTGGTCCAAGTGTAACACCTATGAATTTTCATATATTATTAAATAAGTATATTAATGGAAACGAGAATTTATTTGAATATAAATGATTTTGTGTTATGAGATGAATTAATTCAATTATATAAAATTGAATAATTATAATAATTGAGAAATTGGTGGAGTTTGCGATAAACTCGTTGATTGCCTTGTGTGGCACAGTGACGTAATATAAGAATGATTATATTAATTTAAACGAACAATTAATCTATATTTATTGTTAATCGCAGAATATTAATTAATTGTCATCGTAGAATAATTGTTATAAAATATTAATGGTGATTGATTAATAATATGTGATTATTATTATTGCAAGAAACATAATAATAATGAGCAACGTGTTTATAAATATAATAAGATTTATATTAAAGTGATAATTAATCATTTAAGGGTTAATTAAATTGTTATGGAGATTAACAATTATATTGATTGAACTATATGAGCTACTTGATTAATAGCCTATGTGACAATATGTATGTAAGTATACATTAAAATAGTACATCATGAATATATTGAAATCACTTGTTGATTGTAGAAATTAATGAAGGAAATAATGTAATGTGAGAATGCCTGATAAAATTATACCAGTGTGATAAAATGTACATGGCTTATATGATATGAGTACATGTATAATCCCTAAACCTTCCATTTATAGTAATAATGTACATTAAAATTTCATTTTTGGTAATCAAAGAAACCAAACTAAGCATTGTTTAACCAAGTTGCTGAGCTTTTAAATCAATGTCCCAAAATTAGTTACCAAATAGTAACCTATATCTCCTTTACGTGATCTGCTAAGCTTGGTGCAATAGCTATGAACTAGGAGATGATTGCTAAGCCAATGGCTATAGGGATGGCTGGTGATGGGTTGTTGAACCACTCTCAATTAACCAATGTTTTCCTCCATTACACAATGAACTCCAACCTCAGTGCAATACGAATGCCCAGTCCAAGTTTTCTCTATAAATATGGCTCCCTCCCTTCTCATTTCACCTTGCTGAGAATTGCTTGAATAGTGAGTTAAGAGTTATATATATATATATGTGTGTGTTAAGCCTTATTGAGATAGCAGCAAGTTCATTGCATTTGTAGAGGTATAAATCCTTCGTTCTTAGTTCATCATTTTGTTTACTATCAAAGTTTCCAATTCTTGATTTTGATTTCAATTCATGCTAGATTGGATTAGGACATGTTCTTAGTTGTTATATAGACTTATAAACATGTTTAAACCATAATGTGGCTGCTTAGAAAAGTTTTTGTGAAGTAATTTTTTGATTTGGGATAATGTCTGCCGAAGCAGACTGCAGTCTGGCCAGAACCAGAGGTGGCGCAGCTGCGCCGGTTTGGCCTTAGTATGCTGCGCAGCTGCGCAGGACACTGTCTGCAGATTTTGAATTGTTGTTTCCTGCTTAAAAGCTGCTAAGTGTTAGGTTGTTTACATGGTTTAGATGAGCATGCTAATGAGTCTAACATACTTATATCAGTATATGGAGGTAGCGTAAACACGCTTTGGCTATGATTTCACGCTAGGATTATGAAACTACATATAGTGTCGAAGTAAACTTAAAGTTTCATGAACGAATGATAACATATATAAAGCATGTTAATGTTCTGACTTTCGAGACACGTTAGTACTATCTAGAAACACATGAAATGAATGTTGACTTGTGTATACGTGTTTCATAGTATGACGTGAGCATGCTAAACCTCGATTAGTAAACATTTCGAACGAAAATATAAGTTTTTAAAGGCAAACCTTGACATATAAAGATCACATATGTATTCTGATTTTTGGGTATGTTTATATGGCCTTGACATACATGTCGGACACATTAACTTACGTATATAAATTTCATAATGTAGCATGAACGTGTTAGAGTGTATTAGCAAACTTTATTAATGAAAGTATAAGTGTTGAACGTGAACGTCGACATGTTACATTGAGATTTGAATTTTGATACTTATGAACATGTTTGATAGAACTTGTAGACTTGCTAAGGTATCATTCATGTTTGCCTACTATGTTACATGTAGTGAAACCAAATTTGAGTAAATAAAGCATGTTTTCAAACTAATGACGATGATAGTTGCATATATGTGATATGAAAACTCATGAACATGTTTAATACAAGTTATGTGAATATCTTATGTGTTTAAAAAGCGAGCATGTTAGACCATATGAGTTCGTATCCTTGAATGGCTTTAAGTATTAACTTAAGAACCTATACATGTACGATTGGATTTGGAAAAGTTATACAAGCATGAAAGTATCCTTTAAATATGAACACATGCTACGTGATATTATATGATGTTACTTAAACCCGATTTTGACGGTTAACTTATGAAAATGCCATAACTTGCTAAAATAAAATATATTTTAGTATTTCTTGTAGTCTTATGTGATATTAATAATATGCGAGTATGTTTGCTAATTGTTGCGATCTTATGTGATATAAGAATGTGTTTAAACTTTAAAAGAGGAAGTTAAGGATAGAAATTATATAACTGTGTAGCTAGGTTAAAACTTAGCTTATGTGTTGATCATATATTCATAGATAAAATGTGAAGTTAAATTATATGACTAATGAATATCATATATATATACGTAACTGTATTACGATAGGAATTTGAAAGTGTTGGCTAGCTTTATGTGAGTAAACTACGCATAAGGCAAGTATCCTAACCGACGCATTTACTTTATGCAAAAAAATCTATGATTGTGCAAGTATCCTAAACCCTTGCATTACTTTATTCAACGGATATCGTAAGCGAGTATCTAAACCTTATCTCTTTGGATACAAGTATTCTATCTTTGTATATTGCGAATTAGTTTCCTACTTAATCGTTTGAATTGAATTAGCATACTTGAACTCTTATTTCATTAAAGCTATTATTCATGTTGAACTTAGTATTGTTCTTGAATATTGTGAAAGTGTCTATGCCATTTGATTCGGCTAGACTTATATTATTGAAAAGCGACCCAAACTAATTGATTGGTGCGGGATCTTGTATTTGACTGAGAAGAACAACCTTCTTTGAAGGGAATATATAATTGTCGGAGGACCGACGTACACACTTGAGTATGATTGATTGTTATGCATAACGATGGTGCTTTAGGCTGATCACCTATTGTACCTGTTTTTGTTGGATTTTCAGTTTATTACTGTTAATTCTAGTAGAAGTTCATAGTCCTTAGCGACTGCTCAGTATTCAGTTATCTTGAAATCTTGAATTGAGTTGTTATTGAATCACATTGATATTATTCTAGTCCTTAGCGACTATTATTGAAAACTGTTGATATTCTTGTTATCCTTGAACTATCAAACTTTGTTATACCCTTTCGAAAATTAAGGATTTTATCACTTACCCTTATTGTATATTACTTGCTGGGCAATTTGTGCTCATTCTTTCTTTCCCTAAAACATTTCAGTTAAGGCAGAGCAGGGCGAACCTTCGGGCATTGATAAGGGCAAGGCAAGGCTACCAACTAGCTTGTCTCTTTTACATTTTTAAATATTTTAATGTTGTATTAAGATGATGTAGTAAGACTGGTTTTGATTATGTTTAAGCTTAAGTTAGGTTATGTAATAGGTCGTTAATTGATATTATTATGTAATCTATTAAGTACTGTAGGTTGCGAGACTTGGGGGAATAATTATAATAAATCATTGTAAATTATTCTAGAATAGATTTTCCGCTGTGATTGTGTGATATTTAGTTATTTTTATTGTGATGTATTACCATGAGCACGTGATGAACCGAATTCGAGAGACCAAGTGGCGGTCCAGGAATTTGGGGGCGTCACAGGTTGGTATCAAAGCTGTAGTTATAAACCTTAGGAACGAGTGTCCTTAGACTATAACTTAGGCGAACTTAGAAGTTAGGAAGGAGATAAAACTCATGTAGGGTTTTCCTTGAGAGACTTAGTCTGTTATGAAATGTAACTTCATTCTATACAATGAACTTATGTTTTATTTAACATTCTAATGGAGTTGCTGTTTGTTTGTCTTGTGTTTGTGATTGTAGGATGATAGACACAGGTATACCTAGTAGAGTGGCAGAGGAGGAGCCCAAGGATATACATGTAGTATACGAGGCACCTCTAGAGGCTGTGCCAGTGCAGGCAATTGCACCATCCGAGTTTGATGACGAGGATGAGATCGAGATTGAGATAGAGACTGATCCAGAGGAGGAGCCGATGGAGGATGAACCAGTAGAGGACTCTGATGAGGCTACTATAGAGGACCAAATGTTAGGAGAGTACGAGGAGCGGATCCTAGAGTTAGACTGCAGGGTCCAGGAACTGGAGGCAGAGGCCCAAGAGAGAGAGTCTGAGTTCCAGAAACTGAGGGACGAGGACCATCAGAGGAAGCTGGCTATGCAGGAGTTAGAGGTGGAGATTGCCTACCGTAGGGAGGCAGGGATCCAGATGGGGACTCTGTTTCACAGGTCAGTGGCTCGGAACGTGGATCTGGCAGGAAAGCTGGAAGAAGTAGAACAGAGAAAATTGAGTGAGAAGACTGAGAAAGAGGCACTCCGTACTCAGCTAGAGTTGGAGGTGATGGATAGGTTACACTTCGAGGAGAAGTGGGAGGCGTCCATTGAGAGAGCTGACGACCTAGAGGACGAGGTCAGGTGCAAGAAGAGAAAGATGAACAAGATGGGGTATGTGTTCCGTTCAGCTTTTGAGAGGGTACTTGATGGTGTGTACCACTACCCGGCAGAGCAGGGACAGACCCTACACACTATGAGCCGAGAACTGGTTGCTTATATAGCACAGTTGGAGTACAAGAGCGCAGTGGAGCGCGGGATGATGGGATGAGATTCCCTTAGTCAGTCTAGTAGTAGTTTAGTAGAATTTATCTTTATGTGTTTTACATTCTATGTTGTAATCCCGATCTTTTGTGTAAGATGAGGGATAATGATGTGAACCCCGTGTTAGCTTTTGTTAGAGGGGTAGTATGGTAGTAGGTTGGTAGATTCCCCGTCTTTTGTGATATTAGGGGATATATGTGATAACATTTATAGCAGTATGCTAGGAAATCATGTAATGAAACGATTTGGCATATGAATATAAATGAAGTTTATTTCAGAAATGTGTTACAAATTTTGTTTTCTTTTAGTATTAAAAGAAATACTTAAGTAATATACTTGAATAATATTAAAATGAAAACTTGTGATGCAGATAATGCCGCCCAGATGTAGATTGACTGCACATGAGGAGTCAGTGATCAATGAGAGGGAACAAGTAGACCCGATCCAGAAACTGGTAGACTTGTTAGGAGAGGCCTTAAGGGGAAGGAACAATGAACCCATTTGCCCAAACCCTCAGACTGTGCCAGTAACAACCTTTAAAGATTTTAAGAGTGTAGGACCCCCGGAGTTCGAGGGAACTACCGACCCAATCGTCGCACAAACCTGGATCAAAGAAATCGAAAAAGCTTTCACTATAGCTAGCGTAGGCGAAGATCAGAAGACGGTGTTTGCCACGTACATGATGAGGGGAGAAGCGAACTACTGGTGGGAGGCTAATCAACAAAGAGCTGGAGAAGGGATAATAGCTTGGGATAAGTTTAAGACGCTGTTCTTCGAGAATTACTTCCCGAAGAGTATGAAGAATAGGATGGAGGTGAAATTCCTAGAGTTAAAACAAGGTGAGATGACGGTGGCACAATACGCGGCTAGGTTTAACGAACTAGTGCGATTTGCGGAGCACCAAGTTGGTGATGAAGAGAGAAAGGCTAGACGCTTCGAACAAGGGTTGAAGCCGTGGCTGTTCAATAAGGTATCAATTCTTCAAATTGATTCCTTTGCAACATTACTGGAAAAGGCAATCATTGCGGAAGGTGGCAGTGAGGCCTTAAGTCTGTATAACAAAGAGAAGAAAGGAAAGAATGCTGGAGGAGAGAATCGTACTGGAGGAAGCAGCAGTGGAGGAAGCAACTTGGGAAAGAGAAAGTGGGAGAACAACAACAACAACAAAAACAACAATAATCAATCAGGGAATTTTCGTGGAGGTTTCAAGAAGAGGGCTGAATGATGCCCGAAGTGTGGGAAGAATCACCAGGGCGAGTGCTGGAAGGGACGTGGCACTTGCTACAACTGCGGACAGGAAGGGCACATCTCGCCCAACTGTCCGAAACCAAAGAAGATCCAAGGGTGTTTTGCTTGCGGCTCAACTGAGCACCGTATTAAGGATTGCCCGAAGAAGGGAAGTGGCGGAAGTGGTAGTCAACAAGGGGGAGGAAACAAACTGATGATCGGTGGACCGACACAATCCAACCGCCCAACTGCCAGAACCTTTAACATGACCGTCCAGGACGCCATGGCTGCGAAGGACGTGGTGTCAGGTATAATCCCAATCAATGATATAAATGCTTATGTATTATTTGATTCGGGTGCCACCTGTTCTTTTGTATCTGAAAAATTTGCTAGTAAACTTAGTACACCCCGAGAACGATTAAAAAATCCTTTAGTCATAGAAGTTGCTAATAAGGAAGTAATCTCTGTAGAATACGTTTATCGAGATTGTCGCGCAAACATTAGAGAATATGAACTGAGCGTAGACTTGATTCCTATTAGATTGGGAGAATTTGACGTAATACTGGGAATGGATTGGTTGTATAACCATGCTGCGATAATTGACTGTCAGAACAAATGTGTGAACCTTCAGACTCCGAGTAAGTCTAAGATAGTGTTTTATGGTAGCTCATCGCTTAAGCAATCGTGTTGCGTTACGATGATGCAGGCCAAGAAATTGTTAAGAAAAGAATGTGTAGGTTATCTAGCTTACATCGTTGATACTCGGAAAAAGGGAGTAGAAATTAAAGATGTATCCGTAGTTAATGAATTTCTAGATGTGTTTCCGGACAATCTGCCTGGTCTTCCGCCAGACAGAGAAATCGAATTCATAATAGACTTAGCACCGGGAACGGCACCGATTTCGAAAGCTCCATATCGTATGGCGCCAGTAGAAATGAAGGAATTGATGATACAATTGCAAGAGTTGTTGGATAAGGGTTACATTCGACCGAGTGTTTCTCCTTGGGGAGCACCAGTGCTATTCGTTAAGAAGAAGGACGGATCGATGAGACTCTGTATCGATTATCGAGAATTGAACAGAGTAACGATCAAGAACCGATATCCGCTACCGAGGATAGACGACTTGTTTTATCAACTGAAGGGAGCAAAGTGTTTCTCGAAGATCGACCTACGAACAGGATATCATCAACTGAAGGTACGGGATGAGGACATACCAAAGACTGCGTTTCGAACCCGTTATGGACACTACGTGTTTTTGGTAATGTCATTTGGATTGACTAATGCTCCGGCAGCATTTATGGACTTGATGAACTGAGTTTTCAAGCCATACTTGGATAAATTTGTAGTGGTTTTTATCGACGACATTTTGATCTACTCGAAGACAGAGGAAGAACACGCCGAACATCTGAATATTGTTTTGGAGGCACTAAGGAAGGAAAAGATGTATGCAAAATTTTCAAAGTGCGAATTTTGGATGGAGAAGGTTCAATTCTTAGGCCACGTGGTGGATAAGAATGGAATCTCTGTAGACCCTGCGAAGGTTGAAGCAGTAAATAATTGGGAACAACCGAGAACACCGACGGAGGTGAGAAGCTTTTTAGGGTTAGCTGGATATTATCGAAGATTCATCCAAGATTTTTCTAAGATAGCAACCCCGCTGACCAATTTGACTAGAAAGACAGTGAAATTTGTATGGACCGACAAATGCGAAGAAAGTTTTCAAGAACTGAAAAGGAGATTGAGCGAAGCACCTGTGTTATCATTACCAGATGATGCGGGAAATTTTGTGGTGTATAGTGATGCATCGCACAAGGGGCTTGGTTGTGTGCTCATGCAATATGGCAAGGTCATTGCGTATGCGTCATGACAATTGAAGGATTACGAAAAACGATACCCTACTCACGACTTAGAGTTAGCGGTAGTAGTTTTTGCGTTAAAGATATGGAGGCATTATTTGTACGGAGAAAAATGTGAGATATACACGGACCATAAAAGTCTGAAGTATATCTTCACACAGAAGGAGTTGAACATGCGGCAGAGGAGGTGGTTAGAATTAATCAAAGACTATGATTGCGATATTCTTTATCACCCGGGGAAGGCGAATGTGGTTGCCGACGCTCTGAGCAGGAAAGGAAGGGAGAAGTTGTTTAATTTGACGATTCAGGAAGAGTTGATAAGAGAGATAGAGAAATTGGAGATAGAAGTGAAAGGACCAGAAAAGTTTGGTGAGAAGTTAATTGTAATGGAAGCTGGTCCGACGTTGTTGGATAGAGTAAAGGAAGCCCAGGAAAAGGATGAAGAGTGTGAGAAAATCCGAAAGAGGATCACACAAAATGAGGAAGAGAAATTTCGAATGGATAAAGACAGTATCTTAAGATTTGAAGGAAGAGTGTGGGTACCAGCGGTAACCGAGTTAAGGGAAGAGATTTTGCACGAGGCACATCATACGACATATTCCGTTCATCCGGGAGGCACTAAGATGTACCGAGATTTGAAGCAACATTTTTGGTGGCCCAATTTGAAACGGGAAGTCGCAGAGTGCGTCAGTAGATGTTTGACTTGCCAACGCGTTAAAGCAGAGCATCAACGGCCAAGTGGTTTACTACAACTGTTAGAAATACCAGAGTGGAAATGGGAGCATATTACGATGGACTTCGTGGTAGGACTTCCAGTTATGCAAAAAGGTTATGATGCTATTTGGGTTATCGTGGATCGACTAACCAAGACCGCACATTTTCTACCAATCAAGATCTGCTACAGTTTGAATCAGTTAGCGAGCTTATACGTAAAAGAAATTGTCTCACGACATGGAGTGCCGGTGTCAATTGTCTCTGATCGAGATCCGCGCTTCACGTCTAATTTTTGGAAGAGTTTGCAAGAAAGAATGGGAACGCAGTTGAGGTTAAGTACTGCTTACCATCCTCAGACAGACGGACAGAGTGAGCGAACAATACAAACGCTGGAGGACATGCTTAGGACTTGCGTGATGGATTTTAAGGGAAATTGGGACGACCACCTACCCTTAGTAGAATTCTCATATAATAAACTCCTATTTCATTAAAGCTATTATTCATGTTGAACTTAGTATTGTTCTTGAATATTGTGAAAGTGTCTATGCCATTTGATTCGGCTAGACTTATATTATTGAAAAGCGACCCAAACTAATTGATTGGTGCGGGATCTTGTATTTGACTGAGAAGAACAACCTTCTTTGAAGGGAATATATAATTGTCGGAGGACCGACGTGCACACTTGAGTATGATTGATTGTTATGCATAACGATGGTGCTTTAGGCTGATCACCTGTTGTACCTGTTTTTGTTGGATTTTCAGTTTATTACTGTTAATTCTAGTAGAAGTTCATAATCCTTAGCGACTGCTCAGTATTCAGTTATCTTGAAATCTTGAATTGATTTGTTATTGAATCACATTGATATTATTCTGTCCTTAGCGACTATTATTGAAAACTGTTGATATTCTTGTTATCCTTGAACTATCAAACTTTGTTATACCCTTTCGAAAATTAAGGATTTTATCACTTACCCTTATTGTATATTACTTGCTGGGCAATTTGTGCTCATTCTTGCTTTCCCTAAAACATTTCAGTTAAGGCAGAGCAGGGCGAACCTTCGGGCGTTGATAAGGGCAAGGGCAAGGCTACCAACTAGCTTGTCTCTTTTACGTTTTTAAATATTTTAATGTTGTATTAAGATGATGTAGTAAGACTGGTTTTGATTATGTTTAAGCTTAAGTTAGGTTATGTAATAGGTCGTTAATTGATATTATTATGTAATCTATTAAGTACTGTAGGTTGCGAGACTTGGGGGAATAATTATAATAAATCATTGTAAATTATTCTAGAATAGATTTTCCGCTGTGATTGTGTGATATTTAGTTATTTTTATTGTGATGTATTACCATGAGCACGTGATGAACCGAATTCGAGAGACCAAGTGGTGGTCCTGGAATTTGGGGGCGTCACACCAAGGGCTGGTGGAGGGGCTGGTTCGCAAACTGGTGGAGAAATAAGCCAATTTGGCTTATTCCTTCACACCGAATTCGATTTTTCCCAACATGACAAACATGAAACATGTGACAAATAATATTTTAAGCTTATTAATATTCTCATAACATAAAATTTTCATATAAACATATAATCACAATCAAGATTTCATGGAATTCAAAGAAAAACACAATTTTAAGCGTTCTTGACTAAAATTGCTACTATAAATTCATTTTTCATCCAATTCAAGTGATTCCAATTATAATCACTTCTATTCTTAACATACTAACAAAATACTTGATCAATTTTAACAATAACTCATAATCAACATCAATTTGATAGTTTCAAAAGCTATTTTTCAAAAATTAGTTCACATAAAATCACTATGAACCCCGTTCTTCTTGTTTATCAAAATTTCATGAATTAAATTGTTAAAAAAACCATATAACTCATATATAATCATGTTATATCACATATTACATATAACTTCATGCTTTCATCAATTCCTTTGATAATTTAAGAACTATTTTCAAGATAACTTCATGATAAAACACTATGAACATGATTTCTCCATGTTCATCCTATCTTTGTGAATTAAAACACTTATACAACTATAAAAATTATATGTAAACATATATATACACATATATATATATATATATGTACACATCCCATATATATATATCAAAATCAAGAGCCTTCACACCAAGACTTTACAAGAGAACTCTAAAACCATGAAAACATAGAAGAACATAGTTTAAAACTTGTTAATTGATTTCGAAAATCTTTCATGGTATACAATTACATATGAATACCACATATACATATAAGATGCATGATTATACAAGTTCATGAAAACCTAATTTGACAAAAACTAAATACAAAACATCTTAATTGAGTATAAGAGTTAGTATGATACCTTTCTAGTTAAATTAAGAGAGAGATGGAGATGATGAAAGCTTTTCTTTTGTTTTCTCAAGGTTTCCCTTCTTCTTCTTCTCTTCTTCTTCTCTGTATTCTCTTCTTTATTTTGACTTAGCTTAAAAAAACTAACGTACTAACTCTTTTAACTTAATGTATATTGTATATACATATGATATATAACTTATATTACATAATGACCCTATAATAATTATAATAAATATAATTATTACAATTAAAATATAGGTTACAACATTTAGAATTTAAAAAGCTCTAAGGCTTGTTTGGAAAAACAACATTAATTTTAAAAAAAAAGTTTTTAGTAGTTAAGGCCTTGTTTGGGTAAAACAGGTTTAAAACAAAAGTAAGGGCCTTGTTTGGGAAAACGATTTTAAAAACTCTTTTAACTCTTTTAATAGATTCTTTAACACATATTCTTAATATTATCTTTTAATTAATTAAATCTTAACATTAATTTATTTAATTAAAAGTTTAACATCAATTAATCACATAATATTATCACTTTATAATTACTTGCTAATTATAACTTCATGTAATACTTACCACATCACTACATCTAATTTAATTATCCCAATTAAATTAGAACTATACCATAAAATCATTACATATTAATTAAATTAAATATTAAATAATTATTTAATTAATATAATACACTTAATTATATTACTCCATATTAATCACATAATCTCAATAAATAATTTAATTAAAATATTTATTTACTTCAATAAATATTAAAATTAACGTTTAAATTCTCTTCACACCAAATCACATATTTCATAATATATAACACATATACACATACTCGTACTTAAACATCTTAAAATAAGAATTTTATTTATTAAATTCTCATTTATTAATTCTTAAAAATTCGGGATGTCACAGTTGGTGTAGTTAAGGAGGGAAAAATTATACGTAAAATTTTTGAAATGCAAATTTTAGTTGGAGCGTGTGCAATTTTTGGGCCATATAATTGATAAAGTTGGAATTTTGGTAGATCCGGCAAAAGTAAAAGCTGTGATGAATTGGGATCAGCCGAAGGCCCCATTAGAGGTGAGGAGTTTCTTAGGATTGGCAGGATATTATCGACTGTTTATTCAAGATTTTTCCAAGATAGCCACTCTGTTGACGAATTTGACGAGAAAAGCGGTGAAGTTCGTGTGGACAGAGAAGTGTGAAAAAAGTTTCCAAGAATTGAAGAAAAGGATAAGTATGGCACTTGTGTTTTCTTTACCAGATGATATGGGAAATTTTGTGGTATATAGCGATGCATTGCACAAGGGACTAAGTTGTGTGCTTATGCAAAATAGCAAGGTAATTTTGTATGCATCGCGACTATTAAAAGATTACGAAAAAAGGTATCCAACCCATGATCAGGAATTAGTCGCAGTAGTGTTTGCCCTGAAAATTTGGAGGCATTATCTCTATGGGGAGAAGTGTGAGATATATACGGACCATAAAAGTCTGATGTTTATCTTCACACAGAAGAATTTGAATATGCGTCAAAGGCTATGGTTGGAGTTGATAAAGGACTATGATTGTGAAATTTTATACCATTCAGGGAAGGCGAACGTAGTTGCCAACGCCTTAAGCAAAAAGGGTTAGGAAAAGTTGTCGATGTTAACTGTTCAAGAGGAGCTAATAGTCGTTATGGCAAAATTGGAGCTAGAAGTGAAGTGTCAGAAGGAGTTGAAGGAGAAGCTGTTTTAGATGGAAGCTCGTCCAACCTTATTGGACAGAGTTAAGGAAGCACAACTCCAGGATGAGGAGTGTGAGAAGATAATTAAAAGAGTTTCCGAAGGAGAGGATGTTAAATTCAAGGTTGATACCAAAGGATTACTGAGGTTTGAAGGCAAAATTAGAGTTCTGCCAGTACGAGAAATCAGAGATGAAATTTTTCATGAGGCTCATAGTTCAAGATATTCGATTCACCCTAAGAGCACAAAAATGTATCAAGACCTTTGACAACATTTTTGGTGGCCAAATATGAAGCGAGAGGTTGCATAATGTGTTGCAAAGTGCCTAACATGTCAAAAAGTCAAAGCAGAACATCAAAGGCCAAGTGGTCTCTTACAGCCTTTGGAGATACCAGAATGGAAGTGGGAGCATATTACGATGGATTTCATGGTAGGTCCTCCAACTACTCAGAAAGGCTATGATGCACTTTGGGTCATCGTGGATAGACTAACAAAATCAGCATATTTCTTGCTGATCAAGATTAGGTTTAATTTAGATCAGTTGGCAAAGTTATATATCAAAGAAATTATTTTAAGGCACGGTGTTTCGATATCGAACGTGTCAGACCTAGATTCGCGTTTCACATCAAATTTCTAAAAGAGTCTACAAGAGCGTATGGGAACACAGTTGAGGCTAAGCACAGCATACTATCCTCAAACCAATGGGCAAAGCGAAAGGACGATTTAGACATTAGAGGACATGCTAAGAGCTTGCGTCATAGATTTCAAAGAAAATTGGGAAGACCACCTACCTCTAGTAGAGTTTACCTATAATAACAGTTACCACGCTAGTATTAGCATGCCGCCTTATGAAGCGTTGTACGGAAGGAAATGCAGGACTCCACTGTGCTAGGATGAGGTAAAGGACCGTTAACTTTTGGGGCCAGAGTTGGTTCAAGAAATTGCAAAAATTGTAAAAGAGATAAGAGTAAGATTAATAGCTGCTTAAGACAAATAGGAGAAATATGCAAATCAACATCGACAGAAACGAGAGTTTGAAGTAGAAAGCTACGTATTTTTGAAAGTATCTCCCTAGAAGGGGAAGATAAGATTTGGTAAAAAGGAAAAAATTGAGTCCAAGGTTCATTGAACCTTTTGAAGTGTTAAGGAGGGTAGGTGAAGTGGCTTATGAGGTAGCTTTACCTCTAGAGTTGGAACACATTCATAACATTTTTCATGTTTCAGTGTTACGACCTTACAAACCCAATTATAAGCATGTAATAGAATATGAACCCTTACAAGTTGGGAAAGATTTAACATATGAGGCGATTCCATTCAGACAGTGGACATGAAAGATTAAGTTCTCAGAAATAAAGTTATACCTTCTATGAAGGTAATATGGAGGAACCATAATGCTGAAGAAGCTACGTGGGAACTCGAAGATAAAATGATGAAGAATTATCCTCAAATTTTTATTTAGTCCTTGTATTGAGATTTTGGGGACAAAATCCTTATAAGGAGGGAAGAATGTAACGAATGTAATTCGGTGTCGTGATTCTGGGGATAAAATCTTTATAAGAAGGGAAGAATGTAAAGATTGTAAATTTTATAAAAAAATAATAATAAATATTTATCGAATAAAATAAATATTTATTTATAGAGTAATTATTTGGTGTAATTATGTTGATTAAATATATGTGGGATGATTTTATATCTTGGTGCGTATTTTAGTACGCTAATGTGTCAGAAATATACTAATTTAATTAAAATAATTAAATTAGAGGTCTAGTAAATGGCTAAATAAAAATTATAATTATATTGATAAAGTTTGATTTAATTTCTTAATAAACCTAATTTAATCCAATTTAAAATATCAAAATTGGCTTATTAGGTAACTAAATGGGGGATGTATTTATCAGTATTTTGGGAAGAGTGTTTGGCTAAATAATTTAGCAATAAGAATTAAGTGTGACATTTTGTTTCAATTAAAGAAAAAGGAAGATGTATCATATAGTAGGAAAATAAAAAAAAATAAAAATAAACCATGGAGTATAATTGAGCTCTCCCAAACATGGCTCAGACTCTCTATTTTTCCTAACTGCTCTGACTCTTTTTTTCAGTAACTGATCAACCCAAATGAAAGTTACGTTAAAAACTTATTCATTAGTTTATTCTCATTCTTCACTTCATTTTAGAAAAACTAAATTTAGAGAGTAAGAGAGAGTAAGAGAGTTCTCTATGGAAATTTGAGAAGAAGCTCTAAGAAATCAAGGGGATTAATCAAGTAATCTTCATCATCTATCAAGGCTTAGGAAGATTCAAGAGGTAATAATCAACCTTAAAACTCTTAATTTCTATTTTCTTAATTTCTATGTTGCTGAGAATTATTAAGATTGTACGAGATGATGTGTAACAACCCGAAAATTTATAAGATTTTAAATGATTAAAATAAAGGTTAAAGAATAAAATCTAGATGGGAATTTGAGTATTAATTAAAAAAAATTAAGTAAAACCTATATGGTTCACTATTTGAAAGAGAATTGAGAAAACATGGGTTACAAAATTTTAAAACCCTAGAAATGGAGTTATATGTACTCGAAGGAATGTTAAGAATAAGGTATTACAATTCCTATAAATTTGAGGTGAACTAAATGGTGTAAGAAATTTTATAATGCTACATTTGAAAAATTTATTAAGGAAATAAAATTTTACATGAAGAGATGCTATGAGGTTAAAAGAAAATGAGTATATGTATATATATATATATACTTAGTGATGTGCTATATATTTTAGCCAGAAGAATGATGATGATAAATAGGTTATGACTTATGTGGACTATGTTAGAAATTAGCATAGCTTGAACGTTAACTTTGACTTGCAAATAAAAAGATAAATAAGTACAAAGTAATTAGCTAATATGATTAGCAATAAAAAGGGAGTAATTTAAAACTCAAAATTGGAGTTAGAGATAGAATTTCAAAGCACGGACTGTTCGGTTGCGTCCAGAACGTCAAGTTTAGTCAGAAAAAATAGTAAACACAAAATGTGTAAGGGTTGACTTTTTGGTCAAAGTCAACAGTTGACTTTTATGGAAAAAATTCAAAATCAGAGTTAGGAGTGGAATTTGAAGATGCGGACGAGATATTTGAGTCCGGAACGTCGAAATTAGTAAGAATAGACTGTGAACACAAAATGTGTCGGGATTTACTTTTTGGTCAAAGTCAATAGTTGACTTTTTCGGAGAAAAGTCAAACTTCAAATTCGGAGATGAATTTGAAGAAATGGATGTGCCTATGACGTTGGGAGCGTCGAATTTAGTAGGGATCGACTATAAACTCGAAAATTTGATTTTTCAGGCCCGAAAGTCAAAGACGGGATTATGCACGCAAAACAAGTCAATAAAAGCGGGGCCCACGTGACTAAAATTGCTAGAATTTTTAGCACATGGGGTAGTTCACCCAACCCCCAACAACTCCCACCTACTCCTCACCAACTCCCCTCCAAACCTTATTAACTTTCACCCACTCTCACTAACTCTCCTTTTCTTCATTTATTAAAAGGAAATGAAGATAAAAGAAAGCATTTTCTCTCATTCTCTCACCCCACCCGACCATAGAAGAGGAAAGGAGAGAGAGAGAAAGGGCAGCCATGGATGAAGGGGAAAAGAGGAGAGAGGTAAAATAAAGAAGAGGAAGAAAAGAAATAAGAAATCATAGGTTTTCTCCATAAATCTCACCTAAAATCCCTAGAGAAAACAAGAGAACTTGAGAGGCTAAGGAAGGGGGAAGACCATGGTTGAGAAGGGCTAAGAGAGAGAGGACTTATCAAGCCAAGCTATTAAGAAAGATCATCCATCAACCAAGCAAAGTATTAGGATGTATTATGATTATTTATGTTGGCTAATGTTTGATTAACCAGGATTTCATGGGAGTTTTCTTAGAAAACATACAAGTGAGAAAAATTATTTTTCGGGAAAACAAAACATGAAATTTGAAGGATCATATCTCTCATTCTATTTCGAATTTTTGAGTGTGGTCAAGTCCTGGAGTTAAATCTATGAGTCCCCTAACAACTCCAAGTGTAATCACTAAAACATATGTTGTAGATTTTTGTATGGACTGTTTTTAGTAAAGTAGGCAAAATCTAGAAATACCGAAAAACAATCTGCCCATATTTTCCTAGGGCAGTTTCGGTAACTTAATTAATGAAATAAATTTCAGTCCTTTTGTGACATGAAAATATATGATATAAAGTAGCTCATGTCTAAAGATGAGCTTATTCCGACTTAAATCGACTGAGTTATAGTCATTTCAATATTTGAGTTTTTTCGAGAAAAACCGCTATAACTGGAGTTCTATAACTCCGATGGCCACGAAATTTAAACTGGAAGTTCATATTAATACGTGTAAGATTCTGCCAAGAGTCGATAATTTTTGGAGTTGAGCATGATATAGCTAATTTTCTTAAGTTACGAACTAAAACCGGACTTTTGAGAAGTACTAAAGTAAATTAAAAAATTCTAGAAAAATTATTTTTGTGTATGAAATATATGTATGTATGTGTGACCAAAAGATAAAAAAAATAAGATGATTTGGTATTTTTCATGGAAATGATTTAGTTATGAATAAATGAATTAAATGAATTATGTATTATTAAAAATATGGAAAATATGATTTTATGACATGAGAACCCTAGATATGGTATATACAGATTTTTGAAAGGGGTTTTGGTCATTAATGATGAGATATTATGTTTATGGCCTTGTATGGTTGTTAAATAAATAAATTAGTAAAGATTAAACAATTAAAATAAATTATTTTTAAGTTTAATAAATGATTAAAATATTATTAAAAGATTAATAATGTTAGATTAAGATATTATTGAGAGATTAATAACATTTGAATTAAAATGTTATTAAATCATTGATTTAAAATATTATTTAATGATTAATAATATTAGTAAATAATTTGAATATTATTAAATAATTAATAATATTAAATAAGAGTTTAAAAGTGGAGTTAAGTTATTGATTGGACATTCAATAGGCCATATTGAATGTATAGTATGATGAATTGAAAATTTAATATGTTAAAAAGGGAATACTTCGGTTTGCTGAATTAATTATTTTAGCTTGTATTCAGCTTGCTGAATTGGTGTATTAGGTTTGCTTAATTTGAATCCAGGTTGCTGGATTGTAGGATTGTTTGAATCCAGGTTGCAGGCTTATAAGTTCAGTTTGAATCCAGGTTGCTGGATTATAGGATTGTTTGAATCCAGGTTGTTGGATTATAGTTCAGTTTGAATTTAGGTTGCTGGATTAGATATTCGGTTTAATGGATTATAAAGAAGAACTTATAATATGAAAGATTAAGTTTTAATTCACGAGTTATATGATAAAGTAGTGGTACAGTCGTACTCTTTAATGGTTAATGTATAGTATCTGGGCTAAACGATTCCTTCAGGGAGCAGAGGTATATACGAACTAGCTACCGATCTAACTCACTTGACAAACAGTGTAGACGAGACGGGAAACTAGTTTATTGGTTGTTTGTGGGAAACCACTCAGCATACTGTAATGAATACTTTTAGAAACTTAATGTGTGTTAGGCTTAGAAATTGTGAATATGTGTGGTGTTAAGGTGTTATCTAATATTTGACTATGTGGTTAAATGTTAGATAATTTACTTATAAAGTAATTGTATTATGAGATAAAGTATGTTATACTAATTGAAATATCAATCTTATAACTGATAGGTCTTTTCAATAAAGAGATTATTTAATAACCGTGAATTTTAAGTCACTATATATGTATGTACATTATTGATATTTAAAACTTTATGTTATACAGTGATTTAATATGTGACAAAATATGTGAAGTGGTGCATGGGTCAATTAACATGTATGCTATAGTTATGGATATATACATTTACAGATTTCATTAAAAATAAATGTAAATTGGGAGTTAAAATGGGACATAATGACCGGCCATATTAGGCCTTTTAAGGCAACTAATTAAGCTAAGCAATGTCCATTAGTAGTAACTCTTACACAAAAGGACATGGTTGTCAAGCTCCTATTGGTTGCCACTTTATTAAGCATCCTTAATCATGATTAGACTAATTAAAGTGATAAGGCAAAGCTTCTATCCATGGGTTAAAGAAAGTATGGGGGATAATAGCTAGATACACTAAGTGTATCTATATTTTTTTTTGCAAGTATCCTTTTATTTTATTTTTTTTCACTTCATTTCTTCTCTCATTCTTCCTCTTATAATTTTCTCCCAAGCTAGCCACTTCTAGAGAGAGAAAAGAGAGAGAGTTTCGGCCATATATATATAGAGAGAGAAGTGCTAGTTTGTTCATGCATCCAAAGTTCATCACTTACTTTGGTAAATCAAGGAAGGTTGCCATTAAATCAAGGTATAACCTAGCCTTCATTTTCTTCTTCTACTTTGTTTTATAGCTTGAGTTTTGTTAGAATTATGAACAAATACTCAAGATACCCTAGTCCTACATATTATCATGTATGGAACTAAGTATCTTGAGTGTTAGGTCAAAGGCTTAGAGGAAGAATATGAGCATATGTTCTCCAAGGGTGAAAACTCTTGTTTTCTTCCACTAAATCTTGTATAACTCAAGTTTTCCAACTTAGATTTGTGATCCGTCGAAGGGGGTGCTAGATACATGAGTTATCTAGTAAACCCAAGTGATAGCACATAAATCTAGCAAGTTTTGAAACCTTTGGAACTTGATTTCCCCAAAACAGCCCACTTGGAATGTTAAGGGTTCAAAAAAAAACCTAAAATAGTTTCTATCCCGTTTTTCTTGGGTCTGTTTCGGATGGTTTCATGTCTTTTAAAAATCTGGGAAAATTCACAGATGTACCTTGAAAAGTTATCTACATGTAGAAAAAAGAACGGGCACGTTTCGAGTTATAGATTGTACGTAATGACTATTTCCGTAAAGGACTCCTAAAACTTTACCTTCGAATATCTCACTGTGTATACACTGGAAAATTCCGAAATTTGTACAGTAGGTTCACATATATTAGGAGAGCATACTCTGAAAATGTCAGATTTGTCTGAGTAAAGATCAATTTATTAAAAATGAAGCAAGATCCGAGTGTTTTGGGAACTTTAAAAATAGTAGATCATTTTCTAAAATTCCAGAAAAATTTGGGGATCCTTGTGGGTTCATATTCTGTCAAAATACAGAAGCTACGAATTTTTGGAATCAGTTTGCTATTTTTTCTAAAAATGATTAAGTTATGAATAAAAGGAAATAAATAGTTAAATAATGTCTTTAATAAGAAAAAATATGATTTTTATGCTTGAATACTCATAATATATCATATCATGACTATCTTAGAACACTTTGGTAATTTATGATAAAAAATATTATTTATGACCTTTTGTGGATATTAAATAAGAGGTTTAATAAAGGGTGAACAATTAGAATAAATTGTTTATTAATTCAATAAATTGTTAAAATATTATTATGATATTAATAATATTAGAATATGATATTGATAAGTAAATAAAAATATTAAGATTAAAATTTCTTTAAAATATTATTAAATGGTTAATAATATTTGATTTAAGCATTGATAAATGATTAAAGTATTATTAAATGATTAATAATATTAGTAATGGAATAAGATATTATTAAATGATTAATAATATTATTGAATAAATAAAATATTATTAAATAATTAATAATATTAGTAAATAAATAAAATATTATTAAATGATTAATGATACTAAAGCATAAGTAAGATATTATTAAAGTAATAATATTAATGAATAATTAAAATATTATTAAGAGGATTAATAATATTAGTAAGGTATGAAAATATTATTAAAATGTTAATAATATTTTTAAGCAAATGAAAGTATTATTAGGGAACTAATAATACTAAGAGGTGAATTAGATATTATCAAGATTAATAATATGTTGTTATTTAGTAGTAACATTATCAAGACAGGATAATGTTTATAAGAACTAAATGTAATGTATAATATTTATGTGATTACATAATCTAATGTTATACTATGACTAATTGAAAGATTAAATATAGGTCTCTCAAAGGAAGATAATTTAACTGCATAGTGGATATAAATTAATTGCGTAGCCATAATCTACAGACGAGGCAAGTTTCCTAACTCAAACTCGAGTTATTATTTTCAAAGCATATTAGTGAATAATTATTGATGATTATTTACATCTATAATGATTATTGAAATTTGCACTTTGTGTAATTGAATTCCTGTTCTACTATTATTGAATTGTGAATTAAATTAAAGTTCTTCATTCATAAACTGTTTATGAGATAGATCTATGCTAATTGTATCAGCTAGATCAAGCATGTTTAAATTTGTTAAATCAAATGTGTTTTAAACAGCTGTTCTTATTAAATTAATATAATAAGAACTCTTGACTGAGAAAAGGACGAATTTGATTAAGGCATGATATCAATGCCGGATTATTAAGTGTTTATGCATAAATCACGAGGTATGAAAGGCTGATCCCCTTGAATACCAAAATTTATTAAGAGGTCCAGTTTAAATGACTGAGAACCTTGGCAAATGTTCATGGTTATTTCAAAACCACTCAGTTCATGTTATTCAATTATTCGAATATTCAATTGTTAATTATTAATTCACATTCCTTCACAACCTTATATTATTGTTGAACATTGAAAGCAAAACTTCTTTCCAGTTATGATATATCTCCCTTGTATATAAACTTGCTAAGCAAATTAGTTGCTTACCCTTGCTATATCATGACATTTATTTCAGCTAAGCCTGAAGGATCCAATACGAAGGACAAGGGCAAGGGCAAGATCCAGGAATAGTTTAGAATGAATATTATTATTATCTAATGGGATTTCTTATGTAAACTTTTTGTAATATGAATTGTATGTTTAAGTTAAGGTTAGGAAGACCTTGGGACCATGTTATGAAACTTTATTATAATGAACAATGTATGTTTATTATTCCGTAATAGTTATAGAATGCTTATGATGATGATAGATCGTGAGCACCGAATCTGAGGTTAGAGTACCTGGATTTGGGTGCGTCACAGATTAAATTAGATTGCGTAGCAGTAGTCGATGGTACAAACAAGTTTTCTTAACTCAAACTCGAGTTATTATCTCAAAGCATTTAGTGGATAATTATTGTTGATTATTCCACATTTATATTGATTATTGATTCACACTTAGTGCATGTTGCATATGTTCATCAGGTATGAAAGGCTGATCACCTTCATTACCATAAGGTTCAGTAAAATTGTTCATGGTCCTTGTTGACATTAAACATTTTTGATTCAGTCATTCAATTATTGACATTATGACTCATGCTCTTTCACAATTATTATATTATTAAAAATTCGAAAGCTTATTCTTTTCTTTCAATCATGATATATCCTTGTTGTATTTAAACTTGCTGGGCAAAGTAGTTGCTCACCCTTGCTATATCATGATAACAAATTTCATATTAAGACGAAGGCTCGAAGAAAGACAGAGGCAAAGACAAATTCCAAGAGTAGATTATATGGATTTATAACTATTAGTTATCTGATGCAAATGATGTTGTAAACCTTTTAAGTTATTAAAGGTATTAATTCAGTTAAGGTTAATAGACTATGGGAAATATTATAGAATCATGTGAAATAAATAATTTATGTTTATATATTCCGCATTAGTTTATAGAATTTGTATGAAGATGAAGTACCGCAACATACCAGGTCCGAGATTCTAGGGACCCGGATTTGGGGGCGTCATAGATTGGTATCAGAGCTGTAGGTTATAAACCTTAGGTAGGGTTACCTTAGGCTATAACCGCAGAGATGAGGATAAGGAATAAACTCAAATCGAGTTTAAATGATAAGAGATGAATTTGGGAAATTCATCATTAAGATAAGAAGATGATAAATAAGATTCAAAGAAGAATCTTGAAGAATTATAAGATAAGAATTCGGACTTACCTGAATCCAATAATAAAGATTAAAAATGATAATAAATAGACAAAGTATATAAGATGAAAAGTGTAAAATCATAATATAATATGATTAAAGGGAACGATAAAGAGATCGTAAAACAAAACGATCCTAAGATAGAAAATAATCGTAATATAACACGATTATAAGAAAAGGTCACTGTGAGATCCCGAAACCCTAATAAGACTCGGTTATGTAAATTCTTCAGTTATCAATAAAATCTCTCCGTTCTGAATATGTATTGTGTTATTTTATACTCTATTGAAGACTTCGGTCAAAAATATTTTTTCTCTAAAAAACGTCGTGCTTGACACATCGTGCTTAAAAATTATATTCCGTATGTGGACTTTTCGATATATTATTTTATCAAGCTACTTTGTCGTGCTTACTTTGACGAAACGCTTTGTCGTGCTTACTTTGACGAAACGTTTTGTCGTGCTTCATCTAGATTAGGTGTCAAACCCTAAATTAGGAAACTCTAATGCTAAATTAAGAAATCCTAATCCTAATTTAGAAACCCTAACCCTAAATCCAAACCCTAAACCTAATTAAAAAGTAAAAATCCTAATTAGGATATCCTAAATTCTAATTATGTTAACTAAACTTATATTAGGTGCTAATAACTTCATTAAGTTAACCTAAACACAAAAATCATAAACCTAAAGCACAATTAGAGAAAATTAGGGAAAATATAGCTTACTAATCAACTTAAAGTTGCTCACAAGCAAGTGCCACCACCACCATTCGAAATTTTATCACATCTGGCCCCTAAGCAGGTTGTCATAGCAGCACAAGTTCAAAGGATAGATATTTATGAAGGCAAAATGTAAAAAAGACCTAAAAACCCTAATCTAGCAATCCTATAAATAGCAGCCTCATTTCAGTTCAAACCTACGAATTTTCTTAACCAATACACTTATACTATCTGCCATAAAAAGCCCTAGCAATAGCAAGATCACAATCAAAGCTTAGATAGCCAAATTTGCTTAAGAAAGATATAAACCCTAATTTTACATTTGATCTTTGATGCTATGTTAGTTTTGTTGTTATGTTGTTTAGTTATATGTAATACCATGTTAGTTAGTGTTCTGGGTTGATAGATCACGTTTTTATAACATCTAGATGCATCAAATAGGTGTTTTAAGCAAACTAAAAATTTGTTAAAAACAGGCCTGATAGCCTAATGTCAGAGCCCATAGATCTTCATGTGTTAATAGTTAGCTCTGTTAATTATATGCTAGTTGTAGTATTACATGAGTTTAATAATCTAGAACAAGAATCAAGCTTATTTGATTAACAGAATGAAAGATATAGGTGGTCAAAGGTGGTTGACCGATCACGAAGTTCTAATTACTGGGCTACCCAGAAATCTCAAGAACAGTCGAGATAGGTACTTTGACCGGCTTGTATCTCTCTCTTTGTATGTTGTTAAGTTATCTAAGTGCTTTGTTATTGTACCCTTACATGTATACTAGAGATATGATACACTTTAACACATAATAGATACATAGGATGACTAGAATTAATGGTCAAAACCCGTTGACCGTTCACGGATTTGTTTTCTGGAAAACCCAGAAAATGAAGAACATGAAGAACAGCTTCTGACAATACTTTGACCGACCTAGATCTATACCTTAGGAAGTTACTCGGTCCAAATCATTGCTATCTCATTCAGCTATGATATATAGACTACACACTGCAACAATTAAAACACATCTAATACACGGAATCGAAGCTATTAACAGCACAAGGTCGTTGACCTACGTTGACTGGTGTTCTGGGTTACCCAGAAACCCAAGAACAGATCTGACAGATACTTTGAGCCTTAATAACTTTCTGATAGGTTATAGTTAGAGTCCAAAATTGATATCAAGATGTAGTATTACATAAACACTATATCATTGAAGCACTTACAAACACAGAATCATAACAAGTTGCTAGAACAAGCTTGGTCAAAGTGGCCACTCGGCCTGGACCAAGGCTGTTCTTCAGGCTGAAGAACACCTTCAGCGACACTTCCTGTTGCCTAAGGCCTTTAGCAACAGACAGAGTAAAAAAATTTAAAATAAATAGAAATAATTAGTAAATAATTATAAAACAGTTTTAAAAATTATTTTAAGTTATAATAATTAACTTTTAATATTTTGACATAAATTTCATAATTAATTTTATAAATTAATTAATAAATTAATTGATTAAATCATTTATAAATAATAAGTAATTATTTAAAAATGATTTAAATATTCTAAAAATCATAATAAACGATTATAAATTATTTAAAAATAATACTAAGGCTTTAACAATTATACTAAGTAATAAATAATTATTTAATTATAAAATGAATGATTTAAAAATTATTTTAATGGATAAATAAATACTTAAAAATTATTATGAGCTTCTGAAAATTATTATAATGATAAATAAATTATCTAAAATTATAATAACACTTATAAATAAAGTTTGACCGAGATATTAACTTAATAAATATCCGGTAAGGTTTTAGGACACCAAAATCATACCGAACATAGACCGAACGTATATAGTTTGAGTAGTTAGGTATTGTTATCAATACTAATGATATATATAAATATGTTTAACATATTTTAGGTATCCTAAACACTTCGAGTAACGCTAGATAGACGTTCTTCGCACAGGCAAGTATTCTATCTGTAACCTTATTACCTTACGCAAGTTTTCTATACTTAATCTTATGACGTTACTTGAATACCTTTCGATATCTTATACCAAACCAGGTTATTACCCATTTATTGAGGAAGTTACTGCTATTGTTTCAGCATAACTTAAGAAATAAATTACTTATTCATATGATATTAAATTGTTGTTTATCAAACATAAACTGTTAGTCAAACCAAATTATTTTGGTAAGACATCCTATACTAAGTTCAATTTACCTTAAATTGGGTTTTCTAAATGTGTGTCTATGAATAGACAATAAAAGTAGGATGATATGCATACTCCTAAGATACTGAATAGGCTGATCCCCTATCTCAGATCTGAATACGCAGATTTCTAAGTCTATGTGATTGACAGAAATGGTTGAGTGAAATAAAAATTTCAAAAATGGTCGTCAACCATCAGTAAAGTGAAATTGTTGAACTATCGTTTATTCAAAATCAAATATTTTGTTATATAAACTTGGTGAGCATTTCATAGCTCATTCTTGCAAATTATTTCCTTTACAGTTTTAGATGGTAATCCCGGCACTTCTGGAACACATAATGGAAAATGACCTTGCTTAGATTAGCTTTATATTACTGTCTTTATTAAATGTAAGTCTTATAAGACTTTTTTTGTAATAAGAACTCAATGTTGAGAACCATGTAACCGAACTTATTATATGAATATATATTATCATCTCTTTTTCCCACAACCGTGTACTGATACATTCTTAGATGATTAGTAGTATGATTTTAACGATACAGTATCTTTAGGGATTATACATTTGAGTGAGGGTATTGGCAATATAGACTGATCATGTTATTGCTGATACTCTAGATTTTGGATGGATATGAACTGCTGATATGAAAGGGATATTCATAAGATACATTCTATACATCCAAGTGAGGGTATCCAAACACAGCAATAGTTCTGACAAGAATTGTTATCTGTTATGGGATACTGTGAACCTTGGATAGATAGGAATTGTATCTTATTGAATATTTATAAGTTATTTGAATAGTCGTGAACTCCAGATCGGATGCCACGGGTGTATAGATTTGGGGGCGTCACAGTCACAACTTGATCTAATGAGGTCATAGGAGGACAGATGATCAATCTATTGATTGAAAACTTTATGGCAGAATTGCTGTACGAAAATGGTACTATGAAATAGTATGAGTTAAACTCAAAAGAGTTGAAAAGGATAATGAGGTACGGATTAAATGAAATTCGTATTGAGTAAAGACAAAGCTAAAATTATGTGGAATTTCAACTAAGGACTCATGTGATAGCTGAGTTATACAAACCTTTGTATGGGCGGGGGTTTTGTGCTTGGTCTAACGACTACTCAGTTTATCACATTGATAATCATTGAAATGTTAGTGTCGCGCTATTGATATACATATGATGAGAAGGTGATTCTTTTCTCATATTTATATTTGATAGTTTAGAGAATATAAGATTAGGTGCGAGTTCTTAAAACTCATACTTATAGTAAGTTTGTGACTCATAATTGTATGGTATATTTTTGAACCCCTAAGCCTATGGACAGTTTCTGATTGGTTCTTGGACTACGTATTGCTATGATAAGTTCCTAAACTTATATTATTGTGGTAAGTTACTAAAATCATAACGTGTTGTATGTTTGATGAACTATATTGGGGTATAGAAAAGTTGTGGATGGAGAATTGAAATTTTTTAGTGTAGTAAGTTTTAAAGATGATAGAAATAGATAGAATTATTAAGTAATAGAACATTGGAAAAAATTAGAGTTGATGGTGGAAACATAGGTATTCCAAATCTTCTAGCTATGCTAGACTTCAAATTTTTGAAATCAAGCTAAATTCACACTGATGTGCCTTAAAAAAATATAAATAAATTTTTGTTATCAGCAACACATGGTTACAAGTGTGTAGAAGTGGGTTTCGAACCACTAACACATTGTTACCTGTTGCGACATGATAACATCAAAAATGATTTTTAATGGTTTTGAACTACTTAAAGAATAGTCTATGCTAATTATTTCGGCTAGACAAAAATGTTTTGAAATATCAAAATGTCTTTTATATATCATCAATGCATCATGGAACCTGGTATAAAGATGATAAAAATGGAGTCATCAATGCAAAATTGCCTAGTGTTGGATGTGATCTAAGGATCGTTAGCCCACTATGGTATAATGTAGTATGGCAAAATCACAAAATGACGAAATCCTCAAACGAACTATAAATACAGTGCAATATCATGACGTCATAAAATAATTTTTAGAATTTTAAAGATACGTAACTGCCAATTGAATTTGGTCATACAAATGTTTTGATTGATGTTTGAATTATTGGTATACGTCTAAGCTAATTGATTCAGCTAGACAAATATTTATGAAAATACAAGTATCTCTTTGAGAATTTATCCTAAGCCAAAATGTTTTGGTACGGACTCTTATGCTAAGTCTGAGGTGAACAACCCTAGAAAAAGGAGATATGTTGGTTGGATAAAATATTCCAATCTTTGAACGCGTATAGTTATTTTGAGAATTTAGGTGCTATAAATTGATCACCTACCGTATCCGTATTTGTATTAGGATGATCACCTAGTACAACATGGTTAACAGAATTGGTTGCGGTGAATACCGTAAAACCAAGAGTTTATGGTCTATATGACCCCTCAGCATGATATAAAAAGTTTTTTTTCTTAGAGAAAAGTCATGGGAGAATGTGATAAGAGAAGAAAAGTCCTCATAGGAGGAAATTGTAAAGGTTAAAATGAAAATTTATTTTTAGTGAATAGTGATTCTGGGGACGGAATCCTTATAAGGGGGGAAGAATGTGACAAGCCGAAAATTTATAAGATTTTAAATGATTAAAATAAAGGTTAAAGAATAAAACCTAGATGGGAATTTGAGGATTAATTAAAAATTTAAAGTAAAACCTATATGGTTTACTATTTGAAAGAGAATTGAGAAAATATGAGTTACAAAATTTCAAAACCCTAGAAATTGAGTTATATGTACTCGAAGGAATGTTAAGAATAAGGTATTACAATACCTATAAATTTGAGGTGAACTAAATGGTGTAAGAAATTTTATAATGGTACATGTGGAAATTTTATTAAAGAAATAAAATTATACATTAAGAGATGCTATAAGGTTAAACGAAAATGAGTATATATATAGGTATATATATATATACTTAGTGATGTGCTATATATTTTATCCAGAAGAATGATGATGATAAATAGGTTATGACTTATGTGGACTATGTTAGGAATTAGCATAGCTTGAACGTTAACCTTGACTTGCAAATAAAAAGATGAATAAGTACAAAGTAATTAGCTAATATGATTAGCAATAAAAAGGGAGTAATTTAAAACTCAAAATTTGAGTTAGAGATAGAATTTTGAAGCACGGACTGCTCGGTTGCGTCTAGAACGTCAAGTTTAGTCAGAAAAGACAGTAACACAAAATGTGCAAGGGTTGACATTTGGTCAAAGTCAACACTTGACTTTTATGAAGAAAAGTCAAAATTAGAGTTAGGAGTGGAATTTCAAGACGCGGACGAGATATTTTATAACGATTGTGATTTTATATTTAATTTTAAATATTTATTGAATTAAATAAATATTTATGTGAATTATTTATTGAGTTAAATAAATAAATTATGTGATTGATGGAGTGATTTAATTAAGTGTATATATTAATTAAATGAGTGTGCAATATTTAATTTAATTAATGTATATTAATTTTATATTATAGTTCTAATTTAATTGAGATAATTAAATTAGATGAGATATGTGATTAGTGTTACATGGATTATAATTAGCGAGTAATTATAATTAGGTGACAATTTTATGTGATTTATTGATGTTAGATTTTAATTGATTAAATTATTATTGATATTTAATTAATTAAAATGTGACATTAAAGTATGTGTTAAATAATTTATTAAAATAAAGAAAAGGATTTTTAAATTTACTTTAACCAAACAAGGCCCTTATAATTGTTTTAAACCTATTTCTACCAAACGGGGCCCTAACTATCAAAAAGCTATTTAAATAAACTGTTTACCAAACATGGCCTTAGCATTAATAATCTGTTTTTAAAAATAACCTTGTTTTGCCAAACAAGGCATTGTGGCTTTTTGAAATTTGTAACTGACATTATACTTAATATATTTGTCAGTTATATTATATAATTAAGCCTATATCTATTACTACGTATTATATTATACGTTAGTCTAAACTACGTTAGAAAGAATATCAGTGTAAGAGAGAAAAGAAAGAACAGAGGAAGAGTTAGAGAAGAGAGAAGAAGAAGAAAAGGAAGAGCTTAAGCATCATCATCTTCTTCATTAACGATTAGCAAAAAGGTTATAATCTATAATTTTACTCTTACAATTATAGAACTCAATTCATATGTTTCATGTATTTTATTCTCTGTCAAAAGTTGAGTTTTCATGGAAGTTATGAAATCATGAATTTTATATGTATGTATTGTATCCATGTGTTGATTGTGGTAATTGTATGACATAAGAGGATTTTCAGGAATTAAATTACTGTTAAAACAAGTTTCATGGAAAAAGTTTTGTTCATATTGTTTTATGTATATTGATTGGTTTTAGAATGGAAAATTTAGGAATTTGTATGTGTTAGTATGTCTAATTAGAATTGGTTATGATGTTATATTCAATTATGAAGAGATTTCATGTGTTATAAGTTGAATTACTTGAGAAATTCTATTACAGTAGATTATTTTATGGAAAAATATGAGTTTTCATGAAATGGCCAAATTGGATTTTTAAAACTATTGATTCTCGTTGTTTAAATGAGTTTATGTTTTGAGTGCATGTTAGATATATGTATTACAGCGTATATATGATTTACAGTGTCTATGTTACTGTATTTTAGGCTTGTATGGGTTGTCCGGTAAAGCAGGGAGCCGTGGCTGTCTGCGTCTGGCCGAGCTGCTGCGCAGCTGCGCCGGCAGCAAGGCCAGGAGCAGCGCAGCTGCGCCGCTTACTTTTACCAGAGCCTTTACCTGCGCAGCTGCGCCGGGTTTAATGCAGCTGGCTGCGCAGCTGCGCCGGGTTCGGTGCAGTGGCAGTGTGTTTTTAACAATTGTACAGATTATTTTCATGCCTAAGTTACATTATTGCTAAGATAATGAGCATATATCTAGCTTCTATAACATGTGTTAACACGAAGTTGGTAATTTCATAATTTGAGAAAAAAGGAAGTTTTGAAAACCTAATATAATATTTAAATTATAAGCTATAATTGTTTAATTATAAAATAAGTTACTTAATTATAATTTGATTAATTATAATTAAGAGTAAATGTTTAATTTAAATTTAATTCTTTGAAATTATAATGTATAGAAGTTGATTTATTTTAATCAATTAGATGTTAATTTAAATTATAATTTAATAAATGCATGTTTAATTGTGGATTTTAAATTGATAATTACATGATTTATTATAAATTGTGTAATTATAACTGCATGAATGTGGTTTAATTGATTTTAAATTATAAATTATTTATAATTTAAAAGGTAATGATAATTTAAGTAATTATAATTTGATTAAGTGTTTGAATTATAATTGTTTAATTATAATTGAGTTAAATACATAATTAATTTAATTATGTGAATATGTAGGTGATGTAATTAACTATGTGATGGTTGATTATTATTACTATTTAATCAAAATGTGAGTTAACCATGAGGGTTAACCACTTATGTGAATTAGTTACGTGTTAACTAATTTAGGTTATTGTGATTGAATATATATGTGTAGGAAGTATTAAAGTACGTGAATTGTGTAAAGTATCATGCGCTTGAGGCAAGTCTTCTAAACCCTAAACTCGTTAATTTTACGCAAGATTTCTAAACCCTAATCTTGTATTGATTTTATATGATCTCTTGAATTCATATAATGTCCTTTCCATTTCAGTATTGGACAATTATTTATTTAATTGAAATGGTCTTAACTTATTGTTCAAGTAAGATCCAATTATTATCTTAAATGCTTTAGGTTTACTTCTAAAGCATATGTTAATTCATAATTCTTTTATTTTGAATTATTGGAAGTCGATTCAACTAATCCTTAGTTGATGAACGTGAATTCTAAATTACCCTTGTAAGCTTATCCAAACCAAACTTTCTTTGGTGCGGACTTGAATTCAAATTACTGAGTTGAACAACCCTATTTACTAGGGGAGGTTACTACGCATATCGTTAAGATGGTTGTGCACAATACATGGTACGAAGGGCTAATCCCCCTAAGTACGAGTTAAGGTCCATAGTCTTATTGACTGTTAAAGGTTTAAATAGAAATATTTATAACCTAGGACAAGAGTTCAAAGGTCTTATGACCCTCAGATAAATTCTATACCCAAATTTTAATATTGATAGAGAATTATTATTCAATTCTTTATTATTGAAGCAAGCTAAGTTGTTCAGATTTTCTTAAAGATATTCTTTCATGTCTATATTATTGTTAAACTCCAGTGAGCTGTGGTTTGCTCACTCTTGCATTAAATAACAATTTCAGTTAAGGTTGATAACGCTGATGCTCCGTCTACAAGTAAGGGCAAGGGAAAGCAAAGCAAGTGAAGACTTGTTTTTTTTTATTTGAGAATGATTGTAATAATTGAATGTTATGTTTTATTTCCGCACTTATTATATTCATGTCAAGGTTAGAGTAACCCTGGGATTGATTTTGAGAAGGTTGTAACCCTTGTTTTAAGGGAGATTTAGTTATTTTAATTTAAGTTGTAGTTTATTTTGCATTATTCATTGGGTAGATATATGTTATATTAGAAAGTGAACACCAAATCATGTGGAAACGAAGTACCCGGATTTGGGGGTGTCACATATTTGAGTCCGGAACGTCGAAATTAGTAATAATAGACTGTGAACACAAAATGTGTCGGGATTTACTTTTTGGTCAAAGTCAACAGTTGACTTTTTTTGGAGAAAAGTTAAACTTAAAATTCGGAGATGAATTTGAAGAAATGGATGTGCCCATGCCGTTGGGAGCGTCGAATTTAGTAGGAATCGACTATAAACTCGAAAATTTGATTTTTAGGGTCCGAAAGTCAAAGACGGAATCATGCACGCAAAACGAGTTAATAAAAGCGAGGCCTACATGACTAAAATTGCTGGAATTTTAAGCACATGGGGTAGTTCACCTAACCCCCAACAACTCTCAGTTACTCCTCGCCAACTCCCCACCAAACCTTACTAACTCTCACCCACTCTCACTAACTCCCCTTTTCTTCTTTTATTAAAATGAAAGGAAGATAAAAGAAAGCATTTTCTCTCATTCTCTCACCCCACTCGACCATAGAAGAGGAAAGGAGAGAGAGAGGCAGCCATGGATGAAGGGAAAAAGAGGAGAATGGAAAAAGAAAGAAGAGGAAGAAGAAAAAGAAGAAACCATAGGTTTTTTCCATAAATCTCACCTAAAATCCCTAAAGAAAACAAGAGAACTTGAGAGGCTAAGGAAGGGGGAAGACCACGGTTGAAAAGGGCTAAGAGAGAGAGAGAAGACTTATCAAGCCAAGCTACCAAGAAAGATCATCCATCAACCAAGCAAAGGTTGAAAAGTTTTCTAAACCCTAGTATCACTTTTTCTTGGTTTAGATTATGTTTTGCTTGTTTATGGTAAGAGTTTGATGAAATTTGTAACGATTGAGATTTTATATTTAATTTTAAATATTTATTGAATTAAATAAATATTTTATGTGATTTATTTATTGAGTTAAATAAATAAATTATGTGATTTATGGAGTTATTTAATTAAGGGTATAGATTAATTAAATGAATGTGCAATATTTAATTTAATTCATGTATATTAATTTTATTTTTAGTTCTAATTTAATTGAGAGAATTAAATTAGATGTGATGAAGTGTTACATGAATTATAATTAGCGAGTAATTATAATTATGTGGCAAATTTTATGTGATTAATTGATGTTAGATTTTAATTGATTAAATTAGTTGATTAATATTTAATTGATTAAAATATGACATTAAAGTATGTGTTAAATGATTTGTTAAAATAAAAAGGAAAAGAATTTTAAATAATTTTTACCAAACAAGGCCCTTGCTTTTGTTTTAAAAATTGTTGTCAAACAGGGCCCTTACACTAGCTTAAACCTAATTTACCTAAACCATGCCTAAGTAAGTAAAACTAGTTTCTAATTTTCTTGTAGCCAAACAAGCCAAGTTGGCTTTTGAATTTTGTAACTTACATAATAAATGTATTTATTATATATATTAAGTAATTAGCAGTTACATATATATCATTAGTATACGTATATTATATCAGTTATAATATATCTAAACTACGTTAGTTTTTCCTAAGTCTAAACTAAGAACTAAGAAGAAAAGAGAGCAGAGAAAAGGAAGAGCAGAGAAGAGAAAAGAGGAAGAAGAATTGTTAGAATTGAACTCACATCGCTTTCTCTTTCAATCTATTAACAAAAGGTATTATCTATAATCTCTAATTATTATGTTTCATGTATGTTATTCTCTGTCAAAAGTTGAGTTTTCATGAAGTTGTATAATTGGGACTATGTATATATGATGTTCATAGGTTTTCATATGTAATTGTGTGCCATGGAAAGATTTTCAAAATACAATTGTTGTAAAAATCAGTTTTAAAGTTATGATCCTTATATTTTTTTTCTCTGTAAAACATGTTTTGGAAGTTGTATAGCATGATGGATATATATATATATATATATATATATATATATATATATATATATATATATATAATTGTGTTCATATCATGTCTATATGTGATGATATGCTTAATTAGTTGTTTAATTCATGAATATATATATGATATAATGGAGAATTTATGTTTTTCAAAAGTCACAGTGAAGTGTCTGGGAAAAATAAAGTTTCTCATAGAAATCAAAATATATGTTGATTGTTGATTTTTGTATAAATTAATTGTGGAATATGTTATTATGTTTAGAAATTAGTTGATTGGGATTGGAATTGTGAGAATTAGTTTTAAAACAAATTCGCAGTGTTCAATTTCATCTAGAACCCTGACATTGGTAATTTTTTTAAATTTTTGTAAAAATTAAGCGTTGTAATTTTGCTAATTGATGTATTAGTGTGTTCAAAACATGTTAGAAGCTTTGCACTTTGTTTTTGTAAAGTTTTATATGAAAATTGTTGGCTGAATTGAGAATTCATTGTAGAGAATTAAGCCAAATTGGCTTTTCTCTGCACTATTCGCGAAGCTGCTCTGTTTTTGTCCGCTGTCGGCGCAGCTGCGCAGGCAGTAAGGGTAGAAGCGGCGCAGCTGCGCCGCTGGGTTTTCGCAGGTTTGGCCCCTGCGCAGCTGCGCCGGTGTCAAGGCTAAAGGTGGCGCAGCTGCGCCGTGTCCCGGGCAGTGGCAGTGACTTTAGTTTTTGTGCAGTGTTAATTCTAAGCTTAGTTTAATTATTCTATGACAAGGAGCATGTATCTAGCTGCTATAACATGTGTTATAATTTGAGAAAAAGGAAGTTTTGAAAAACTAATATGGTATTTAAATTATAAACTATAATTGTTTAATTGTACAATAAGTTACTTAATTATAATTTTATTAATTATAATTAAGAGTAAATATTTAATTTAAATTATAATTTTTGTGAAATTATAATGTATAGAAGTTGATTTATTTTAATCAATTAGATGTTAAATTAAATTATAATTTATGCATGTTTAATTATGGATTATAAATTGATAATTTCACGATTAATTACAATTTGTGCAATTAAATGCATGATGTGGTTTAATTGATTATAATTTAAATGGTAATTATAATTTAAGTAATTATAATTTGATTAAGTGTTTGAATTATAATTGTTTAATTATAATTTAGTTAAATACATAATTGATTTAATTAACTATGTGATAGTTGATTATTATTATTAGAGTGAGTTAACCATGAGGGTTAACCACTTATGTGAATTAGTTACGTGTTAACTAATTTAGGTTATTGTGATTGAATATATATGTGTAGGAAGTATTAAAGCACGTGAATTGTGTTAAGTAGCTTGCGCTTGAGGCAAGTCTTCTAAACCCTAAACTCGTTAATTTTATGCAAATCTTCTAAACCCTAAACTCGTTAATTTTATGCAAGTCTTCTAAACCCTAAACTCGTTAATTTTATGCAAGTTTTCTAAACCCTAATCTTGTATAATTTCTTGAGTTCATATATTCTTGTTAAGAATGTCCTTTTCATTTCTGTATTGGACAATTATTTATTTAATTGAAATGATCTTAGTTTATTGTTCAAGTAAGATCCGGTTATTATTTTAATTGCTTTAAATTTACTTCCAAAGCATATGTTAATTCATAATTCTTTTATTTATGAATTATTGAAAGTCGATTCAACTAATCCTTAGTTGATGAACGTGAATTCTAAATTACCCTTGTAAGCTTATCCAAACCAAACTTTCTTTGGTGCGGACTCGAATTCAAATTACTGACTTGAACAACCCTATTTACTAGGGGAGGCTACTACGCATAGCGTTAAGATGTTTGTGCACGATACATGGTACAAAGGGCTGATCCCCCTAAGTACGAGTTAAGGTTCATAGTCTTATTGACTGTTAAAGGTTTAAATAGAAATATTTATAACCTAGGATAAGAGTTCAAAGGTCTTATGACCCTCAGATAAATTCTATATTCGAATTTTAATGTTGATAGAGAATTATTATTCAATTCTTTATTATTGAAGCAAGCTAAGTTGTTCAGATTCTTTTAAATATATCCTTTCATGTCTATGTTATTGTTAAACTCCAGTGAGCTATGGTTTGCTCACTCTTGCATTAAATAACAATTTCAGTTAAGGTTGATAACGTTGATGCTCTGTCTACGAGTAAGGGCAAGGGAAGACTTGTTTTTTTTTATTATTATATTGAAAATGATTGTAATAAGACTTGAATGTTATGTTTTTGTTTTCGCACTTTATTATATTCATGTCAGGGTTAGAGTAAACCGGGATTATCTTGAAAAGGTTGTAACCCTTGTTTTAAGGGAGATTTATCTATTCTAATTTAAGTTGTAGTTTATTTTACATTATTCATTGGATAGATGTATGTTATATTAGAAAGTGAACACCAAATCTTGTGGAAACGAAGTACCCGGATTTGGGGGTGTCACAAAATTAATCATAGGCCATGGTAGATCCATGAGTGTAAAAAGTATTAGGATGTATTATGATAATTTATGTTGGCTAATGTTTGATTAATCAAGAGATCATGAGAGTTTTCTTAGAAAACATATAAGTGAGAAAAACTATTTTTCGGGAAAACGAAACAAGAAATTTGAAGAATCATATCTCTCATTCTATTTCGAATTTTTAAGTGTGGTCAAGTCCTGGAGTTATATCTATGAGTCCCCTAACACCTTCAAGTGAAATCAAGGAAAAATATGTTTTAGATTTTTGTATGGACTGTTTTTAGCAAAGTAGGCAAAATCTAGAAATACCAAAAAGTAATCTGCCCAAATTTTTCAAGGGTAGTTTCGAAATCTTAATGAATGAAATAAATTCATACCTTTTGTGAAATGAAAATATGTGATATAAAGTAGCTCATGTCCAAAGATGAGCTTATTCCGACTTAAATCGATCGGGTTATGGTCATTTCAATATTTGGGTTTTTTCGACGAAAATCGCTATAACTGGAGTTCTATAACTCCAATGGCCACAAAATTTAAACTGAAAGTTCATGTTAATACGTGTAAGATTCTTCCAAGAGTCTAGAATTTTTGGAGTTGAGCATGATATAGCTAATTTTCTTAAGTTACGAACTAAAAACAGACTTTTGAAAATTACTAAAGTAAATTGAAAAATTCTAGAAAAATTATTTTGTGTATGGAATATATATATATATATATATATATATATATATATATATATGTATGTGTGGCCAAAAGATAAAAAAAAAATAAGATAATTTGGTATTTTTCATGAAAATAATTTAGTTATGAATAAATAAATTAAATTAATTATGTAATGTTAAAAATATGGAAAATAGGATTTTATGACTTGAGAACCCTAGATATGGTATATACAGATTTTTGAAAGGGGTTTTGGTCATTGTTGATGAGACATTATGTTTATGGTCTTGTATGGTTGTTAAATAAATAAATTAGTAAAGATTAAATAATTAAAATAAATTATTTTTAAGTTTAATAAATGATTAAAATATTATTAAAAGATTAATAATATTATATTAAGATATTATTGAGTGATTGATAACATTTGAATTAAAGTGTTATTAAATCATTGATTTAAAATATTCTTTAATGATTAATAATATTAGTAAATGATTTGAATATTATTAAATAATTAATAATATTAAATGAGAGTTTAAAAGAGGAGTTAAGTTATTGATTGGACATTCAATAGGCCATATTGAATGTATAGTATGATGAATTAGAAATTTAATATGTTAAAAAGGTAATACAGTTTGAATTCGGTTTGCTGAATTAGTTATGTTATCTTGTATTCCGCTTGCTGAATTGGTGTATTAGGTTTGCTGAATTTAAATCCATGTTGCTGGATTGTAGAATTGTTTGAATCCAGGTTGTTGGATTATAAGTTTAGTTTAAATCCAGGTTGCTGGATTGTAAGATTGTTTGAATCCAGGTTGCTGGATTATAGTTCAGTTTAAATTTAGGTTACTGGATTAGATGTTCGGCTTAATGGATTATAGAGAAGAACTTATAATATAAAAGATTAAGTGTTAATTCACGAGTTATATGATAAAGTAGTGGTACGGTCGTACTCTTAATGGTTGATGTATAGTATCTGAGCTAAACGATTCTTTCAGGGAGCGGAGGTATATACAAACTAGCTACCGATCTAACTCGATGTGACAAATAGTGTAGACGAGACGGAAAACAAGTTTGTTGTTTATTTATGGGAAACCACTCAGCGTACTGTACTGAATACTGTTAAAGACTTGATGTGTGTTAGGGTTAGAAATTGTGAATACGTGTAGTGTTAAGGTGTTATCTAATATTTGACTATGTGGTTAAATGTTAGACAATTTACTTATAAAGTAATTGTATTATGAGATAAAGTATGTTATACTAATTAAAAGATCAATCTTATAACTGATAGGTTTTTTCAATAAAGAGATTAAATTAGATTGCGTAGCAATAATCGACAGTACAAACATGTTTCCTTAACTCAAACTCGAGTTATTATCTCAAAGCATGTAAGTGGATAATTATTGTTGATTATTCCACATCTATACTGATTATTGATTCGCACTTAGTGCATGTTGCATATGTTCATCAGGTATGAAAGGTTGATCACCTTCATTAGCATAAGGTTCAGTAAAATTGTTCATGGTCCTTGTTGACATTAAACATTATTGATTCAGTCATTCAATTATTGATATTATGACTCATGCTCTTTCACAATTATTATATGGTTGAAAATTCAAAATCTTATTCTTACTTTCAATCATGATATATCCTTGTTGTATTTAAACTTGCTGGGTAAAGTAGTTGCTCACCCTTGCTATATCATGATAATAAATTTTAGATTAAGACGAAGGCTCGAAGAAAGACAGAGGCAAAGGCAAATTCCAAGAGTAGATTATATACATTTATAACTATTAGTTATCTGATGCAAATGATGTTGTAAACCTTTTAAGTTATTAAAGGTATGAATTCAGTTAAGGTTAATAAACCTTGGAAAATATTATAGAATCATGTGAAATAAACAATTTATGTTTATATAATCCACATTAGTTTATAGAATTTGTATGAAGATGAAGTACCGTAACGTACCAGGTCCAAGATTCCAGGGACCCGGATTTGGGGGCGTCATATGATGAAAGGCTTGATTATGTGACATTTGGTGTTAAAGAATCTAATTACTGTAATTTGCAAGTGAAATCAAACCAAAACAAGTTTGAATTTATGCAAAGAAGGGGAAGAAATGGACTTTTAGTTTATTGCATATATTATGGTCTGTTTTAGAGGAAAATTTAATTGTTTTCCTATACTTTACATTGTAAATTGACGGTTGAATATTGTACTACTCTTAAATACGAAAACAACATAATTTGAATGAATCAAAACAGATGTAAATCGAGTTCGCGATAGATGATATCGTATAACATGTTATAATATGAAAATAGATCAAGAACATTGAAATTAAATCCTTTAGAATGGTTGTCAGAGTTTATAGAATGTTGAAATTGCTTTGTAGATGTGTGGTTCTGTGTTTAATGAGTTTTTAGAATAAAAAATAGCTAATTTGGACCTTATATGAAGAAGTTGTGGAATTTTGGTCATAGAAGAGTTCGGGTTCACATTCTGAAAAACTGATTCTGTAGTCGAGGGCTGCCGCGCTGGTAGCAAAGGCAGTCTCGGTGCAGCCGCGCTGGTTGCAGAACAGACCCAGTAATGAGATTTTAAATGTACAATTTGGGAGATGTTAACTTAACCTATTTAACGATCATGATAAAACATTAAGCATGTAATAAGGCGTAATAACAATCTTTAATCACACAAAATGATGTAATATGATAATCAAAGACTAATGGGTCCTAGAGTGGGATTAGTGTAAGCGATTAGTGGATGTTGTGTCATAGCTAATCAATGTGTTATTGTGACTGAAATATGTAGGATATTTAAAGGAGGTATACTGCAATTTTATAGCGAACGCGCAAGGCAAGTTTCCTAACCTTTGCTTTTACTTTCGTATTTAGCAAGGTTTCTTAATCTATTCAAGGACTGTGTTCTTGTGCGAATTTCCTATGCATGAGTAAGTTATCTAATTCTTTCTAAAAATAATAATTTGACAAATAACATTTGTTCAATTTTGAATCATTGTGACTCAATCACTTATTGAATCAAGACTTATTTAAGTTCCATTGTTCAAAAGGATATTGTTATCAATCCTTGAATAACTATCGAACCCTTTTGATTAGACTAGTCCATAGTTGATGAACTTTCTAAAGTTTAGAATTCCTTTGAAGTTACTCCAAACCAAATTATTTTTTCTGCGGATTCTAAAATGAAGCTAAGATGAACAACCCTATATCAGGGGTGAATGTTATCAGAAACTATAATTCTGAGTTACGCAATAGCAATAATATGTTTGGGCACAATACATAGTACGAATGGCTCATCACCTAGAGTACAAGATGGATATAGTCTATAGTCTCTTGACTGTTAAAGGTTACGATAGAAATACTTGATAACCTAGGATATAAGTCGTGGTCTTGTGACCCTCAGTATACACCTTTGATTTTGATATCTAAGATTTGATTTCAAAATTTGATTAATTCATCAGTTGATTGTTTCCAAAAAATTACATATTATTCTGTTGAGGATTATTCATTTGCTCATTTATGTACTATTTATTGTATATTGTTCTACCTGTGGGCAATTTGTTTGCTTAATTTTTCATAAAATATTTCAGCTAAAACCGAGAAGCCTGAGGAGCTATCTTCAAGAAAGGGCAAGGGCAAGGGCAAAATGCATAAATAGATGATGTCTAGATTATATTTTATTTGAGAATATTATGTAATGAATTTATTTATGTTTATATTATTCCGTTGTTACAATGTAATAATAAAGGTTAGTAGACCTGGGATACGATTATGATTGTTATTGTTTAATAAGGATTATTATGGTGAATGTTTATTATCCTATTTAATGGGTAGTTAGATGTTGTATGTGATAGATCGTGAGCACCAAATTCTAGGTTTGAGATACTCGGATTTGGGGGTGTCATAACTTTGGCCGGATATTAATGGGGAGGGAGTACTAAATTATTTTTATTTTCCCCACATGGAGTTTCTAGAAAGTGGACTCCCTTGCTGGGTCACAATTTGGGCCATGATAATTTCTTATTGGGTCTCCTACACATAAGTGTAGGATTAAATCATTGGGCCCAAAAATAAACTTCTACTATCCTCCTACTAATTTTATTAGTAACTAAAGCTTTGGGCTTTTTAATTCCCATGCAAGCATGCATTTAATAGTTCACCCAATACATGAATTAGTCACACAATTGATTAATACATCATCTTATTTATTCATTAAGTCACACAAGACTTATTCTCCCAAGCTTAGTTAATTCTTAACTTAAGCTTGTCACATATTCTCATCATTTATGTAAGAACCGTGAATTTTATGAATAAATATAAATTTTGATATTAATAAAAAAAATGAATATTTATTTGAATATAAATGTTTATGTGTTATGAGAGAAGTAATTCGATTATATTAAATTGAATTTATAATAATTAAGGAAATATGGAGAATTGCGACGAACTCGTAGAATGCCTTGTGTGGCATGAGAATGGAAATGGTGATGATTTAATTAATTTTATGCAAGTTTTCTAAACCCTAATCTTGTATAATTTCTTGAGTTCATATATTATTGTTAAGAATGTCCTTTTCATTTCTGTATTGGACAATTGTTTATTTAATTGAAATAATCTTAGCTTATTGTTCAAGTAAGATCCAGTTATTATTTTAATTACTTTAAATTTACTTCTAAAGCATATGTTAATTCATAATTCTTTTATTTATGAATTATTGAAAGTCGATTCAACTAATCCTTAGTTGATGAACGTGAATTCAAAATTACCCTTGTAAGCTTATCTAAACCAAACTTTCTTTGGTGCAGACTCGAATTCAAATTACTGAGTTGAACAACCCTATATACTAGGAGAGGCTACTACGCATAGCGTTAAGATGTTTGTGCACAATACATGGTACAAAGGGCTAATCCCCCTAAGTACGAGTTAAGGTCCATAGTCTTATTGACTGTTAAAGGTTTAAATAAAAATATTTATAACCTAGGATAAGAGTTCAAAGGTCTTATGACCCTCAGATAAATTTTATATTCGAATTTTAATGTTGATAGAGAATTATTATTCAATTCTTTATTATTGAAGCAAGCTAAGTTGTTCAGATTCTTTTAAATATATCCTTTCATGTCTATGTTATTGTTAAACTCCAGTGAGCTGTGGTTTGCACACTCTTGCATTAAATAACAATTTCAGTTAAGGTTGATAACGCTGATGCTCCGTCTACGAGTAAGGGCAAGGGAAAGCAAAGCAAGTGAAGACTTGTTTTTTTTTTTATTATATTGAGAATGATTGTAATAAGACTTGAATGTTATATTTTTGTTTTCGCACTTTATTATATTCATGTCAGGGTTAGAGTAAACCGGGATTATCTTGAAAAGGTTGTAACCCTTATTTTAAGGGAGATTTATCTATTCTAATTTAAGTTGTAGTTTATTTTACATTATTCATTGGGTAGATGTATGTTATATTAGAAAGTGAACACCAAATCATGTGGAAACGAAGTAACCGGATTTGGGAGTGTCACAGGTTGGTATCAGAGCTGTAGGTTATGAAACCTTAGGTGGGGAAAAACCTTAGGTAGTAGCCTTATGGTAAGATCAAAAAGATAGTGATGCTAGGTAAAGATAATAAACTACCTTATGTGCCTATGTGTTTACATTATAGTATTCGAAGAGTGACGATTCGTTATCACGTAATAATGAACTTTAAAATTCTTTTGTCAGGATGTCAAACGTGGGAGAACCTAGTCAGGCTAGAGAGGATGTACCTCAGGTGCCTAGAGAGGAAGAGCCCCGTGACATACATGTTGTCTGGGAGCAGCTGGTTAGGAGAGAGCCATCTCCAGTGATCACCGTAGCTGGTCGGGAGCGTGAGCTGACACCTATTCCAGAGGATGAGAACGAGGACGAGTCTGAATTGGAGGAAGAGGATCCCGAAGAGGAATTCCCACCTCACTCTACTAGTGCTGAGATGTACGAGGCAGTCTACGATAGCAATGTGGAACTTCATGGACGAATAGGAGATCTCGAGGAGACTATTCAGCAGCGTGATGAGACTATCGAAGAGATGGATAATGCACTAGGAGATGCACAGTGGAACCTGATACATATGGAGGTCGAAAGAGATGCTGCTCGTTTTGAATTGGCAAAGCTGAAGCAAGACATCCAGGAGGAGTCGAGGAAGCGTGCCAGAGCTGAGGAGTCAAGCTTGAGGGCTAATCAACGAGCCGATCGAGCTGAAGCTGAAGCTGAAGCCAAGAGAGCCAAGCTGAGGGAAACAAAATATGCTTTTCATACAGCGATAGAGAGAGCTCAGGACCGTATTTTCTACTACCCAGCTCAGTTCCAAGGTTTACCGTGGTATGTGGTGGACCAAAAAACGGCATTTCGAGTAAGGGAAGAGGAACGTAGAGAGGTTGTGCGATATATTAATATGCCTAGGCAGTAGCAGCAGTAGCAGTAATAGTAGTAGTAGCAGTAGTAGTAGAGCTTTTATTTATGTATTGCTTTTTGTATTAAATAATGTAAATTCCATAATTTGAGATAAGAATGGGATGAGTTAATAATATAATCCTGCAACTTTTTCAGTTCAGGAAGGAAGATGTAAATGGCAGAAATACTATATGATTGATGTTTTTAAACTACGACTAATGAATAAAAGAAGTCTATTGACGTGCTTGGTGTTCTATGTGAACTGAATTGTCTAGAACGTTCAAGTATGAACTAGAGTACTTAATAATTGAATAAAGGGTCTAATAATAATATTTTCTTAACAGAAAATGCCTCCTAGAAGAAGAGTAACACGTCAAAATCCCGAGGGATCGACGAACAACAACAATAACGAGGGAACGAATCCCAATTCGGTTCAGCAGTTGGTGAATCTGTTGACAGGAGCTCTTGCGAATCAGCCGCAGGTGCAGGGTACTACTTTTAAGGAATTCAAGGGAGTAGGACCGCCTGAGTTTAAAGGATCGACTAACCCTATCGAGCTCAGACATGGGTTATGGAAATAGAGAAGGTATTTGACGTGGCTAGGGTAGGAGAAGACCAAAAGACAATGTTCGCGGCTTTCATGTTGAAGTCGGATGCTAGCTTTTGGTGGCAGGCTAACAAGACTCGAAAGGGAGAGGGAGTCATCACGTGGGAACGTTTCAAGGAAATGTTCTACGAGATGTATTTTCCAGTGAGTTCGCAGGACCAGATAGAGGTCCAGTTCCTAGAACTTAAGTAAGGATGGATGACGGTGTCTGAGTATGCCGCTAAGTTTAACGAGTTGGCCAGGTTCGCTACATACCAGGTCAGCACTGACGCTAGGAAAGCGAGAAGGTTTGAGCGGGGACTAAAGCCCTGGCTCTACAGCAAGGTTTCCATGTTCCAGCTGAATACCTTTGCAGCGGTGCTGGAGAAGGCCATACTTGCTGAGGGAGGAAGCAAAGCGGTGACGAAGTTCAACCAAGATAAGAAGAAGAAGAATGAGGTAGAAACCAAGTCTGGGGGTAGCAGCACTGTGAACCAGAAGAGGAAGTGGTTTGATAATACCTCTGCTGGGAGTCAGCAAGGAAGCCAGTAGAAGAGGAAGTTCGAAGCATGTGCTACATGCGATATAAATCACACTGGCGTGTGCATAAAGGGGAAGCGGGTGTGCTTCAACTGTGGTCAGGAAGGACACATCGCGCCTAATTGCCCAAAACCGAAGAAGGGAGCTTGCTTTACATGTGGATCCAAAGATCACATGGCTCGCAACTGCCCGAAGAAGCTGACGGCAGGGTCAACAGGGAGCGGAGGGAATGGAAGCGGCAGTACCGTTACTATCGCTGCACCATTGCAAGCTGTTCGACCCACTGCACGGACATTCAATATGACGGTGCAATCAAAAGATGTGGTGTCAGGTATTATTCCAGTCAATAGTATAAATGCATATGTATTATTTGATTCGGGTGCTACTTGCTCATTCATATCTGATGATTTTGCTAGAACCCTAGACTTACCTATAGAGGAGTTAATTTACCCTTTGAACATAGAGATTGCGAATAGGGAGGTTATTCCTGTTAGGAGCGTTTATAAGAACTGTAGATTGGACATTAAGGGTCAGGAGCTTAGAGTAAATTTGATTCCGATAAAACTTGGGAAATTCGACGTCATACTAGGTATGGATTGGTTGTTCAACCATGGGGCGGTAATCGACTGTCAGAAGAAGTCGGTAAACCTTACGACTCCGTCGAAGTTGGTGTTCTATGGTAGCAAATCGCCTAGGCAAGCGAGTTGTCTGACGGTTATGCAAGCCAAGAAACTTCTGACGCAAGGCTGTGTAGGATATCTAGCCTACATAGTAGATTCGCGTATGGAAAGCCCGAAGGTGGAGGAGATATCGGTAGTTAAGGAGTTTGTGGATGTTTTTCCAAGCGATTTGCCAGGACTTCCGCCAGATAGGGAGACAGAGTTCATGATCGATCTAGCGCCAGGAACTGCTCCGATTTCGAAGGCTCCGTACCGAATGGCTCCAGTCGAGATGGAGGAACTGATGGTTCAACTGCAAGAACTGCTAGACAATAAGTATATTCAACCGAGCATTTTGCCGTGGGGAGCGCCTGTCTTATTCGTGAAGAAAAAGGATAGGTCGATGCGTCTTTGCATTGATTATAGAGAGTTGAATAAAGTTACGATCAAGAATAGGTATCCTTTACCTAGGATCGATGACTTGTTTGATCAACTGAAGGGTGCGAAATACTTCTCGAAAATTGATTTGAGAAGCGGGTATCATCAATTGAAGGTGAGGAAGGAAGATATACCGAAAACAGCTTTTAGAACTCGGTATGGTCATTACGAGTTCTTGGTGATGTCATTTGGTCTCACGAATGCCCCAGCTGCATTTATGGACCTAATGAACAGGGTGTTCAAGCCATTTCTGGACAAGTTTGTGGTAGTGTTCATAGATGACATCCTGGTTTATTCCAAGATCGAGGAGGAGCATGCTGAACACTTACGACTAACCTTAGAAGCACTGAGACGAGAGAAGCTTTACGCTAAATTCTCGAAATGCGAATTTTGGTTGGAACGTTTGCAATTCCTTGGCCACGTGATCGACAAGGATGGTATTTCAGTAGATCCGTCGAAAGTTGAGGCTGTAATTAGTTGGGAACAGCCGAAGACGCCATCTGAAGTGAGAAGTTTCTTAGGATTGGCTGGTTATTACTGAAGATTTATTCAAGACTTTTCTAGAATCGCAACTCCGTTGACGAATTTGACTCGTAAAATAGTTAAGTTTGTTTGGACGGAGAAGTGTGAGGAGAGTTTTCAAGAGCTGAAGAAGAGGTTGAGTACTGCGCCTGTATTGTCTTTACCGGATAGTTCGGGGAATTTCGTAGTATATAGCGATGCCTCACATAAAGGATTAGGCTATGTATTGATGCAGAGCGGCAAAGTCATTACCTATGCGTCACGTCAGCTGAAGGATTACAAGAAGGGGTATCCGACCCATGACCTAGAATTGGCGGCAGTAGTGTTTGCCCTAAAGATTTGGAGGCACTACTTATATGGAGAAAAGTGTGAAATATACACAGATCACAAGAGTCTGAAGTATATATTTACCCAGAAGGATTTGAATATGACCCAAAGAAGGTGGTTGGAACTGATTAAAGACTACGATTGCGAGATACTTTACCATCCGGGTAAAGCTAACGTTGTTGCCGACGCATTGAGCAGAAAAGGTCGGGAGAAGCTGAACGTATTAACTGATCAGGATCGGTTAATAGAACAGATGGCTAGATTGGAGTTGGAAGTGAAGTTTCCGAAAGAATCGGATGAGGTGTTGTTTCAAGTAACCACTGGTTCTACTTTAATAGACAAAGTGAAAGAAGCACAACTTCATGATGAAGAATGTGAAAAGATTCGGATGAGGTTGACTGATGGCGAAGAGTTCAAGTTCAAGGTCGATAATGAAGGACTGTTACGATTTGAAGGTAGAATCTGGGTACCGCCAGTACCAAAGGTCAAAGAGGAGATTTTGAGCGAAGCTCATAGTTCTAGATATTCTATTCACCCTGGGAGTACGAAGATGTACCAGGATCTCAGGCATCATTTCTGGTGGACGAATATGAAGAGGGACGTGGCTGAATGTGTTGCGAAATGCTTAACGTGTCAGAAAGTCAAAGCAGAACACCAGAGACCAAGTGGTTTGCTGCAACCGTTAGAAATTCCAGAGTGGAAGTGGGAGCACATCACGATGGATTTTGTAGTAAGACTTCCAACGACTCAGAAGGGATATGATGCGATATGGGTTATAGTGGATCGACTGACAAAGTCAGCCCACTTTCTGCCGATCAGGGTCAAGTACAACCTGGATAAACTAGCGAAGCTCTACGTGAAAGAAATTATTTCTCGACATGGGGTTCCGATGTCGATTGTGTCCGACAGAGATCCACGTTTCACGTCTAATTTCTGGAAGCGATTGCAAGAATGTATGGGAACGCAATTGCGAATGAGTACAGCGTATCATCCTCAAACTGATGGACAGAGCGAGAGAACGATTCAGACGCTTTAGGATATGCTGAGAGCTTGTGTGATGGACTTCAAAGGAAGCTGGGAGGATCATCTACCGTTGGTGGAGTTCGGCTACAATAATAGTCATCATGCGAGTATTGGCATGCTGCCTTACGAAGCATTATACGGCAGAAAATACAGAACTCCTTTGTGCTGGGATGAAGTCGGTGAACGTCAATTGTTGGGACCAGAATTGGTACAACAAATCGCTGAAATTGTGAAGCTGATCAAAACGAGATTAGTTGCTGCTCAAGACAGACAGAAGAAGTTTGCCGATTTACATCGACAGAACCGAGAATTCTTACCAGGAAGTTTCGTTTTTCTGAAGGTATCTCCTTGGAAAGGGAAAATTCGATTCGGTAAGAAGGGGAAGCTGAGTCCCAGATTTATTGGACCTTTTGAGGTATTACGAAAGGTGGGTGAGGTAGCTTACGAGATTGCATTACCTCCGAAGCTCGAGAATATACATAATGTCTTTCATATTTCTGTATTAAGACCTTACAAGCACGATTATAAACATGTAATAGAATATGAACCTTTGCTATTTGATAAAGACTTATCATATGAAGAAGTGCCTGTTCAAGTAGTTGATAGAAAGGAACAAGTACTTAGGAATAAAGTGATACCTTCTGTTATGGTAATCTGGAGGAACCACAGTGCTGAAGAAGCTACGTGGGAACTCGAAGATGTTATGATAAAATCTTATCCGCATTTATTTGTTTAGTTATGTGTAACCCTTATATACTGATTCTGGGGACAGAATCCTTTTAAGGGGGGAAGAATGTAATATACGAGATTTTTTTTTGTGTGTGATTCTTGGGACAGAATCCTTTTAAGGAGGGAAGATTGTAACGATTGAGATTTTATATTTAATTTTAAATATTTATTGAATTAAATAAATATTTTATGTGATTTATTTATTGAGTTAAATAAATAAATTATGTGATTTATGGAGTTATTTAATTAAGGGTATATATTAATTAAATGAATGTGCAATATTTAATTTAATTAATGTATATTAATTTTATTTTTAGTTCTAATTTAATTGAGAGAATTAAATTAGATGTGATGAAGTGTTACATGAATTATAATTAGCGAGTAATTATAATTATGTGGCAAATTTTATGTGATTAATTGATGTTAGATTTTAATTAATTAAATTAGTTGATTAATATTTAATTGATTAAAATATGACATTGAAGTATGTGTTAAATGATTTGTTAAAATAAAAAGGAAAAGAATTTTAAATGATTTTTACCAAACAAGGCTCTTGCTTTTGTTTTAAAAATTGTTGCCAAACAGGGCCCTTACACTAGCTTAAACCTAATTTACCTAAACCATGCCTAAGTAAGTAAAACTAGTTTCTAATTTTCTTGTAGCCAAACAAGCCAAGTTGGCTTTTGAATTTTGTAACTTACATAATAAATGTATTTATTATATATATTAAGTAATTAGCAGTTACATATATATCATTAGTATACGTATATTATATCAGTTATAATATATCTAAACTACATTAGTTTTTCCTAAGTCTAAACTAAGAACTAAGAAGAAAAGAGAGCAGAGAAAAGGAAGAGCAGAGAAGAGAAAAGAGGAAGAAGAATTGTTAGAATTGAACTCACATCGCTTTCTCTTTCAATCTATTAACAAAAGGTATTATCTATAATCTCTAATTATTATGTTTCATGTATGTTATTCTCTGTCAAAAGTTGAGTTTTCATGAAGTTGTATAATTGGGACTATGTATATATGATGTTCATAGGTTTTCATATGTAATTGTGTGCCATGGAAAGATTTTCAAAATACAATTGTTGTAAAAATCAGTTTTAAAGTTATGATCCTTATATTTTTTTTCTCTGTAAAACATGTTTTGGAAGTTGTATAGCATGATGGATATATATATATATATATATATATATATATATATATAATTGTGTTCATATCATGTCTATATGTGATGATATGCTTAATTAGTTGTTTAATTCATGAATATATATATGATATAATGGAGAATTTATGTTTTTCAAAAGTCACAGTGAAGTGTCTGGGAAAAATAAAGTTTCTCATAGAAATCAAAATATATGTTGATTGTTGATTTTTGTATAAATTAATTGTGGAATATGTTATTATGTTTAGAAATTAGTTGATTGGGATTGGAATTGTGAGAATTAGTTTTAAAACAAATTCGCAGTGTTCAATTTCATCTAGAACCCTGACATTGGTAATTTTTTTAAATTTTTGTAAAAATTAAGCGTTGTAATTTTGCTAATTGATGTATTAGTGTGTTCAAAACATGTTAGAAGCTTTGCACTTTGTTTCTGTAAAGTTTTATATGAAAATTGTTGGCTGAATTGAGAATTCATTGTAGAGAATTAAGCCAAATTGGCTTTTCTCTGCACTATTCGCGAAGCTGCTCTGTTTTTGTCCGCTGTCGGCGCAGCTGCGCAGGCAGTAAGGGTAGAAGCGGCGCAACTGCGCCGCTGGGTTTTCGCAGGTTTGGCCCCTGCGCAGCTGCGCCGGTGTCAAGGCTAAAGGTGGCGCAGCTGCGCCGTGTCCCGGGCAGTGGCAGTGACTTTAGTTTTTGTGCAGTGTTAATTCTAAGCTTAGTTTAATTATTCTATGACAAGGAGCATGTATCTAGCTGCTATAACATGTGTTATAATTTGAGAAAAAGGAAGTTTTGAAAAACTAATATGGTATTTAAATTATAAACTATAATTGTTTAATTGTACAATAAGTTACTTAATTATAATTTTATTAATTATAATTAAGAGTAAATATTTAATTTAAATTATAATTTTTGTGAAATTATAATGTATAGAAGTTGATTTATTTTAATCAATTAGATGTTAAATTAAATTATAATTTATGCATGTTTAATTATGGATTATAAATTGATAATTTCACGATTAATTACAATTTGTGCAATTAAATGCATGATGTGGTTTAATTGATTATAATTTAAATGGTAATTATAATTTAAGTAATTATAATTTGATTAAGTGTTTGAATTATAATTGTTTAATTATAATTTAGTTAAATACATAATTGATTTAATTAACTATGTGATAGTTGATTATTATTATTAGAGTGAGTTAACCATGAGGGTTAACCACTTATGTGAATTAGTTACGTGTTAACTAATTTAGGTTATTGTGATTGAATATATATGTGTAGGAAGTATTAAAGCACGTGAATTGTGTTAAGTAGCTTGCGCTTGAGGCAAGTCTTCTAAACCCTAAACTCGTTAATTTTATGCAAATCTTCTAAACCCTAAACTCGTTAATTTTATGCAAGTCTTCTAAACCCTAAACTCGTTAATTTTATGCAAGTTTTCTAAACCCTAATCTTGTATAATTTCTTGAGTTCATATATTCTTGTTAAGAATGTCCTTTTCATTTCTGTATTGGACAATTATTTATTTAATTGAAATGATCTTAGTTTATTGTTCAAGTAAGATCCGGTTATTATTTTAATTGCTTTAAATTTACTTCCAAAGCATATGTTAATTCATAATTCTTTTATTTATGAATTATTGAAAGTCGATTCAACTAATCCTTAGTTGATGAACGTGAATTCTAAATTACCCTTGTAAGCTTATCCAAACCAAACTTTCTTTGGTGCGGACTCGAATTCAAATTACTGACTTGAACAACCCTATTTACTAGGGGAGGCTACTACGCATAGCGTTAAGATGTTTGTGCACGATACATGGTACAAAGGGCTGATCCCCCTAAGTACGAGTTAAGGTTCATAGTCTTATTGACTGTTAAAGGTTTAAATAGAAATATTTATAACCTAGGATAAGAGTTCAAAGGTCTTATGACCCTCAGATAAATTCTATATTCGAATTTTAATGTTGATAGAGAATTATTATTCAATTCTTTATTATTGAAGCAAGCTAAGTTGTTCAGATTCTTTTAAATATATCCTTTCATGTCTATGTTATTGTTAAACTCCAGTGAGCTATGGTTTGCTCACTCTTGCATTAAATAACAATTTCAGTTAAGGTTGATAACGTTGATGCTCTGTCTACGAGTAAGGGCAAGGGAAGACTTGTTTTTTTTTATTATTATATTGAAAATGATTGTAATAAGACTTGAATGTTATGTTTTTGTTTTCGCACTTTATTATATTCATGTCAGGGTTAGAGTAAACCGGGATTATCTTGAAAAGGTTGTAACCCTTGTTTTAAGGGAGATTTATCTATTCTAATTTAAGTTGTAGTTTATTTTACATTATTCATTGGATAGATGTATGTTATATTAGAAAGTGAACACCAAATCTTGTGGAAACGAAGTACCCGGATTTGGGGGTGTCACAAAATTAATCATAGGCCATGGTAGATCCATGAGTGTAAAAAGTATTAGGATGTATTATGATAATTTATGTTGGCTAATGTTTGATTAATCAAGAGATCATGAGAGTTTTCTTAGAAAACATATAAGTGAGAAAAACTATTTTTCGGGAAAACGAAACAAGAAATTTGAAGAATCATATCTCTCATTCTATTTCGAATTTTTAAGTGTGGTCAAGTCCTGGAGTTATATCTATGAGTCCCCTAACACCTTCAAGTGAAATCAAGGAAAAATATGTTTTAGATTTTTGTATGGACTGTTTTTAGCAAAGTAGGCAAAATCTAGAAATACCGAAAAGTAATCTGCCCAAATTTTTCAAGGGTAGTTTCGAAATCTTAATGAATGAAATAAATTCATACCTTCTGTGAAATGAAAATATGTGATATAAAGTAGCTCATGTCCAAAGATGAGCTTATTCTGACTTAAATCGATCGGGTTATGGTCATTTCAATATTTGGGTTTTTTCGACGAAAATCGCTATAACTGGAGTTCTATAACTCCAATGGCCACAAAATTTAAACTGAAAGTTCATGTTAATACGTGTAAGATTCTTCCAAGAGTCTAGAATTTTTGGAGTTGAGCAATGATATAGCTAATTTTCTTAAGTTACGAACTAAAAACAGACTTTTGAAAATTACTAAAGTAAATTGAAAAATTCTAGAAAAATTATTTTGTGTATGGAATATATATATATATATATATATATATATATATATATATGTATGTGTGGCCAAAAGATAAAAAAATAATAAGATAATTTGGTATTTTTCATGAAAATAATTTAGTTATGAATAAATAAATTAAATTAATTATGTAATGTTAAAAATATGGAAAATAGGATTTTATGACTTGAGAACCCTAGATATGGTATATACAGATTTTTGAAAGGGGTTTTGGTCATTGTTGATGAGACATTATGTTTATGGTCTTGTATGGTTGTTAAATAAATAAATTAGTAAAGATTAAATAATTAAAATAAATTATTTTTAAGTTTAATAAATGATTAAAATATTATTAAAAGATTAATAATATTATATTAAGATATTATTGAGTGATTGATAACATTTGAATTAAAGTGTTATTAAATCATTGATTTAAAATATTCTTTAATGATTAATAATATTAGTAAATGATTTGAATATTATTAAATAATTAATAATATTAAATGAGAGTTTAAAAGAGGAGTTAAGTTATTGATTGGACATTCAATAGGCCATATTGAATGTATAGTATGATGAATTAGAAATTTAATATGTTAAAAAGGTAATACAGTTTGAATTCGGTTTGCTGAATTAGTTATGTTATCTTGTATTCCGCTTGCTGAATTGGTGTATTAGGTTTGCTGAATTTAAATCCATGTTGCTGGATTGTAGAATTGTTTGAATCCAGGTTGTTGGATTATAAGTTTAGTTTAAATCCAGGTTGCTGGATTGTAAGATTGTTTGAATCCAGGTTGCTGGATTATAGTTCAGTTTAAATTTAGGTTACTGGATTAGATGTTCGGCTTAATGGATTATAGAGAAGAACTTATAATATAAAAGATTAAGTGTTAATTCACGAGTTATATGATAAAGTAGTGGTACGGTCGTACTCTTAATGGTTGATGTATAGTATCTGAGCTAAACGATTCTTTCAGGGAGCGGAGGTATATACAAACTAGCTACCGATCTAACTCGATGTGACAAATAGTGTAGACGAGACGGAAAACAAGTTTGTTGTTTATTTATGGGAAACCACTCAGCGTACTGTACTGAATACTGTTAAAGACTTGATGTGTGTTAGGGTTAGAAATTGTGAATACGTGTAGTGTTAAGGTGTTATCTAATATTTGACTATGTGGTTAAATGTTAGACAATTTACTTATAAAGTAATTGTATTATGAGATAAAGTATGTTATACTAATTAAAAGATCAATCTTATAACTGATAGGTTTTTTCAATAAAGAGATTAAATTAGATTGCGTAGCAATAATCAACAGTACAAACATGTTTCCTTAACTCAAACTCGAGTTATTATCTCAAAGCATGTAAGTGGATAATTATTGTTGATTATTCCACATCTATACTGATTATTGATTCGCACTTAGTGCATGTTGCATATGTTCATCAGGTATGAAAGGTTGATCACCTTCATTAGCATAAGGTTCAGTAAAATTGTTCATGGTCCTTGTTGACATTAAACATTATTGATTCAGTCATTCAATTATTGATATTATGACTCATGCTCTTTCACAATTATTATATGGTTGAAAATTCAAAATCTTATTCTTACTTTCAATCATGATATATCCTTGTTGTATTTAAACTTGCTGGGTAAAGTAGTTGCTCACCCTTGCTATATCATGATAATAAATTTTAGATTAAGACGAAGGCTCGAAGAAAGACAGAGGCAAAGGCAAATTCCAAGAGTAGATTATATACATTTATAACTATTAGTTATCTGATGCAAATGATGTTGTAAACCTTTTAAGTTATTAAAGGTATGAATTCAGTTAAGGTTAATAAACCTTGGAAAATATTATAGAATCATGTGAAATAAACAATTTATGTTTATATAATCCACATTAGTTTATAGAATTTGTATGAAGATGAAGTACCGTAACGTACCAGGTCCAAGATTCCAGGGACCCGGATTTGGGGGCGTCATATGATGAAAGGCTTGATTATGTGACATTTGGTGTTAAAGAATCTAATTACTGTAATTTGCAAGTGAAATCAAACCAAAACAAGTTTAATTTATGCAAAGAAGGGGAAGAAATGGACTTTTAGTTTATTGCATATATTATGGTCTGTTTTAGAGGAAAATTTAATTGTTTTCCTATACTTTACATTGTAAATTGACGGTTGAATATTGTACTACTCTTAAATACGAAAACAACATAATTTGAATGAATCAAAACAGATGTAAATCGAGTTCGCGATAGATGATATCGTATAACATGTTATAATATGAAAATAGATCAAGAACATTGAAATTAAATCCTTTAGAATGGTTGTCAGAGTTTATAGAATGTTGAAATTGCTTTGTAGATGTGTGGTTCTGTGTTTAATGAGTTTTTAGAATAAAAAATAGCTAATTTGGACCTTATATGAAGAAGTTGTGGAATTTTGGTCATAGAAGAGTTCGGGTTCACATTCTGAAAAACTGATTCTGTAGTCGAGGGCTGCCGCGCTGGTAGCAAAGGCAGTCTCGGTGCAGCCGCGCTGGTTGCAGAACAGACCCAGTAATGAGATTTTAAATGTACAATTTGGGAGATGTTAACTTAACCTATTTAACGATCATGATAAAACATTAAGCATGTAATAAGGCGTAATAACAATCTTTAATCACACAAAATGATGTAATATGATAATCAAAGACTAATGGGTCCTAGAGTGGGATTAGTGTAAGCGATTAGTGGATGTTGTGTCATAGCTAATCAATGTGTTATTGTGACTGAAATATGTAGGATATTTAAAGGAGGTATACTGCAATTTTATAGCGAACGCGCAAGGCAAGTTTCCTAACCTTTGCTTTTACTTTCGTATTTAGCAAGGTTTCTTAATCTATTCAAGGACTGTGTTCTTGTGCGAATTTCCTATGCATGAGTAAGTTATCTAATTCTTTCTAAAAATAATAATTTGACAAATAACATTTGTTCAATTTTGAATCATTGTGACTCAATCACTTATTGAATCAAGACTTATTTAAGTTCCATTGTTCAAAAGGATATTGTTATCAATCCTTGAATAACTATCGAACCCTTTTGATTAGACTAGTCCATAGTTGATGAACTTTCTAAAGTTTAGAATTCCTTTGAAGTTACTCCAAACCAAATTATTTTTTCTGCGGATTCTAAAATGAAGCTAAGATGAACAACCCTATATCAGGGGTGAATGTTATCAGAAACTATAATTCTGAGTTACGCAATAGCAATAATATGTTTGGGCACAATACATAGTACGAATGGCTCATCACCTAGAGTACAAGATGGATATAGTCTATAGTCTCTTGACTGTTAAAGGTTACGATAGAAATACTTGATAACCTAGGATATAAGTCGTGGTCTTGTGACCCTCAGTATACACCTTTGATTTTGATATCTAAGATTTGATTTCAAAATTTGATTAATTCATCAGTTGATTGTTTCCAAAAAATTACATATTATTCTGTTGAGGATTATTCATTTGCTCATTTATGTACTATTTATTGTATATTGTTCTACCTGTGGGCAATTTGTTTGCTTAATTTTTCATAAAATATTTCAGCTAAAACCGAGAAGCCTGAGGAGCTATCTTCAAGAAAGGGCAAGGGCAAGGGCAAAATGCATAAATAGATGATGTCTAGATTATATTTTATTTGAGAATATTATGTAATGAATTTATTTATGTTTATATTATTCCGTTGTTACAATGTAATAATAAAGGTTAGTAGACCTGGGATACGATTATGATTGTTATTGTTTAATAAGGATTATTATGGTGAATGTTTATTATCCTATTTAATGGGTAGTTAGATGTTGTATGTGATAGATCGTGAGCACCAAATTCTAGGTTTGAGATACTCGGATTTGGGGGTGTCATAACTTTGGCCGGATATTAATGGGGAGGGAGTACTAAATTATTTTTATTTTCCCCACATGGAGTTTCTAGAAAGTGGACTCCCTTGCTGGGTCACAATTTGGGCCATGATAATTTCTTATTGGGTCTCCTACACATAAGTGTAGGATTAAATCATTGGGCCTAAAAATAAACTTCTACTATCCTCCTACTAATTTTATTAGTAACTAAAGCTTTGGGCTTTTTAATTCCCATGCAAGCATGCATTTAATAGTTCACCCAATACATGAATTAGTCACACAATTGATTAATACATCATCTTATTTATTCATTAAGTCACACAAGACTTATTCTCCCAAGCTTAGTTAATTCTTAACTTAAGCTTGTCACATATTCTCATCATTTATGTAAGAACCGTGAATTTTATGAATAAATATAAATTTTGATATTAATAAAAAAAATGAATATTTATTTGAATATAAATGTTTATGTGTTATGAGAGAAGTAATTCGATTATATTAAATTGAATTTATAATAATTAAGGAAATATGGAGAATTGCGACGAACTCGTAGAATGCCTTGTGTGGCATGAGAATGGAAATGGTGATGATTTAATTAATTAAAGGATGAAGGAATTAATAAGTGAATAATTAATTAACATAATATTGTTAATTAATTGTTATGGTAAGTGATAGAATATTATTGAGTAAATGAATAATTGATATTTTATTAATTATTACTATGAATAAATAATTAATTTATATAATAGATCAATGCTTGCTCGATTAATTGTTGAGTGCAAGCTATGTGATAATTAAACATATAGTATATAGTAGTTACATCTATATAATATAAAGTATAGTGTGACATCGGGATATGACTATATAATATAGGAACTATATGGTAAGTGAAGTAAGTCACATGAACTACACAAATGGATTTATGTGAATTCATGATATATGTACATTGTGCAATATTAAATCAAACTATAAAGTGTAGTGTGACACTTTAATATGACTATACAATATATGAGAACTATATATTAAGATTAATTGGATTGTGTGAATTACATAATAATACTTATGTGACAAAATATGATGTGTGACTACATTGAATATGTACCTCATGAGTATTAAATAAACAATTGTTACTTAATGATTATTTTAATATATTAATATAATTAGAAATAATAGAGTTGTAATGATATTATGTGACAACATATATGTATGGATACATTAGAAGTGTACCTTATGGATTATTAAATTGAACTAAGTGTATATTTAAATATATGAGAGGAAATAATAAATGGTTATCTATTTTAATATTAATATAGAATTAAAATAATAATTATTTCAATAAATATATAAATAATTAAAATAATATAGTTTATGGTAATGTGAAAAGATAATACCCAATTAGGTTATGTTCGGTATTATAAATGTACATGGATTATATATTGAGGGGTATACATGTACTCCAAACTTACTACATTGTAACATTGTTTCCTTATTTGAAACTACATTGTGATTCTAAATTGGATTTATAACCTAAGTATGTTATGTGTATATGTAAATAAGTCTATAGTATATGATATTAGTTCACTTCCTACTTGCAAGTTGTTGAGCTTTTATAAGCTTTGTCTCACATTCATTGTCATTTCTTCCTCACGTGAATAACTCTAAGGCTAAAAAGCCTTTTGCTTGAAAAATTAATCTCAGCATGCTAGCCAATCATGGCATGGGGAGTGGCTCAAACAGTGATTCACCAACTCTATCAACCACCCTCCCTTAACCACTGAATTCTTACTCTTCCCGTTGGTTTAATTTGGAGTACAAATGCAATGTCTGTGTAACCATTTCTCTATAAATATAAGCTCTTCTCCTTCTATATTTCATTTGCTGAGAACTCTATCAAAATATAAGATATAGAGTGAATGCATTGAGTTAGTAAAGAGTCTGAGAATTGAAAGATTATAGCAGCATTGTAGAACCCATTTAGCAGCAAACCCATCTCGAGTTTAGCAGAGGTATAACTTTCAATTCATGTTCTTCATTTTTAAAATTGCTAGTTCTTGATTATGCTTAAACTCTTGTCAATTTGATTGGGAAATGTTTGTTAAGTGTTATTTAAGTTAGTAAGCATGATAGGAAAACAATGTGGCTTGGTTAGGATAGATTTCGTAAGAAATTTTGATGTTTGGGTTTAGTTTTGCCGAAGCAGAAACTATTTTGCTTCTGGACGAGACACGGCGCAGCTGCGCCCATTTAGTACTTGGGTGCAGCGTAGCTGCGCCAGACATATGTTTTGGATTTCAATTCCTGTTAACAATCTGATGAATTCTAGCATAGTAATAACACTTTAACATGTATGGAAAACTAGTTTAACATGACATGAACATGTTAGACTTCGTTAGTATACATTATTGAAGGAAAACTTATAGTTTTAAAATGAACTTTGACATATTATATTGATGTTTATGTTCTGACTTTGTAAAGCACGTTTGTATGGTCTAAATATGCATGAAGATCATATTAATGTGTATATATGTTTCATGATGTGGCATGAACGTGTTTGACCTCATTAGTGAACATTTACTAAAGAAAGTATACGTTTTGAAAATGGACTTTGACATATGCATATGATATTCATATTCTGACCATATGAGCATGATAATATACATATATGACTAATTTATGAACATAAGCTAGCATGAGTAGTGATATATGGTTTCCTTGTTCATGTCCAAATTTGTTTGGCTTTAAGCTAAATGACTTTTCAAAGGAAATTTGATATATTTGAAACTAATACCACGTGGGAGATGTTCTAACTTTGTGAGCATGTAAACATGACTTAACTACATATGAAATGTGAGTATAAGGTGTTGAGTTTATGCTAGCATACATGGTTTAAGTCGTAATGATTTTAAAAGCAAACTTGCATATTTTTCAAGCTCAAATTGCAATAGTATGAGTAGTTGAGTTCTGGAGATTTGAGATGACATGTTTATGCTCTTTATGTCTCTAAACATGATTCACATGTGTTAGATATAATACATGTTAACTAAGCATAAGTTTAAACATGTTTTATAGTAATAAACAATGCTAGCCATGCGTAAATGATATGAACACATGTAAGCATGTATATTTCAGATTAGGTGACCACTTTATGTGTATAAATGACAAGCATGATAGCCTATATGATTTCATGACCTTGTGTGGCCTTAAGTCATCGGAAACCATAATCTAGGACTATAACATGTAGGTTGAACATTTGATGGACCTTAAAGGCATGCAAAACCTTTTTAGAGATTTATATGTTATATGCTTATGAACGGGACAGAAACAGAAAGAGCAAAGCTAACCCTGGTCTGGCCAGAGGACAGCGCAGCTGCGTCGTCCCTAGGCTTAACCAGGGCACAGCTGCGCCAGGATGAAATGTAATCTGGACAGTTTGCTTGTTTTCTGATTTTGATAGTTAGCTTATAATAATACCTAAGCTACTGATCAGAGTCTTACACTATTGATATGTAATTATATGTGATGATAATGTATCATGATGATGTTAAACTTATAAAAGGAATTATAAAGATAGTAAAGATGAAATAGTTTAAGAGTTGTAATTAATTATAATGTCAAACGTGGTATATATGTTACTTGATTTCACAATGTCTTATATACTGATTTCGTGATATATGTGTGCAAGTACGTAATGACGTACGTATAGAGTTGTATGACTAAGTAGAAATCATATGTGTATATTTAACTTATACATCGAGCTTGTGTACCAAATATACGTAGCTAATGAATATCCTATACATGTAAATATATTACGATAGGATTTCGAAGTGTTGATAAACTTTACATTGGTAAACTACGCTTAAGGCAAGTCTCCTAACTTACACAACTTTAGATTTTGTGAAAGTATCTAAAACCTTATCTCTTTGAAGCAAGTTCTTACCCTACTTTTTATCGAGTAAGTTTTCTATCTTCATTTGATTTATATATTGAATGCAAGTATCCGGAATACTCTTTTTATTGAGCACGTATTTGAGCTTGTACTATTATTGATCGTACGAGTAAATAAGTGCTAGAATAATTCTTGCCTTATAAATTAATATTTCATAGCTTGATTTAAATCACGATTATATTCTTCAAATTATGTTGCTAGTATTGAACTTATAAATTATTCTTATATACATTGTTGAAATTGTCTATGTCATTTGATTCGGCTAGACCAATATCACGAATTAGAAAGCAATCCACACCAATTGCCTTGGTGCGGACTCTTATAAATTGACTGAGATGAACAACCCTCATAAAAAGGGGAACTATATAGTCGGGGTGCCGACAATAGTAGGATAGGTTATGCATAACACCAGGTACGGTAGGCTGATTCCCTAAATGTACTTGTTTGGGTTACTGATAAGTGAGTTTCATGACCACTTGTTCGGATATTATCTAGCTTATTTTATTGCTGAAACTCAAGTATGTTTGTGCTTTTCATGTGTTTTTGGCTTGTTTTGTAATTTTCAGGTTTAGGAACTCCTTTGGTGCATAATAGGTTTGAATTGACGAAAGAATGCCAAATAGGGAACAAGAAGCTAAAGCATGAACTGATGGCATGTTAAGGAACTGAGCAAGGAGGCCGGAATCAAGCATTGGAAGGCATTGACAAGAATACAACAGATGGAAGCTAGCAGGCTATAGTATCAGAACAGTGCAGGAACAAAAAGCAAAAACAGTAGAAATTCTGAACCTGAGCCCTGCGCAGCTGCGCCAGCTTCATGCCCATTTCCTGCGCAGTTGCGCTGGTCCCCTTCCTTGCTTTTTGACTTTTTAAAGCAGCAGTTTTTGGTTTTGGCTTGGGGCAGAGGCAGACTCGACCGAAGGGGCTACATAAGGGTTCATTTGGCTAACATTTTCAGATCTCCTCCCTTGGGGAGTCTAAGCTCTAGCTAGTTCTTGCTCTTCCATTTCTTTACCTTTCATTTGCTTGTATAGATTAGGAGTAGATTAAAGTTAGGGTTTAAAGTAGTTAGTTTTCTAGGGTTTGATTAGACTTGATGGTTAAAACAAGTGGATGTTATTGAAGATTTAATAGTGGATGCTTGGAGACTCAGGTTTGCAATTCCTATCCTTAGACTCTCTTTGCTTTCTATTTTGTAATCTCATGATGTGTATTCAACTTGTGGATGATAGATGTGCTTCATTATGATATCTTAAACTCTATTTTGAGGTTTCAATGGAACCTTTTGAGTAGTTTATCTTGATTTGCTTCCATGTTGGTTTTATTTGATTGTTATGTGATTATCTATTGCTATTTGTGCTTGAATTGCTTAATTGATTAGCTACCAATTAACATGATAATTTATACGGACTTGAAAGACGAAGTGGGGGTTTAGATCTAATAGTAATAGTGGGCGATTGTATGTTTACATGGCATTAGACATATGATTTGTGCTTAGGATAGACATATACCAATGTGCCGCTTGTAGTCAATTGAGAACTTGACCTTAAACCCTATTTACTTGTAGATCACAATAGACATATAGTGATTTAGGTAATGTGGGTGTTCACGTGCGTCTATCATCTGTGGATTGCATGTGATATGGAGTAGGTGCATCGAAAGATGGCCTTCTCTCACTTTCGTGTTCTCGGCTAACAAACTATTGCGATTAATTTGACCTAACTGGAAGCATATCGTTTGAGATGAATCATTAGAGAAAATTGAGATCTCATATCTTCATTATCTAATTTTACTCTAGGATTAGTTAGTTTAAGCTTAATTCCTTGTCTAGAGTTAATTTAGTTTTATATTTATAACACTTTACCGCCCGTTTAAATAAGACTGAAATGATTACGGACTAGTGCTTTGGCGACCTTTTATCTGTTATTTCTCCGTGGGAACGATATCTGTACTTACACTTTATTACTTGTTGACCGTGTATACTTGCACGAATATATTGATCGGTAAAACAACCAATAAGTTTTTGGCACCGTTGCCGGGGTCTTAATTGGATAACTGTTTACCAACATTAGTTTCAATCAAATTAGTCTTAATTTAAACATTTTTATTTTGTTTAATTCTCTTCCTATATTCTCTTTTCAGGTACAATGGATCTTAATTTTTATCCATGGTGTTACACAAGGAAAGAGCAACCAAGGGAAACAAGGAATGATGGCCTCGACCCAATTGCTACATTATCAGCACAGCTAGAGCATCTCTCGAGGAAGTTGGACAGTGTTATAGCCCAACAGAGTCAAGAGCCAGTAATTACTTATGATTATGGTGCTGGAAAGTACATGAGCCATTAGGATCCCATCAATTTTGGACAAATGCAGTATGCGGGTGATTACTCCAACCATGAGGCTTATCCCATTTTTCAGCAAGATTAGGGGTATCACCCAAACTCATCAGCGAGCTATCAAGACCAATACTGTGAGCATAGTCCAATATACGCATCAGACCCCACATATCAATCTCCGTGTTTACAAGAAGAACAGTCACTAAAGAAAGTCCTATATAGGAGTTTAGCGAACCAAGAGGAGATGCTTAGGAGCCAAGAACTATCAAACCAGAATTTTCAAAATCAGATGGCCCTAATCAATAATACTCCAACTAGTGAGACTCAGTACATGGATTTCGAGGCTGAAACAGAAAAGGCAAGATTGGAAAGTTTGTGGGGAAATTCCATAGCATCAATAAAGGAGATCTTGATTGAGCAAGTGAAGTCGATTGAGAATCTTCAAAATTGGGCGGAACAAATTAGCATGGCTTTAAGGAATGAGGAAGTGATTGAGCAAGGTACACTAACTCAAGATCTTCAAAGTCCAATGCCTCAAATGTTTGAAGTCGTGAGCAAAGGCCCTCAAGAGACTTGGTGCTATGAATTGGATTCTGAAACTGATGGAAAGCCAGAAGGGTACTTGCAGCTGGACGAGTCTAAGGTAATGGAAATCGAGGAGACGCTTGGGGAAGTGAAAAATTATGAATGTGAGCCAACCGTGACAACACCCCAAGAGCCTTTTCCGCTGAAGTTAAACAATCCAGTGAAGTTTGCACATCCTTGCCCCCTTGGTAGCCATATCACTGATACGGATCTCAAGGATATAAGAGAGTCCGTATTCTAGAAACCATGGTGGTCTGAAGAAAAAAGAATTGAAGAAGAACCCATTGTGTGGTCTATGCCTCAGTGCCCCGATCATTTTACACACACAACGGAAGCAGTGCCTAGCTCCCCAACCTTCAACATGGAGAATTCTTATACACATCATATGCTAGGTAGTTTAAATTCGAAGCCTCTCATGATGGGAAGCCTCCAAACTCACACAACAATTCTAATGGATGGAGGGTTTCTCAAGTATCATCGAGGGATCGGATAGTAGTGTCAGACACAGTCCAGCTAACGGACTATAAACTCAACGCTCGATGGGAGGCACCCCATCATTTCTCTCTCTCCCTACCTGTTTAATTCTAATTGTTTATCTTTATTTCCCTTCCCCATGTTTAATTCTTAGTAGTGTAATTCGTAGTTGTAAATTTTTCATCATTTTTGGTTTTAAAAGATCATTGCCTACATTTTTGGGTTTAGGCATTAGTGCGTATAATTTTTGGGAATATAAAGTAATGGACATATCTTCGATGCACTTGCATGTTGCCTATAATTTTTGGGACATAAGAAGCTTATTGAACATATTGTGATGCACTTGCACATTGCGTATACGCACATAGAGAAATTTTTGGGAATCACATGCATATATCCTCCTTTGTTAATTCTCTTAGATGTAAATAGCAAATATTTACTTTTGATAGTTTAAGAGGGCTTAATAAATGTTATATTGTTGTTTCAGGTGAAGGCTGCTTGGATTGCAAAGTTCAAATGCCTTGGCCTAAATGCATGTCTAATGGCTGCAGAAATTGAAAACTGGCAGAGGGAGCGGCCACGCATGGATAGACTTGAAAGGGCGCACGACCGCGCGTCGGGCAGAAGGGTTCAGACTTAAGTCAATTTCGACAAATTTTGGGGGCTCCATTTCATTTTAACTTTCAGATGCTTAGCCTCCAGTTCTATCCATTTTCAAGCCCTCGAATTCCTTTTCTCCCATCTTCCATCTCCTTTACACTACAAGACATCAAGCTATAATCCTTGTATTCTCCCATCTTCCATCTCCTTCATCCTCCTGCACAATCACTAAACCCTAACCTTCAGTCACTATCTACCCACTTAAGCACTCCTCAATCAAGAGCAACAATTCCAACATCCATTCACCATCACCCATCCTCTCCAATTGAAGCTTCTATTCTCAATCCCAATAGCCGCTAAACGTAGGAGGAGAGGGTCTACATCCATGGGCAGCGATTTCGAGCACAGGGGAGGTGGCATCGATTATGATGACCACAAGTTCATAAGTCTGAAGGCTCAGAAATTCTTCCATGACGCTTTGGTAGGCAGGACATTTGTATCGGAGCAAGGATTAACGCCTGATAGGAAATTGGACGGGCATATGGCAGCTATGATCAGAGGGAGGGGCTGGAATCTTTTCTGTGAGGAGCCTATGGCAGCACCCATCTCTGTAGTACAGGAATTCTATGCCAATGCAAAATTCACCAAGTCCAACAAGATCTTCGTGCGGGGATGTGAAGTGTCATTTGCAAAAGAGAGCATCAATGAGCTGTTTAGTTTTCCAAATATTGCATTGGATGCACCTGAGTCTCTTTATGCTAGGGAGTGGGGATCAGAGCTGGATGCTATTTGTGATTATCTATGCAAGCCAGGCACATCTTGGAAACTGAAGTAGGGAACGGATCAGAAGCTGCATTTCCCCCAAGCCGCCTTGAGCAGATATGGGAAGGCGTGGTACAGCTTTATTTAAGCGAATCTGATGCCAACACAGCATCAGAATAAGGTCACTAAGGACTGGGCTGTTTTGCTATATGGGATCATTAAGGGCAAAAAAGATTGACTTGGGATATATGATCAACAGTTTAATCTGCAGATTTTTGAGAGGCGGTAATTCAGCTAGTATCCCACATGCATCAGTGATCACCAGGCTCTGCATTATGAATGGAGTTATGTGGACCGACACAGAGCCGATGCAGATGCCCATGAGCACCATTGACCACCCTACCATTGAATCACTCAAGATATGGAAAGGCAGCAAATCTCATCCTCAGGGAGCAGGGTTCATGTTGCCAGACCAGAGAGAAACTGGGGAGACTTCTGAGAGGATGCCACCAGTGCAGCCCGAGTCCTCCCACTCAGTTCACGAGCATATTGACAGGATGGAGAGGCGACTGCAGCGCAGGATGGATGCCATGAGCACGAACTTCCAGGCTTTCACTATAGATTTCTGCTGGGCATTGTCCCACGCTTTCGGCCAAATGGGAGTGCAGCTGCAGTTCCTGATATATGGATCCGCCGCTGCTTATCCACCTCCAGACACACCACCAGAACAAGCTGATGAGGAAGACGATGAGGATGAGGGTGACGATGAAGCCGAATAAGGGAGTTCCTTTTTACCTTTACTTTCAATGAGGACATTGAACATTTTAAGTTTGGGGTATTGGTTTTGTTTTACATAGTTTTGTTTTGCATGTAGTGTAGTCATTTCATTTTGCATTTTGTGTTAGTTCATGTAGTGCATGTAGGTCGTGTTTTGTTAAAATTTGTTAAAATTTTAAAAAATTTCTTTTGTTTTAGTTATCTGTGTTAGAGCATATTACATGAATCCAGTTTTCAGTTGGTTAGTTATATATTTGGCCTATGAGGAAGCTGAAATCGCTTGATCTTTGAACTGATTTGAGACTTAAGCTTGATAATATTGTCATATATGTAAATCTTTATCTGTCAGATACTGTGTAGCCAGTTAGCACGATAGAGTAACCATCATGACATGCCTAGTTTAAATTTTCACATACTTATCTTCTGGTGAGAAATCTATGTTTTAATGAATGAGTTTCAGTTCTCATACGATAATAACTAGACTGTAAAAAGCTTAAGTTTGGGGGAAACAGGGGCTATGCATGCTATGTGGGGACATGGAGCGTAAGACGCACTCCCCTTTTGAAAAGCAAAGAGAAGAAAAGAAAATGCATTAAAAAAGAAAAAATATAATAAACACTTCAGCTACGTCGAGTTCTGTGGCCTTTGATATCCGAGCAAGTAAGCACTCGGGGAGTCTCTACACCCAGCGTCCTAAGGCCGTCTGGTCTGGGAATCGTTGGTTGAAAGCTCGCTACACGGGTATCATTGAAAAGCCTAAGAGGACTAGGCATTGAACAATCGATTGTGTACACAGGAAAGTGCGAATACGCCCTCGTGTGTAATAAAAGCTTAATGAACCCTCCCCCCCTGTTGACTCTTAGCTTAAGTAATGCATGGTCTGAGTTAGAAATTATCTGATTTACTGCTTTTCTTGAATTAAAACTTGTTATTCCCCTAAGAAGCATAGTATGTGATATATTTGTCTGAAAGCATGTTTAATGATTGCTAGGCACACAACGCACAATACATCAGTGCTGACAGATTTGGATTTGCAAGAATATGCTTTTAATCTTGTCTTGGGTAGCTTCTCTATTTGATTATCTTGTGATTTTTCTGAGGCATTGCTTATGAAGTCCAATACTGACTGGGACTTGGATTCGCATTCATGATAGTGTAGGTTGCACACATTGTAGATATTGCATTGCATATTTTGTTTAGTTTTGTTTTGGTTGCTTGAGGGCAAGCAATGTTTAAGTTTGGGGGTATTTGATAAGTGGTTTTTTATGACCACTTATTCGGATAGTAACCAGCTCATTTTGTTGCTTAAACTCAAGTATCGTTGTGCGTTTAATGTGTTTTTCCCTTGTTTTGTGATTTTCAGGTTTAGGAACTCCTTTAGTGCACGTTGAGCTAAAAAGGGCAAAAGATGGCCAAAAAGGGGCAAAGCACAGCAGAAGGCTTAAGGCATGATGATGGCATGGTGAAGGAGCATTGAAATGTGAGGATGCTACGAGGCTAAAAGTATACAAGAAGACAAGCATGAAGGTGGCAGCCAAGTGCACCAGCAAAAGCCAGCAGAATTCCAGATTTAGCAGTCGCGCGGCCGCACCCTCTCCAAGGTTAAATCGCGCGTAGCTGCGCCAGTCTTATTTTTGGCCAGATTTTGACTTTTACTGAGATTGAACAGGAGAAGCATATAATAAGGGCTTGTTTCCCATTTTGTTTGACATCTCCACTAGGGAGCTCATATTGGCCTTAAGCTCTAGCCCTAGTTCCTTTTTCCTTCTCTTTTCAATTTCTTGTCTAGGAGTAGATGAGGTTAGATATTAGCTTAGGGTTAGTTAGTTAGTTTCTAGGGTTTGATTAGTATTGAAGATTGAAGCATTTGTATATCATCAAAGATCCAATCTTGGAGAAAGAACACAGATTTGCATTCTCTATCTCGTTACTCTCCTTGTTACCATTTTGTATTCGAATGATGTATATTCAATTTGCGGATGATGTTGAGTTATTTATGACTTAGTTTATATTTTGAGATTTCAATGGAACCTTTTGAGTAGTTTAATTTGATATGCTTCTATGTTGGTCGTATTGATTGTTATATGCTTATCTATTGCGATTCATGCTTTCATTACTTAATTGATTAGCTACCAATTATTGTGATAACCCATATGGACTTGACAGACAAAGTGTGGGTTTAGATCTAATCGTAGTAGCGGGTGATTGTATGTTTACATGATGTTAGACGTATGATTTGTGCTTAGGATAGACATATACCGAAGCGCCACTTGTAGTCAATTGAGAACCTATGTTTAAACCCTATTTATTTGTAGACCGCATAGACATATAGTGGTTTAGGTAATGTGGGTGTTCAAATGCGATCTATCTTCAGTGGAATGTATGTGATATGATTTCGGTGCATCGAAAGATGGTCGTTTCTCACTTTCGTGTTCTCGGCTAATAAATTATTGCGATTGATTTGACTTAATTGGAAGTTTATTGACTTAGATGAATCATTAGGGGAAATTGGGATCTCATGTCTTCATTATCTGATTTTACTCTTGGATTAATTAGTATTAAGTTCAATTCCTTGTCTAATTTAATTAGTTTTTAATTAAAGCTCTTGATCGCTCGTTTAAATAAGATTGAAATGATTATGGACTAGTGGTTTGGCGACCTTTTATCTGTTAATTCTCCGTGAGAACGATATCTTACTTACTCTTTATTACTTGTTGACTGTGTATGCTTGCACGTTTATATTGATCGGTAAAACGACCCATAAGTTTTTGATAAGAAGACTTGTGTGAAGGAGAGAGGACTGAAATCGGGAAATAATGATGGGCTTATGAAGAGGCAAATAATAGAGCATGGATGGGCTTTAGTTGTGGCTACACCACTGTCAACCCCTACCCCCTGGTTAAAGAATTCTATGCCAATGCCCACGAGAGGCAAAATAGAGAATCGTACGTGCGGGGGAAGCAAGTGCCTTACACAAAGGAGGCAATCAATGAAATCTTCAAAGTGGACACTCTTCCTTCTGGCCCGACAAATTGGGCAGAGTCTCAGCTGATGGAGACTGACCTGGACCTACTCATTAGAGAAATTTGCAAGCCAGGGACGAAGTGGACCACATACTCAGGCACAGACAGAAAAATTGGCTTCCCGCAGACTGCCTTGAGTTGCTACGCCAAGGCTTGGTACAGCTTCATTTGTGCGAGCATTCTCCCCTCTAGCCATCATGCGGAGGTCACTACTGAGAGAGCCACCCTCCTTTATGGCATTATCAAGAACAAGAGGATTGACATAGGACATATTATCAATCAATTCATGCTGAAGTTCATGAGGGGGAGCACCTCAGGAGGGATCCCGCACGCCTCTGTTGTTACACGTCTATGCCTAGCTGCTAGAGTGGTCTGGGGTAATGAGGAGCTATAGCACCCGATGTGCGATATTGATCATACAGCCATCCAGTAGTATACTATTTGGGAAGGAGCGAAGTCTCACCCTAGAGGACTGGGATTCGTTGCTGGTGATTTAGAGGAGGATGAGGATGATGAAGAAGCAGAAGGAGAGTCAGGGCAAGATCAGCAGGCAGCCGGGCTGAATCTCGCAGAGTTTGCTAGTTAGCAGAGAGAGATTAGACAGCTGAGGAGACGGATGGATACCACGTACACCGACTTCCAGACCTATACATCCGAGTTCTCCCAGTCTTTATCTCGGGCATTCGGGATGTTGGGCGTGCATGCAGAGTTTCCTACATTTGGCACCGACAGCCAGTACCCTCCTCCAGACACACCACCAGAGCAGATTGATGAGGAAGAGGACGACGAGTCCGACTAGGGGAGTTCCCTTTTACCCTTTTACCCTTCAATGAGGACATTGAATACTTTAAGTTTGGGGGTATTAGGTTTATTTTGCATGTAGCTTAGTTCATTCCATATTACATTTTGTTTAGTTCATATAGTGCATGTTAGGTCGTATTTTGCATATTTTGTTAAAATTTGTCAAAATTTTAAATTTTTTTGTTTTGTGTTGTTAACTGTGTTAGGACATATTGCATAAATCCAGTTTCAGTTGGTTTGTTATTTAGTTGGCCTATGATGAAAACTACGTTTAATTAATTTTTGAACTGATTTGAGACTTAAGCTTGATTATGAAGTCATATATGTAAATCCTTATCTGTCAGATACTGTGTAACCAGTTGGCACGATAGAGTAACCATCATGATATGCTTAGTTTAAATATTAACATACTTGTCTTCTAGTGGGAAATTATGTGTTTTAACGAAAGAGTTTCAGTAATCTAATAATAATAACTATATTGTAAAAAGCTTAAGTTTAGGGGAAGCAGGGGGTATGCATGCTAAGTGGGGAGATGGAGCGTAAGACGCACTCCCCTATGAAAAAGAATAAAAAAAGAATAAAAAAACTAAAGAACAGATTCAGAAAAAGAAAAAAATAGAATAAACTTCGGCTACGTCGAATCTTGTGGCCTTTGATATTCGAGCAAGTAAGCCCTAGGGGTGTCTCTACACCCAGCGCCCTAAGGCCTTCTGGTCTGGGAGTCGTTGGTCGAAAGCTCGCTACACGGATATCATTGAAAAGCCTAAGAGGACTAGGCATTGCACAGTCGAGTGTGTACACAAGACAGTGTGAATACACCCTCGTGAGTAAATAAAAAGAATAATAAATCCCCTGTGAACTCTTAGCTTAAGTAATGCATGGTATTAGTTAGAAAGTATCTGATTTACTGCTTTTCTTGAGTTGAACCTTGTTTTTCCCCTAAGAAGCATAGTATGTGATTTATTTGTTCTAAAGCATATTTAATGGTTGCTAGGCACACAGCGCACAATACATCAGTGCTGACAGATTTGGATTTGCAAGAATATGCTTGTGATCTTGTCTTGGGTTGCTTATCTGTTTGATTAGCATGTGATGTTTTTGAGGCATTGCATTTGAATATCTATTCTGACTGAGACTTGGATTTGCATTCATACTAGTGTAGGTTGCATACATTGTAGTTACTTGCATTGCATCTATCTTTTGTTTTGTTTGAGTTACTTGAGGGCAAGCAACGTTTAAGTTTGGGGGTATTTGATAAGTGGTTTTCATGACCACTTATTCGGATATTATCTAGCTTATTTCATTACTAAAACTCAAGTATGTTTATGCTTTTCATGTGTTTTTGGCTTGTTTTGTAATTTTTAGGTTTAGGAACTCCTTTGGTGCATAATGGGTTTGAATTGACGAAATAATGCCAAATAGGGAACAAGAAGCTAAAGCATGAACTGATGGCATGCTGAGGAACTAAGCAAGGAGGCTGGAATCAAGAATTGGAAGGCATTGAAAAGAATGCAACAGATGGAAGCTAGCAGGCTATAGTATCAGAACAGTGCAGGAACAGAAAGCAAAAGCAGCAGAAATTTTGAACCTGAGCCCCGCGCAGCTGCGCCGGCTTCATGCCCATTTCCTGCGCAGCTGCACCGGTCCCCTTCCTTGCCGTTTGACTTTTTAAAGCAGCAGTTTTTGGTTTTGGCTTAAGGCTGAGGCAGACTCGACCAAAGGGGCTACATAAGGGTTCATTTGGCTCACATTTTCAGATCTCCTCCCTTGGGGAGTCTAAGCCCTAGCTAGTTCTTGCTCTTCCATTTCTTTTCCTTTCATTTGCTTGTATAGATTAGGAGTAGATTAAAGTTAGGGTTTAAAGTAGTTAGTTTTCTAGGGTTTGATTAGACTTGATGGTTGAAACAAGTGGATGTTATTGAAGATTCAATAGTGGATGCTTGGAGACTCAGATTTGCAATTCCTATCCTTAAACTCTCTTTGCTTTCTATTTTGTAATCTCATGATGTGTATTCAACTTGTGGTGATAGATGTACTTCATTATGATATCTTAAACTCTATTTTGAGGTTTCAATGGAACCTTTTGAGTAGTTTATCTTGATTTGCTTCCATATTGGTTTTATTTGATTGTTATGTGATTGTCTATTGCTATTTATGCTTGAATTGCTTAATTGATTAGCTACCAATTAACATGATAATTTATACGGACTTGAAAGACGAAGTGGGGGTTTAGATCTTATAGTAATAGCGGGCGATTGTATGTTTACATAGCATTAGACATATGATTTGTGCTTAGGATAGACATATACCGACGCGTCGCTCGTAGTCAATTGAGAACTTGACCTTAAACCCTATTTACTTGTAGATCGCATAGACATATAGTGATTTAGGTAATGTGGGTGTTCACGTGCGTCTATCATCTGTGGATTGCATGTGATATGGAGTAGGTGCATCGAAAGATGGCCTTCTCTCACTTTCGTGTTCTCGGCTAACAAACTATTGCGATTAATTTGACCTAACTGGAAGCATATCGATTGAGATGAATCATTATGGGAAATTGAGATCTCTTATCTTCATTGTCAGATTTTACTCTAGGATTAGTTAGTTTAAGCTTAATTCCTTGTCTAGAGTTAATTTAGTTTTATATTTATAACACTTTACCGCCCATTTAAATAAGACTGAAATGATTACAGACTAGTGCTTTGGCGACCTTTTATCTGTTATTTCTCCGTGGAAACGATATCTGTACTTACACTTTATTACTTGTTGATCGTGTATACTTGCACGAATATATTGATCGATAAAACGACCAACAGTTACCAAGAATATTTTTGGTAATTCTAGTAGAAGTTCGTGGTTCTTAGCGACCACTCAGTATCCAGTATTTATTAACTTGAAACTTTGAATTCATTGGATTCTTTTATAAATTCTTGGTCCACAGTGACACTCAGTGATATCTATTCATTCACTTGAAATTGTTGAAACCTTTGAATCCTTTAATAACTTCTCGACCCGTAGTGGTTCTTATTTAACTTCACAGAATAGATTTGGAAGTCGTTAATATTTATTTTGGTTCACAACATTCTTATTTGAATTCCTGAGCTATTAATTACCGTTTTACCCTTGAGATTAAGAACCATATATACACCTATTCACATTTATTGGCATATTACTTACTGGGCAAATTTGTTGCTCACTCTTACTTCCCATAAACATTTCAGTAAGGGCAGGGCAAGGTGGAATCCCAGGACAGGACAAAAGCGAAGGCAAGGCTATGAAGTAGTTGTGCTCTTCTATATTGGGATGTTTCCTCTGTATTGTATTAAGACTTAATTAATGTTATGTATTATGATATATTAGGATTAAGTTATGAGGTGTATTAGTAATAGTTTCGAGACTTGGGATGAGAATAATTATGTTATATCAATGTAAATTATTTTATTATTCCATTGTTTGAGATTTTAGTTGTTATTAGAATTAGCACGTGACGAACCGAATTCGAGACTGTGGCGGTCCGAATTTGGGGGCGTCACAATTTATAATTTCATATTTAATTCATTCTCAACTCTTATCTATGGACTTTTCTATTCCCATATCTTATTATCACATAAATTCCCATACATACATAAGTGCACATAACATTTTCAAATAATTCCTTATTTCCATTAATAATTCATTATACAAAATTATAGGTCATTACATGCAGCCTATCATATCCTGACACGTATCCTACTTCACAAAATTAGGGGAGAGTTATATAAAATCTTTTCAAATTCGATTTCTGACCTTTACGCTTTCATTTTGAAATCTGAGTCTTAGAGTTCTCAAAATTTCAAAAGCTTTCGAACCCTAGTTCTCTAAATCATCAGAAAACTTAAACACTTGTGCAAATTTTTCCAGATTAATTTTATTCAAATGGCAAACTTCCAAATCATGACCAGTACTCAACTATGCTCTGATCAGTTTGTTGCTCAAGAGAAGAAAATCAGAGATATTCTCAAACTCGTTAAACAAGTTGGGTTCTCTGAGTGTCTGAACTTCAACACCAAGATCTACACAGACCTCATCAAGGAATTAAATCTCAATGATGTGTTCAGAAATGGTGTTTTAACGACAAAGGTCAAAGGAGTTACACTTCAGATGGGAGTTGCCGAAATTAATGCTTGTCTAGGTTTTCTAGAACAAAGGTCTTACTTCGCTAGATGAAGTGGATTTTAAAGAAGGACTGAAATCGATGGGTCATAAGAAGAACCCACAGCTAAAAGGGCTGAAGAAAAAGTAATTTCCTCAACAGTATGAGTTCCTTACTGAAATTGTGGGCAAGTGCATAATCTGCAAAGACACTGCTTATGACTCGGTAAATGAGTTACAACTGAAGTTCATGACTGTAATTTTTCAGGCAAAGAAGATCAACTTTGGTGCCATATTCATAAATTGGCTGGCCAAATGGGTTGAAGATTTTGAAAAATCAAAAACGTCAGGAAAATATGCTCCCAAAATATTGTTTCATGGGAGTCTATTATGCATTATTCTGAAGAAGAGTCTGTAGAACAAAATTGCAGATAGTGAAGGCGTCCCTCTAAATAAAAATAAAAAGATCACCCCAAGCTTTTTCATAACTGGAAGAGAAATCCTTTGGAAAATATGAGGTCCAAACAGTCTGAAGGTGGTACCAGAAGAACAATCAGTGAAGTACAGAAGCTAGTTAAAACCAAGGGAAAAAGAAAGGTGGAAGTAATAGAGGAAGAAGAAGTTTCTCAAAGGTCAGTTACTCCTCAGGTTCGTAGAGCTCCTGACTCTACTTCCGATCAACAAAAGAAGAAAACGAAGATGTCAGAGGAAACAGTCCAAGATGTTAGGTTTGTAAGAAATCATAGCGAAATCAAATTGCAAAAATTAGTGGAAGCATGGTAAAATAAGAGTTTAAAATTTTCTACAAACCAATTACCCGGATCATCCATTATGCAAATTATTAATTTAAAATGATAAATAAGAAGTTATGGAATCATACCCTTGTAGAACTAAGCTTCCACAAGTACGAGTACAACTTCTTGTTTTTCGCGATCTCCTTGAATTTCTGGGATTGATTCCTTCCTTTTATCAACGTTAGCACCCAAGTATTTAGCCTCTAGAGGTGATCCACCAAGGAAGACGAATTGTTCAAGAAGGAGGGTGGTTGGCTAAACCCTACTTTTCTATTCTCTATAGAAAAAAAGTATTCTCCAACAATTGGAATTGCATCATCAAATATCTAACATAAGACCCCTCTTATATAGATATTGGTCAACCCTTCTAATCCAATTAGAAAATTGGGTTTCATTTAATTAATTAAACTCCTTTAATTAATTAGGCTTCCCAACCCATTGGGAATAATTAATTAAACTCTTTTAATTAATTTGTCTCCTAATCTTATTAGGAATAAATGAGAGTACTAATATTAAATTAATTTATAAACTCCTTTAGAAATTAAAATAATAATAATTGTAATAATATTAATAAGACTCCTCTTATTAATTTATATTTAATATTTCTAAAATATTAAATAATAAACATTAAGCTATTTAATATAGATTTTAACATTAATCATAAAAGAACCCTTGAGTTAATAGCTACCGTATAATTCAATCCTTCCACCATACAATGTCCCAATTAAATATAAGACATAAAATTACTGTTAAGTCTTATTTTATTTAATTATATGCATTTCGATTGGAAAATACACAACTCCAAATAATACAAATTATAAACTCCTTTCTAATTTCATTCCACCTTGGCCAAGGATTCCTGGGTTGTCATTTAACGAATCACATAAGACATATCTCTTCTTTTACTAGAAGCGATAGATTCTTTATTGATCATTCATTATCTCCATATATAACTTATTATACCCAAGCATACCCTTTGATATAACCTAAAGGTCTTAAGAAATAAATCAAAGTATAATTCATTATACACAAGATACTATGATGATCTCAAGTCTGAGGATCACTTGTACTACTATCACATTAGGAATTCCTATTGACAAGCGAGTAAAACTCCATTAGGTATTTCTTAGCGAGTCACGTTCAGTGTACTTATTCTCCAATAAGCACCTAGATACTGAAAGTAGTACGCACACAAGCCAATCATGTATGATGATAAAGCATATACTTTGGAGGTAATCTTAATTATTTATTAATAAAAATATTTATTTATTAAAGGCATTTAATTATCTACATGGTGCTGTTTTTATAATATATAAATAACCCATAGTTTTAAGCAATGCTTTTAGAATCATGATGATGATCATGCCAATGAGATCTAAATTCTTAGAAAGCTCTAAAACTAAAATAGTTCCTAATCATGGGATTACTAAAAGGGGATTAGTAAATCCGGATAGATTAGTACATATGTTGCTTGCTCATTAGATGAGGATGATTGATCTCATAATCATTTGTGTGGAGACACTAAAGCAAGTATGTAGGTGCTTATTGGAGAATAAGTTCACTGAACGTGACTCGCTATGGAATACCTAATGGAGTTTTACTCGCCTGTCAATAGGAATTCCTAATGTGATAGTAGTACAAGTGATCCTTGGACTTGAGATCATCATAGTATCTTGTATGTAATGAATTATACTTTGACTTATTCCTTAAAGCCCTTTAGGGTATATAAAAGGGTATGCTTGGGTATAATGAGTTACATATGGAGACAATGAATGATCAATAAAGAATCTACCACCTCTAGTAAAGGAGGAGATATGTCCTATGTGATTCGTTAAATGACAACCCAGGAATCCTTGGCCAAGGTAAAATGAAATTAGAAAGGAGTTTCTAATTTACATTATTTGGAGTTGTGCATTTTCTAATCGAAATACATATAATTAAATAAAATAAGACTTGACAGTAAATTCATGTCTTATATTTAATTGGGACATTGTATGGTGGAAGGATTGAATTGTATGGTAACTATTTACTCACAGGTTCTTTTATGATTAATGTTGAAATCTATATTATCTGAAAAGTCGTTGATCGCTAGGGAGGCTTATCCCTATTGTAGAATAAATATTATTTATTTAAATAGATTATTAGTTTAATTTATTTATTTAAATAAGATTAGAATTGTTCTAATTGATTTATTCACAACCGGTTTAATATGGAGAACCTAAAGGGTCACACCATAAAAGGAAGAATAATTATTTAAGAAGGTAATGGCATAATCGTAATAATGCATTAAGTGAAATTAATTTAATCTATGGTGATAGAATAAATTAAATAGCTTAATATTTATTATTTAATATTTTGGAAATATTAAATATAAATTAATAAGAGGAGTCTTATTAATATTATTATAATTATTATTATTTTAATTTCTAAAGGAGTTTAGTAATTAATTTAATATTAGTACTCTCATTTATTCCTAATAAGATTAGGTGACAAATTAATTAAATGAATTTAATTAATTATTTCCCATGTGGTGGGAAGCCTAAATTAATTAAAGGAGTTTAATTAATTAAAAGAAATCCCATGTCTAATAGGATTAGAAGGGTTGACCAATATCTATATAAGAGGATTCTTATAATAGATATTACTGGATGCAATTCCAATTGTTGGAGAGTACTCCTTTTCTATAGAGGATAGAAAACTAAGCCAACCACCCTCCTTCTTGATAATTCATCTTCCTTGGTGGATCACCTCTAGAGGCCAAACACTTGGGTGGCTAACGTTGATCAAAGGAAGGAATCTAATCCGGAAATTCAAGGAGATCACGAAGAACAATGAGTTGAACTAGTACCTGTGGAAGCTTCGTTCTACAAGGGTATGATTCCATAACTTCTTATTTATCGTTTTAAATTAATAATTTGCATAAAGGATGATCCGGGTAATGGTTTTGTAGAAATTTTTTTTTAACTCTGATATACCATGCTTCCGCTAATTTTTGCAATTTGATTGCATCACGATTTCGTACAAACCCAACAGTGGCATCAGAGCCAAACTTTTATGCAATTATTAATTTATTTTTGATTTCATATACATATGGGTATATATTTAAAATAATTTATTGGGCATAATTTTATTGTATAAAATTATTATTTTTTAAGAAAAAAAAATGACGTTTTTTTTTTTTAGGACGAATCACAAATTTTTTTTTGGGTGCTAATCTTGAATTCTGCAAAGAAAATGTGTTGTCTCTTTCTTACTCCAAAAAGAATGTGACCCATCAGGAAAGGACTCTTTTAATAAACCTGCAGGACTCTTTTAATAAACCTGCAGGACTCTTTTAATAAAAGAAGGTGACTTCTTTTTAAAAAAATAAATATGATATATTTATATATTATATTCTAAATAATTTTATAATTAAAATAAAGAGTTTATTTTAATCTTGAAATTGGATTTCATGCAATTTAAAATTGCCCATTAAATGATACTCATATATATATGGAATGTTTTAATTCATGAGATGAATATTTATTTATTGATATATATGGTGATATGTATGATAATAAATGGGGATTGATTATGGACTATTTGACCAATGTGATTGGATTTTATTTTAGTTGAATGCTTGAATGAATGGGTTTTATTAAATAGGGGTCTGTGTACCTCGTCTTCTCTAAAAATTTTTCGTGATGTAAAATTCTATCTCCCTCCTATGTACTTCCCCTTGACTGCTGATCAAGGTTTCTATTTAAATTAAATAGTTTAATGTAATAGAAATAGTTAGAATTATCTTGAAAAAATTGGAGACCAAGGAGCAAGGAGCGCGTGAAGACCCGTTTGTATGGAGCCCGGGTTTAAATGTAATAGTTATATTTAAATTTAAATTCTTGCACTCCTAGGTTTGACCTTTTGGTTCACTTGGTGGCTCTAGTGAACCAAACTAGAATAAAAGTCCATAATCAATCTGGGTAGAATATAGTATTCTATATTGCATGCTAAATATTATATATATTATATTTTATGCAAACATGCTTCGCATGTTTAATAAAATGACGCGTATTTTATATATATATGTGCATGCACGCTAAACAAGATGAGACAAATAATAACAAATCCCTCAAAGAAATAATATTAAGTCCGAAGCGTTCAAATGATATTTGGAATATCGAACGTCGCCTTCTAGCATGATAAATTAATAGAGTATTAAATATTTAATATGAGCTTGTTGTGCTATCCACAAGGCGAGTATTGCATATTTAAGATGTTAATTAATCACATTTGATGCTTATCAAGAAAATTGAACGATCTAGTCTTGTTGTGCTATCCACAAGGACAAACATTTTTCTTTTTTGAATTTATAGAAGTGCTAGGCTGGACTTAACTTAAATCGTTTTAGTTCGGATGTGCACACACTTGACCATTATAATTTAAGAGGCAAAATAAAAGGAGTTATATAGTGATGTAATTGACAAGAGTTGTCTACCTATTTATTTGTATATCGCTTGTTGTGCTATCCACAAGGTTATATACATTTGAAATGGGATCCTTATTCTCACTAGCAAATCTTTAATTAGATGTTGCCGAACTATATAAGTGAGGGTAATATAGTTTGATAAAAATAGTGGGAGATACCAATTTAAAATAAAGACCTAAATTTATTTTGGTATGCAAAATTAATAAAATGAATGTTTGCTAAAATGTTGTTTTTCACATGCAAAATTTTAAAAATGTCAAAATCACTAATTTCACTGCGAAGCATACTTGATGCTAATAAGCTTACCGGGCCGAATTATACGGACTGGCTCAGAAATCTGAGAATAGTTCTCACTGCTGAAAAGATTTCTTATGTCCTAAACTCACCTGTCCTTGGAATTGTTCCAGAAACAGCCTCTGAGGAAGAGATTGCCACCATTGTAAAGTGGCAAGATGATGCATCTGTGGCTCAATGCATCATGCTCGCATCCATGAATAACGAGCTTCAGCGTCAGCACGAAAACATGGATGCTCCTACTATGTTGATTCACCTCAAGGAGTTGTATGGTGAACAAAGTAGGACTGCTAGATATGATATATCTAAGGAGCTCTTCCGATCTCGGATGACCAAGGGCAAAGTGAACATAAAGGAACAAAAGAAATCTGATCCAGCTAGCAAAGGAATGTGCTTCCATTGCAACGAGCCGGGTCATTGGAAGAGGAACTGCAAGAAGTTTCTGGCAAAGAAGAAGCTTGGAGAAGCTTCGACTTCCAATCAAGGTTTGTTCATGATTGAAATTAATTTTTCAGAAAGTCAAAATTCTACTTGGGTATTGGATACCGGCTGTGGTTCTCACATATGTAATAATGTGAAGGGAATGGTCAGAAGTAGAAAGCTGAACAATGATGAGGTGATCCTACGAGTGGGGAATGGAGCAAAGGTTGCTGCATTAGCTGTAGGAACTTATTATTTAGCAATGCCTTCGGGCAAGTCCATTTATCTTAATAATTGTTATTATGTTCCGAATATTATTAAAAATATTATTTCAATTTCTGTATTGGATATGGAAGGATTTAACGTTGTTATAAAGAACAATAGTTGTTCTATTTATAAAGACGATATTTTATATGGTGTTGGAAATTTGCGAAATGGATACACTTGACTTACAAGAAAATATTTTTCAAATTGAACAAACTAAGAAAAGGAAAAGAGATGATATTAATTATACCTACATGTGGCACTGTAGACTCGGTCATATCAATGAAACAAGATTATCCAAGTTGCATAAAGATGGGCTCTTTGAGTTATCTGATTATGAATCATATCCAACTTGTGAATCTTGTCTCATGGGTAAAATGACTAAATCTCCTTTTAGTGGAAAAGGAGAAAGAGTTACAGAGTTGTTGGCATTGATTCACACAGACGTTTGTGGACCTATACAACAAGTGCACGGGGTGGGTATTCTTATTTTATTACTTTCACTGATGATCACTCAAGATTTGGATATGTGTATTTAATGAAATACAAGTCAGAATCATTTGAAAAGTTCAAAGAGTTCAGAAGTGAAGTAGAGAAACAAACGGGCAAGAGTATAAAGATACTTCGATCAGATTGAGGTGGAGAATACTTAAGCGGTGAGTTTCTCAATTATCTCAAAGAAAATGGTATAATCTCACAATGGACTCCTCTAGGTACACCACAGTTAAATGGAGTATCTGAAAGGAGAAATCGAACACTGTTGGACATGGTTCGATCTATGATGAGTTTTACCGACCTTCCAATTTCCTTATGGGGATATGCCCTAGAAACGGCTGCATACCTACTTAACAAGGTACCTACCAAATTCGCCCCAAAGACTCCATATGAGATATGGAAGGGGAGGAAACCAAATCTTAAGCATATTAAGACTTGGGGTTGTCCAGCTTATGTCAAAAAGTTTGAAAACGATAAGCTACAGACTAAATCCGATAAGTGTAGATTTGTGGGATACCCTAAAGAAACTTTAGGGTATTATTTCTATCATCCAACTGATCAAAAGGTGTTTGTTGCGAAACATACTGCCTTCTTGAAAAAGGATTTTATCCATGAAGGGGTCAATGGGAGTAAGATATATCTTGAAGAAGTTCAAGACCCACAAATTATCACGGATCAAAGTCAGGTACCTGACAAAGTAGAAGAACCTACTATACCACACCCTGTTCGTAAATCTGGAAGAGTACCGAAGATACCTGAGAGATATAGATTCGTTATAGAGGATGACGATGAGGTACACATCATGAATGATGATGATCCATTGAATTACGAACAGGCTATGAGTAATAAAGACTCAGGGAAATGGCTTGAAGCTATGAAATTCGAAATGGACTCCATGTATGAAAATAAAGTATGGACTTTGATTTCACCACCTGAAGGCATTAAGCCTATTGGGTGTAAATGGGTCTTTAAAAGAAAGACTGGAGCGGACGGCAAGGTAGAGACCTATAAGGCCCGACTGGTTGCAAAAGGTTTCAAACAAAGACAAGGAGTTGACTATGATGAAACCTTCTCACCAGTAGCTATGCTCAAGTCCATTCGGATTTTGCTTGCGATTGCAGCTTATAACGACTATGAGATCTGGCAGATGGACGTGAAAACGGCCTTCCTCAATGGGAAACTTGAGGAGGATGTGTATATGACACAGCCAGAGGGATTTGTTTCAAAGGTTGGAACAAATCAAGTTTGTAAACTGCAACGATCCATTTATGGATTGAAGCAAGCTTCTCGTAGATGGAACATTCGTTTTGATGAGACAATCAAAGAGTTTGATTTTGTCAAAAATGACGATGAACCATGTGTGAACAAGAAGGTTAGTGGGAGCGCAGTTTCATTCCTTGTATTATATGTTGATGATATATTACTGATAGGGAATGACATTCCTATGCTACAATCGATTAAAATCTGGTTATCTAAACACTTCTCCATGAAGGACTTGGGAGAAGCATCCTATATTTTGGGGATAAAGATCTATAGAGATAGATCTAAAAGGATGCTTGGTTTATCCCAAGGAATGTGCATTGATGCAATGCTAAAGAGGTTTAGCATGGAAGATTCCAAAAGAGGTCTCATGCCGATGAGCCATGGAATACATCTTTCCAAGAAACAGGCCCCAAAGACACCTGAGGAGAGAGACCGTATGAGTAGGATCCCTTATGCTTCTGCAATAGGATCTATCATGTACAGTATGATATGTACTAGACCGGATGTTGCTCATGCACTTAGTGTAATGAGCAGATACCAGTCAAACCCTGGAGAAGAGCACTGGAAGGCAGTGAAGAATATCCTAAAGTACTTGAGAAGGACTAAAGATATTTTTCTTGTCTACGGTGGGTCTGAATTAAAACTCAAGGGATTCACAGACTCAAGTTTTCAAACAGACCAAGATGACAGTAAATCTGTTTCAGGGTATGTGTTTACCTTAAAAGATGGTGCAGTGAATTGAAAAGGTTCCAAACAACAAAAGGTTGTTGGTTTAGTGACAAAGACAAAGTATATAACTGTAAGTGAAGCTGCAAGTTGATGTTTTAGATGAAAAGTTCATTACAGAACTAGGAATAGGTCCTAAGTCTCATCTTGAATCTAAACATGTGTTGCGGCACTTTGATTAAAGAAATTATTGAAAGAGGAGAGTGTAGACTCTCAAGACAACATTGCAGATCCATTAACTAAAGCTTTAACACAACAGATGTTTGATCGTCACTTAGAGAAGTTGGGTATGAGATACCATGGCGATTGGCTTTAGTGCAAGTGGGAGATTGAAAGTAGTATGCATACAAGCCAATCATGTATGATGATAAAGCATATACTTTGGAGGCAATCTTAATTATTTATTAATAAAAATATTCATTTATTAAAGGCATTTAATTATCTACATGGTGCTGTTTTTATAATAAATAAATAACCCATAGTTTTAAGCAATGTTTTTAGAATCATGATGATGATCATGCCAATGAGATCTAAATTCTTAGAAAGCTCTAAAACTAAAATAGTTCCTAATCATGGGATTACTAAAAGGGGATTAGTAAATCCGGATAGATTAGTACATATGTTGCTTGCTCATTAGATGAGGATGATTGATCTCATAATCATTTGTGTGGAGACACTAAAGCAAGTATGTAGGTGCTTATTGGAGAATAAGTTCACTGAACGTGACTCGCTATGGAATACCTAATGGAGTTTTACTCGCCTGTCAATAGGAATTCCTAATGTGATAGTAGTACAAGTGATCCTTGGACTTGAGATCATCATAGTATCTTGTATGTAATGAATTATACTTTGACTTATTCCTTAAAGCCCTTTAGGGTATATAAAAGGGTATGCTTGGGTATAATGAGTTACATATGGAGACAATGAATGATCAATAAAGAATCTACCACCTCTAGTAAAGGAGGAGATATGTCCTATGTGATTCGTTAAATGACAACCCAGGAATCCTTGGCCAAGGTAAAATGAAATTAGAAAGGAGTTTCTAATTTACATTATTTGGAGTTGTGCATTTTCTAATCGAAATACATATAATTAAATAAAATAAGACTTGACAGTAAATTCATGTCTTATATTTAATTGGGACATTGTATGGTGGAAGGATTGAATTGTATGGTAACTATTTACTCACAGGTTCTTTTATGATTAATGTTGAAATCTATATTATCTGAAAAGTCGTTGATCGCTAGGGAGGCTTATCCCTATTGTAGAATAAATATTATTTATTTAAATAGATTATTAGTTTAATTTATTTATTTAAATAAGATTAGAATTGTTCTAATTGATTTATTCACAACCGATTTAATATGGAGAACCTAAAGGGTCACACCATAAAAGGAAGAATAATTATTTAAGAAGGTAATGGCATAATCGTAATAATGCATTAAGTGAAATTAATTTAATCTATGGTGATAGAATAAATTAAATAGCTTAATATTTATTATTTAATATTTTGGAAATATTAAATATAAATTAATAAGAGGAGTCTTATTAATATTATTATAATTATTATTATTTTAATTTCTAAAGGAGTTTAGTAATTAATTTAATATTAGTACTCTCATTTATTCCTAATAAGATTAGGTGACAAATTAATTAAATGAATTTAATTAATTATTTCCCATGTGGTGGGAAGCCTAAATTAATTAAAGGAGTTTAATTAATTAAAAGAAATCCCATGTCTAATAGGATTAGAAGGGTTGACCAATATCTATATAAGAGGATTCTTATAATAGATATTACTGGATGCAATTCCAATTGTTGGAGAGTACTCCTTTTCTATAGAGGATAGAAAACTAAGCCAACCACCCTCCTTCTTGATAATTCATCTTCCTTGGTGGATCACCTCTAGAGGCCAAACACTTGGGTGGCTAACGTTGATCAAAAGAAGGAATCTAATCCGGAAATTCAAGGAGATCACGAAGAACAAGGAGTTGAACTAGTACCTGTGGAAGCTTCGTTCTACAAGGGTATGATTCCATAACTTCTTATTTATCGTTTTAAATTAATAATTTGCATAAAGGATGATCCGGGTAATGGTTTTGTAGAAATTTTTTTTTAACTCTGATATACCATGCTTCCGCTAATTTTTGCAATTTGATTGCATCACGATTTCGTACAAACCCAACAGATACTTGCTTTAGTGTCTCCACACAAATGATCATGAGATCAATCATCCTTATCCAATGAACAAGCAACATATGTACCAATCTATCTGGATTTACTAATCCCCTTTTTAGTAATCCATCGATTGGAAACTATTTTAGTTTTAAGTTATCTAAGAATTTAGATCTCATTAGCATGATCAACATCATGATTCTAAAAGCATTACTTAAAACTATGGGTTATTTAAATATTATAAAAACAGCATCATGTAGATAATTAAATGCCTTTAATAAATGAATACTTTTATTAATAAATAAGAAACATCGTTTCCAAAGTATATGCTTTATCATCATACATGATTGGCTTGTATGCATACTACTTTCAATCTCGCACTTGCACTAAAGTCAATCGCCGTGGTATCTCATACCCATCTTCTCTAAATGACGATCAAACTGTTGTTGTGTTAAATCTTTAGTAAATGGATCTGCAATGTTGTCTTGAGAGTCTACATGCTCCAAGGTGACGTCTCCTCTTTCAATTATCTCCATGATCAAGTGAAATCGCCGCAACATGTGTTTGGATTTCTAATGAGACCTGGGTTCCTTAGCCTGCGCAACAGCTCCGATGTTGTCACAGTATAAGGGAACTGCTCCTCCAATGTTAGGAATCACACCAAGTTCTATTATGAACTTCTTCATCCAAACAGCCTCCTTTGCAGCTTCACTTGCAACTATGTACTCTGCCTCTGTCACTGAATCAGCAACTGTTTGCTGTTTGGAACTCTTCTAACTCACTGCGCCACCATTTAAGGTAAACACATACCTCGAAATGAATTTACTGTCATCTTGGTCCGTTTGAAAACTTGAGTCTGTGAAGCCTTCGAGTTTTAATTCAGACCCACCGTAAATAAGAAATACATCCTTAGTCCTTCATAAGTACTTTAGGATATTTTTCACTGCCTTCCAGTGCTCTTCTCTTGGATTCGACTGATATTTGCTTGTTATACTAAGTGCATGAGCGACATCCGGTCTAGTACATATCATACCGTACATAATAGATCCTATTGCTGAAGCATAAGGAATCTTACTCATACGGTCTCTCTCCTCAGGTGTCTTTGGGCCTGTTTCTTGGAGAGATTTATTCCATGGCTCATCGGCATGAGACCTCTTTTGGAATCTTCCATGCTAAACCTCTTTAGCATCGAGTAAATGTACGTTCTTTGGGATAAGCCAAGCATCCTTTTAGATCTATCTTTATAGATCTTTATCCCCAAAATATAGGATGTTTCTCCCAAGCCCTTCATGGAGAAGTGTTTAGATAACCAGATTTTGATTGATTATAGCATAGGAATATCATTCCCTATCAGTAATATATCATCAACATATAATAAAAGGAATGAAACAACGCTCCCACTAACCATCTTGTACACACATGGTTCATCCTCATTTTTTATAAAATCAAACTCTTTGATTGTCTCATCAAAACGGATGTTCCATCTACGAGAAGCTTGCTTTAATCTATAAATGGATCGTTGCAGCTTACAGACTTGATTTGTTCCAACCTTGAAACAAATCTCTCTAGTTGTGTCATATACACATCCTCCTCAAGTTTCACATTGAGGAACGCTGTTTTCACGTCCATCTGCCAGATCTCATAGTCGTAATAAGCTGCAATCGCAAGCAAAATCCAAATGGACTTGAGTATAGCTACTGGTGAGAAGGTTTCATCAAAGTCAACTCCTTGCCTTTGTTTGAAACCTTTTGCAACCAGTCGGGCCTTTTAGGTCTCTACCTTGTCGTCCGCTCCAGTCTTTCTTTTTAAGACCCATTTACACCCAATAGGCTTAATGCCTTCAGGTGGTGAAACCAAAGTCCATACTTGGTTCTCATCCATGGAGTCCAACTCGAATTTCATGGCTTCTAGCCATTTTCTTGAGTCTTTATTACTCATAGCCTGCTCGTAATTCAATGGACCATCATCATTCATGATGCGTACCTCATCGTCATCCTCTATGACGAATCCATACATTTCAAGTATCTTCGATACTCTTCCAGATTTACGAATAGGGTGTTGTACAGTAGGTTCATCCATTTGTCAGGTACCTGACTTTGATCCGTAGTAATTTGTGGTTCTTGAACTTCTTCAAAATATATCTTACTCCCACTGACCCCTTTATAGATAAACTCCTTTTCCAAGAGGGTAGCATGTTTCACAACAAACACCTTTTGATCAGTTGGATGATAGAAATAATACCTTCGTGTTTCTTTAGGATATCCCACAAATCTACACTTGTCGGATTTAGTCTGTAACTTATCATTTTTAAACTTTTTGACATAAGCTAGACAACCCCAAGTCTTAACATGCTTAAGATTTGGTTTCCTCCCTTTTCAGATCTCATATGGGGTCTTTGGGGCGAATTTGGTAGGCACCTTGTTAAGTAGGTATGCAACCATTTCTAGGGCATAACCCCAGAAGGAAATTGGAAGATCGGTAAAAGTCATCATGGAATGAACCATGTCCAACAATGTTCGATTTCTCCTTTCAGATACTCTATTTAACTGTGGTGTACCTAGTGGAGTCCATTGTGAGATTATACCATTATCTTTGAGACAATTGAGAAACTCACCGCTTAAGTATCCTCCACCTCTATCCGATCGAAGAATCTTAATACTTTTTTCATTTTATTTCTCTACTTCACTTCTGAACTCTTTGAATTTTTCAAATGATTCAGATTTGTATTTCATTAAATACACATATCCAAATCTTGAGTGATCATCAGTGAAAGTAATAAAATAAAATACCATCCCTCGTGCATTCGTTGTTATAGGTTCACAAACGTCTGTGTGAACCAACGCTAACAACTCTATAACTCTTTCTCCTTTTCCACTAAAAGGAGATTTAGTCATTTTACCCATGAGACAAGATTCACAAGTTGGATGTGACGCTCCCATAATAGGTTCAATACTCAACCCATTCTGAGTCGCCAAATACATGGTACAGAATCCAAATACAAATCTTTTTATATCAAACGGTCGTGCAAAATAAGACCACACAAACTGTGAGCTTTAATACATATCGTATATAATACGAAATATAAACGCTCAAATTCATTCCTCACTAATTACAATTATTATCACACTATTTTATAAAAATAGTGAGGACTACTACTGCTCTTAACTCGGACCATCACTCTGTCCCCCGACTAGTCCCTACGACATTCTCATTTTCTGAAGAGAACAATAAAAGAAAAGGGTGAGCTCAACTAGCCCGGTAAAGAATATTATGACTAAGATAATGAAGAATAAATTATCATTAGTCTTCAACAGATCAGATAAAATATTATGGACAACAAGTTTTAGATCAACAACTGCAGCGAAAATAACAATTCATTAGAAGAGTTACGTAGAAAATGATGTTTACTATTTTCTATGATTTAAAAGTCCATCATCAATATTTTATCCCTGTAACATCAATCAATATATATCTCAAATCAAATATTCATCTTTACACTACGGACCAAAGATATTCATTTGTATCACCAGTGGTCATGTTCATCTCAACACCTGTCCATCTTTGCACTACGAGCCAAAGATATTCATCAGGTAATCATTCATCTTTGCACTACAGACCAAAGATATTCATCAAGTAAGCATTCATCTTTGCACTACAGGACAAAGATATTCAGTTATATCACCATTTAGGACTGAGGATGATGAAAAACAATATAAATAACGAATCTAGTGAGATAACGGACAAAGATTAAGGATTTGTAATTTAGTTTATCCAAGTTCAAGAATACTCCATAATAATCAATTGTGGACCAAAATTCAAGAATGAAAATCAAAACATGGATCCAATCAAAGATAGGAACCATAACAGACAACTTGGACAAAGAAAAAAAAAATTAATTTTTCTGTAAATAGTACCGTATTTGTGAATAGTGCCGTATACATAAATAGTAACCCCGACATGAAAAGGAAAAAATTTCATAATAAAATTTATACCAATATTTCGGTGAAATGATATTAAAAGAAATAACATTATTTACAAAAAAAATATCCCTTACCTTAACAGGAGAGTAATTTTGACTGAAATATCGGATATTTTGTTGACTAATTCTTGCACCGTTACCCACACTCAAAATATACTTATACTCACAAAAAATACGCTTGATACTATAGAGAGAAAATTTTCTGATTCTGGTGTGATTTTTATTTCTTAACTAAGCACCCTATTTATAGGAAAATGCCAAAACACCAATGTTGACTTACATACCCTCAGTGGCTTTCTCAACACACCATTCTTTGAAAAACTAACCAGCCCACCACCTTTGAAATAATAAATTCAATCACATGCTTATAATATATATATATATATATATATATATATATATTAAAACATTTATAATTATTAAAAGAATTCCAATTTTATTTTTTTTCTCTTCCACCTCATTTTATTTTTATACCATAAAATAATATTATCATCTAAAATATAAAATTATACTATTATATTATCACATTATACTATTATAATGTAATATTATAATAATATATTTGAACAAATATTTTATTAGAGAAGATAAAATGTCAATTTTCAACAAATGTCTCATACTAAAGTTTCTTCCCTTTATATCATACTTGAATAAATATTTACTTATCAAATTTATCGACAATCAATTATTATTCATAATTAATATTATAGAATTACAATATTGACAACCAGATCGTTCTCAAGAAAGAGGGGGCTTTCCGATAAATATTTCTCCTTATTGGGGCGCAATTATATAACCTAACCCCTTTCCTCGACAGAACTTTCTAGACATTATCAATAATGTTATCCAATAATATCATTTCAATAATGTGTGACAATTATTGATTTAATAATGTGAAATACTGTCCATTGGTTACTGTGACAATTATTGCATCAATAATATAAAATATCAATGTAGCAATTATTGAATCAATAATATAAAATATTGAACAGTAATTACTGTAACAATTATTGAGTAAGTGACTTCTTACGTAAGAATCAATAATTAAAAAAAATACTATGCAATACCATGTACTATTGTGCAATAACGCGTATTACTGTTCTTTTATCACCAGGTATTTCAACAGTTTTAACGGTAAAAGTTTTGCCGTTATTTTTAGAAAACTTATTCTTGTCGTTTTCTTCATTCAACAGTTTTTCGTTATGGGGCCCACAGATGGCTGCGCCGTCGTATGAATATTTCCCGACAACAAGAATATTCCACGACCAAACAAATATTCCCCGACAACAATGAATATTTTATAATCACTTGCTTATTTTGTAAACTTTGCGCATATTACCCATAACTTACCACATTTATCAAATCAACCCCTTACTATTTCAAAATAATATATAGAGAAAATTCAATTTTATTCATAAAAAATTGGGGTCTTACATTGGATATAATTCATAATCAAATAGCTCTAAGAGTCCATCCTTATACAACTTGGATAATCTTGTTTCATTAATATGACCGAGTCTACAGTGCCACATATAGGTATAATTAACATCATCTTTTTTCTTTTTCTTAGTTTGTTCAATTTGAAATATATTTTCATGCAAGTCAAGTATGTAAAGCCCATTTCGCAAATTACCAACACCATATAAAATATTGTTATTATAAATAGAACAACTGTTGTTCTTTATTATAATGTCATATCCATCCATATCTAATACGGAAATAGAAATAATGTTTCTAATGATATTCAGAACAAAATAACAATTATTCAAATTAATGAACTTGCCCGTAGGCAGTGCTAAACAATAAGTGCCTACAGCTAATGCAGCAACCTTTGCTCCATTTTCCACTCGTAGAACAACCTCATTCTTGTTCAGCTTTCTTTTTCTGACCAGTCCCTGCATAGTATTACATATGTGAGAATCACAGCCGGTATCCAATACCCAAGTAGAATTTTGACTTTCTAAAAAATTAACCTTGATTAGGATTTAAAGCTTCTCCAAGCTTCTTCTGCTTTTGTTCTGCAAGGAAATTCTTGCAGTTCCTCTTCCACGGTCTCATTCACTTCGTTGTTAACGTTCTCAGCTGCCATTCTCAAATACTGCCATAAAACAAGGGTTAATTAAACAAATCAACATATCACATATTAACCCTATGCTCCGACTGACCAATTAAATACCACATAAGCTTAGGTAGGACACACTAGCGAATGATTTACTCGTCTCTCCCCTCCTAGTTCTATTCCCCGATCTCCGCCAGAGATCATATCCCTAAGCTCTGATACCAACTGTGACGCCCCCCAGAATAGGTCCATTCAACCCAACCCATTCTGAGTCGCCAAATACATGGTACAGAATTCAAATACAAACTTTATATCATACGATCGTGCAAAATACGACCACACAACTGTGAGTCTCAATACAAATATGTAGAAAATATTAAGATTCAAACTAAGTCCTCATTACAATTATTATCACACTATTTATCAGAAATAGTGAGGACTACTACTGCTCTAACTCGGACCATCACTCTGTCCCCCGACTAGTTTCCGCAACATTCTCATTTCCTGAAGAGGACAACAGATGAAAAGGGTGAGCTCAACTAGCTCAGTAAAGAATATTATGACTAAGATAATGGAAAATAAATTATCGTTAGTCTTCAATAAATCAGATAAAATATAATGGACAACCAACTTCAGATCAATATTCGCAGCGGAAATAACAGTTCATTAGAAGAATTAAGCAGAGAATAAAGTCTACTATCTTCTATGATTTAAAAGTCCATCATCAATATTTTATCCCTGTAACATCAATCAATATACATCTCGAATCAAATATTCATCTTTGTGATAGTAGTGTGCATACAAGCCAATCATGTATGATGATAAAGCACGTACTTTATAAACAATCTTATTTATTTATTAATAAAATATTCATTTCTTAAAGGCATTTAATTATCTACATGTTGCTGTTTTTATAATATGTAAATAACCCATAGTTTTAAGCAATGCTTTTAGAATCATGATGATGATCATGCTAATGAGATCTAAATTCTTAGAAAGTTTTAAAACTAAAAAAGTTCCCAATCGTGGGATTACTAAAAAGGGGATTAGTAAATCCAGATAGATTGGTACATATGTTGCTTGCTCATTGGATGAGGATGATTGATCTCATGATCATTTGTGTGGAGACACTAAAGCAAGTATGTAGGTGCTTATTGGAGAATAAGTTCACTGAACGTGATTCGCTATGGAACACCTAATGGAGATTTACTCGCCTGTCAATAGGAATTCCTAATGTGATAGTAGTACAAGTGATCCTTGGACTTGAGATCATCATAGTATCTTGTATATAACAAATTATACTTTGACTTATTCCTTAAGACCTTTTAAGGCATATATAGGGTATGCTTGGGTATAATGAGTTACATATGGAGATAATGAATGATCAATAAAGAATCTACCACCTCTAGTAAAAGAGGAGATATGTCCTATGTGATTCGTTAAATGATAACCCAGGAATCCTTGGCCAAGGTGAAATGAAATTAGAAAGGAGTTTCTAATTTGCATTATTTGGAGTTGTGCATTTTCTAATCGAAATACATATAATTAAATAAAATAAGACTTGACAGTAAATCCATGTCTTATATTTAATTGGGACATTGTATGGTGGAAGGATTGAATTGTATGGTAACTATTTACTCACAGGTTCTTTTTGATTAATGTTGAAATCTATATTATCTGGAAAGTCGTTGATCGCTAGGGAGGCTTATCCCTATTGTAGAATAAATATTATTTATTTAAATAGATTATTAGTTTAATTTATTTATTTAAATAAGATTAAAATTATTTTAATTGATTTATTCACAACCGGTTTAATACGGAGAACCTAAAGGGTCACACCATAAAAGGAAGAATAATTATTTAAGAAGGTAATGGCATAATCGTAATAATGCATTAAGTGTAATTAATTTAATCTATGGTGATAGAATAAATTAAATAGCTTAATATTTATTATTTAATATTTTGAAAATATTAAATATAAATTAATAAGAGGAGTCTTATTAATATTATTACAATTATTATTATTTTAATTTCTAAAGGAGTTTAGTAATTAATTTAATATTTAGTACTCTCATTTATTCCTAATAAGATTAGGAGACAAATTAATTAAATGAATTTAATTAATTATTCCCATGTGGTGGGAAGCCTAAATTAATTAAAGGAGTTTAATTAATTAAAAGAAATTCCATGTCTAATAGGATTAGAAGGGTTGACCAATATCTATATAAGAGGAGTCTTATAATAGATATTAGATGATGCAATTCCAATTGTTGGAGAGTACTCCTTTTCTATAGAGGATAGAAAACTAAGGTTTAGCCAAATACCCTCCTTCTTGATAATTCATCTTCCTTGGTGGATCACCTCTAGAGGCCAAACACTTGGGTGGCTAACATTGATCAAAGGAAAGAATCTAACCCGGAAATTCAAGGAGATCACGAAGAACAAGGAGTTGAACTAGTACCTGTGGAAGCTTCGTTCTACAAGGGTATGATTCCATAACTTCTTATTTATCGTTTTAAATTAATAATTTGCATAAAGGATGATCCGGGTAATGGTTTTGTAGAAATTTTTTAAACTCTGATATACCATGCTTCCGCTAATTTTTGCAATTTGATTGCGTCACAATTTCGTACAAACCCAACTCTTTGCACTACAGGCCAAAGATATTCATTTGTATCATCAGTAGTCATATTCATCTCAACACCTGTCATCTTTGCACTACAGGCCAAAGATATTCATCAAGTAATCATTCATCTTTGCTCTACAGGCCAAAGATATTCATCAAGTAATCATTCATCTTTGCTCTACAGGCCAAAGATATTCAGTTACATCACCTTTTAGGACTGAGAATGATGAAAAACATTTAAAAAAAACGAATTCAGTGAGATAAAAGACAAAGACTAAGGATTCGTATTTTAGTATATCCAATTCAAAAATACCTCGTAATAATCAATTATGGAGCAAAATTCAAGAATAGAGCTCAAAACTTGGATACAATCAAAGATAGTAACCTTAACAAGCAATTTGGACACATAGAAGAAAATTTAATTTTTTCGTGAATAGTGCCGTATACGTGAATAGTGCCGTATACGTGAATAGTAACCCCGACGGAAAAAGTAAGAATTTCAACATAAAATCCATGACAATATTTCTGTATAATGATATTGAAAAGAATAATATCATTTACGAAAGAAAATAACACCCCTTACCTCAAAAGAATAGTCCCTCTGACTGGAATATCGGATATAATACCGAAGAAAACTTGCACTGAATACTAATACTCAAAGTATTGAAATACTCACAAAAATACGCTCGATATTATAGAGAGAGAAAACTTCTGATTCTGGTGTGATTTTCAATTCTAACCTAAGCACCCTATTTATAGGAAAAGCTTAAGATGCCAAAGGAGACTAAATGAATAAAATATTATATATTTTTCAAAATTTCCGCCGCCTGGCGGCTAAAAAATTTTCCACCAAAAGTGGGGCCCGCCCATAAAAAAATATATATATTTTTCGAAACTTCAATAATTCATAACAAATAGCCCCTTCGTCAGAAAAATACAAATTCTATGTCCTTTCATAGGAAATTTAATTCTCTACAACTTTGCAGAAGAAAGTTTTTCCAAATTCCAAACATAAATTATCCGAAATCCATAAACAGATGATTTCTCACACCAAAATATTGATAAAAACTCACCAGCGCCAATTCCTTCTTTAATATCCACAAAATAAATATTTTCTTATCATATAAATCAATAATTAATTATTCATAAATAATATTATAGAACTACAATATTAACAACCAGGTCGTTCCCAGGACAGAGGGGGCCTTCCGATAAGGACTTCTCCTTACTGGCGCGCAATTAAATAACCCCTCCTAGACAGAACTTCCTTAGACATTGTCAATAATGCTATCTAATAATATTATTCAAATAATATGAATTATTGAGTTGATAACGTGAAATACTATGCAACGATAATTATTGAATCAATACTACAAAATATCAACTGTAGCCATTATTGAATCAATCATATAAAAATAGCAACGTAGCAATTATTGAGTCAATAAAATATCAATGCAGCAATTATTGAGTCAATAATATAAAATATCAACGTAGCAATTATTGAGTCAATAATATAAAATATTGAACAGTAATTACTGTAACAATAATTGAGTAATGGCTTCTCACGTAAGACTCAATAATTCGAAATACTGTGCAATACCGTGTGCTACTATGCAACACCGTGTATCACTGTATTTTAACCACCGGGTATTTCAACAGTACTAACAGTAATAACCACGCCGTTATCTTGTAAAAAAGTTATTTCTGTCGCTTTCTATATCCGACAGTTATTCCGTTGTGGGGGCCCACAAATAGCTGCGCCGTCGTACGAATATTCCCCGACAACAAGAATATTCCACGACCAAACGAATATTCCCCGACAACAAGAATATTTTATAACCACTTGCTCATTTTAAAAATGTTTGCACATTTCACCCATAACTTTCATATTTATCAAAACAACACCTTACTGTTTTGAAATAATATATAAAGAAAACTAAATCTTTATTCATAAAAGTTGGGGTCTTACAACCTCCCCTCCTTATGAAATTTCATCATCGAAATTGACGTACGTACCTGGTATGTCGAAAAGGTGAGGATACCTCGCTTTCATTTCCGATTCCAACTCCCAGGTCATTTCCTCAATAGCCTGGTTTCTCCACAAAACTTTAACTTGAGGTATAATTTTTGAGCGTAAGACATGCTCCTTCCTATCCAAGCTTTTGACAGGTACCTCCTCGTACGTTAAATCTTCGGCTATCTCGTCTGGTTCTAACTCAATAATGCGGTTTGGATCCTTCACATATTTACGTAACACGGATATGTGAAACACGTTATGAACACGAGACATGCTTGGAGGTAAAGCGAGTCTATAGGCCACATTTCCTATTCGGTCAAGAATTTCAAATGGACCAATGAATCATGGGTTGAGCTTTCCTCTCTTCCCAAACCTCGTAACTCCCTTCCATGGAGCAATACGTAATAACACATGGTCTCCAACATTAAATTCCACGTCCTTTCGATGAAGATCCGCATAACTCTTTTGTCGATCTTGTGCTGTTTGTATACATTGTCGGATTATTTGGATCTTTTCCGTAGTCATACGTACTAACTCCGGTCCCAATAATGTTGTTTCACCCACCTCGTTCCAACATACTGGAGAGCGACACTTTCTCCCATACAATGCCTCGAATGGAGCCACGCCTATACTTGCCTGATAACTGTTGTTGTAGGAGAATTCCACCAATGGTAAATACTTATCCCAACTCCCTTTGAAGTCTAGAACACAGAGTCTCAATAGATCTTCAAGAGTTTGGATAGTCCTTTCCGATTGTCCGTCTGTTTGAGGATGATAAGCCGAACTGAATCGTAAATCCGTGCCCATAGCTGTGACGCCCCCAAATTCCAGGACCGCCACTTGGTCTCTCGAATTCGGTTCATCACGTGCTCATGGTATTACATCACAATAATAATAATTAAATATCATACGATCACAGCGGAAAATCTATTTTAGAATAATTTACAATGATTTATTATAATTATTCCCCCAAGTCTCGCAACCTACAGTACTTAATAGATTACATAATAATATCAGTTAACGACTTATTACATAATCTAACTTAAGCTTAAACATAATCAAATCCAGTCTTACTACATCATCTTCATACAATATTAATATATTTAAAACATAACAGACATAAGCTAGTTGGTAGCTTTGCCCTTGCCCTTATCAACGCCCGAAGGTTCACCATGCTCTGCCTTAACTGAAATGTTTTAAGGAAAGCAAGAATGAGCACAAATTGCCCAGCAAGTAATATACAATAAGGGTGAGTAATAAGATTCTCAATTCTCGAAAGGGTATAACAAGATTTGATAGTTCAAGAATAACAAGAATATCAATAGTTCTCAATATCAGTCGCTAAGGACAGGATAATATCAATATGATTCAATAATAAGTCAATTCAAGATTTCAAATAATTGAATACTGAGTAGTCACTACGGACTATGAACTTCTACTAGAATTGACAGTAATAAACTGAAAATCCAACAAAAACAGGTACAACAGGTGATCAGCCTAAAGTACCCTTGTTATGCATAACAATCAACCATACTCAAGTGTGCACGTCGGTTCTCCGACAATTATATATTCCCTTCAAAGAAGGTTGTTCTTCTCAGTCAAATACAAGATCCCGCACCAATCAATTAGTTTGGGTCGCTTTTCAATAATATAAGTCTAGCCGAATCAAATGGCATAGACACTTTCACAATATTCAAGAACAATACTAAGTTCAACATGAATAATAGCTTTAATGAAATAAGAGTTCAAGTATGCTAATTCGATTCAACCGATTAAATAGGAAACTAGTTCGCAATACACAAGATAGGATACTTGCATAGTAAAAGAGTATAAGTTAGGAAACCTTCACAATCATAGATTTCCTTGCATAAAGTAAATGCGTCGGTTAGGATACTTGCACTTTAAAAGAGTGTAAGTAAGAGAACTTGCCTTTAGCGTAGTTTATCCACGAAAAGCAAATCAACACTTTCGAATTCCTATCGTAATACAGTTACGTATATATATGATATTCATTAGTCATATAATTTAACTTCACATTTTCTCTTTGAATATACGATCAACACATAAGCTAAGTTTTACCTAGCTACACAGTTATATAGAATATAATTTCTATCCTTAACGTTCCTTCTTTAGAGTTTAAACGCATTCTCATATTATATAAGATCTCAACAATTAGCAAACATGCTTGCATATTATTAATATCTCATAAGACCACAATCAATACTAAATATATTTCATTTTAGCAAGTTACGGCATCTCCTTAAGTTAACCGTCAAAATCGGGTTCAAGTAACATCATATAATATCACGTAGCATGTATTCATATTTAAAGGATACTTTACATGCTTGTATAACTTTTCCAAATCCAATCGTACATGGTATAGGTTCTTAAGTTAATACTTAAAGCCATTCAAGGACACGAACTCATATGGTCTAACATGGTCGCTTTTAAACACATAAGATATTCATATAACTTGTATTAGTCATGCTCATGAGTACTCGTATTGCATATATGTAGCTAGCATTGTTATTATCTTGAAAACATGCTTTGTTCATGCTAAACTTTAATCATGGCAACTAATCATGGTATATATACATGCATGACACATGAATGAGTCTAAGAGTACTATCACATGTGTTCATAAATGTCAAATTCTAATTCTCGTCATAACATACCAACGTTCACGTTCAAAGCTTATACTTTGTTAGTATAGTTCATTAATAAGGTCTATCATGTTCATGCTTCCTTATGAAACCCATATACACAAGTTAACATGCTTTTCATGTATTTCAAGGCCCTATAAACATGCTCGAAAAGTCAGAATGTATACATGGTCTTTACATGTCAATATCAACCTTCAAAACTTGTATTTTTGTTAGAAAGGTGCACTAGTTGGGTTCACATGTCCATATTATATCACGGAACCTATATACATAAGTTAGTATGCATTTCATGTGTCTCTAGGTCATACTAACATGTCTCGAAAGTCAGAATATTAACATGCTTCATATATGTTAACGTCGTTCATGAAACTTTAAGTTCGTTTTCAAACTATATGTCGTTTGGTTAACCATGCATGCTAATATACTAAAACATGCTCACATTGCCTCATTAGGTTTATATATAAGTATTAATCATGCTTTCATGCTTGTTTAAACAAAAATCAAACAATTAGTTCATAACAGTTTTGTTGCAGAATGCAGAAAAACTGAACACAGAGGCTGGCGCTGCGGCGCGGCACAGCAGCTCACTACTGGCGCTGCGGCGCGAGTGGCGCTGCGTGCGGCGCTACGGCGCGGGCTGCGGCGCGAGTGGCGCTGCGGCGCGGGCTGCGGCGCTGCGGCGTCGAGGCAGTTTTCTGCAGTTCAGACTGCAGCGAAATCCGACCAAAAACCTCCCATTTCATCGATTTCAACATACCCAAATGCTATTAGACTTGTTTAACTTACTAACACGTACATATATGCTTATATAATAGTCAATAGCAATTATCAATTCCCAATTTCATGAACACCAACCAATTTCACGATATTTGATGTTTTTACAGAAATCTCAGAAATGGAAACACCAAAAATGAAATTGAAGAGCAATGAAGCATATATAGTAATTCTAATCACATATATAAGTCCTTTAAACAACTAATTATTATTCTCATTTCACAAAACCATAACTTCCAACTGAAATCAAGAATTCACGAATAGAAATTTTGACAGAAAATGACAATGAAGATACGAAGAGGATTTATACCTCTGTAAATGATTTAAGCTTGCTGCTATCTCAATAACACTGATATATATATATATGCTCTCTAGTCTCACTTAGCCAAAATGCTCAGCAAAAGAAATGTGAAGGAGATGAGGCTATATTTATAGAACTCCCATTATACAGACAAAGCAATTGTATCCCATATCAAACTAACGGATTATAGGAATGCATGAAGGTTATCAAAGGGTAGGTAATTAGTGGTTGGATTCATCATGAATCCCACTCCCTCCACAATCATGAGCTATGAAATGCTAGTTGCTGAGTTTGGGGAGAAGAAGAAGGAATAGGCCTTAGCTGTATGTCAAGCACGTGAAGAGCAAATGGGACACTTAAAATGAGACAATTGATTTAACTCCTCAGCATTTGCAAATACTACACTTGTATATACACACCATATACATATGTTATATATATATGTACTCTTAGGTTATAATTTAAATCACAATGTACTTCACATAATGTAATAAGTGTAATTTACACACATATAATCCAGGTACGTTTATCTTACTGATATAATACCATCGGATACTACCACATTACATTATATCATATATTATTAAATTGTATTACTCAACAATTATTTATAATAGATCCATGATACATTATTTTAATGTATATCCACACATCATTTGTCACTTACACATATCATAACATATAGTTACTATACATTTAATTCGCATGCTTGCACATATAATTTCTCATCTTATAATTTGAATATTAATTAATAATATACACATATCCTACATCCATCAATATAATTGTTAACCTCCATAACAATTTAATTAACCCTTATATGATTAATTATCACTTTGATATAAATCTTATTGTATTTATAAACACGTTGCTCATTATTATTAAGTTTCTTGCAATAATAATAATCACATATTGTTAGTCGATCCTCATTAGTATTTTATAACAGTTAATTAATATTCTTCGATTAACAATTAATATAGATTAATTGTTCGCTTAAATTAATATAATCCTTCTTATATTACGCCACTGTGCCACACAAGGCAATCAACGAGTTTATCACAAACTCCACCAATTTCTCAATTATTATAATTATTCAATTATATATAATTGAATTAATTCATCTCATAACACAAAATCATTTATATTCAAATAAATTCTCATTTCCATTAATATATTTATTTAATAATATATGGAAATTCTCGGGTATTACATCCTCCCCCCCTTATAAAAATTCCGTCCCGGAATTGCTACAAGGTTACACAAATAGATGGGGATAGTCCCTCATCATCCTATCTTCTAACTCCCACGTTGCCTCCTCGACATCGTGGTTACGCCAAAGTACTTTTACAGATGAAATAACTTTATTTCTCAAAGTTTGTTCTTTCCTATCTAATATTTGGACAGGAATTTCTTCATACGCCAAGTTCTTCTCCACTTGAATGGGCTCGTAAGAAATCACGTGCTTGTAGTCGGCCTTGTACGGTCGCAACACGGAAATGTGGAACACGTTGTGGATATGCTCCAGTTCGGGTGGCAACGCAACTTTGTATGCCACTTCGCCCACTCGCTTCAGTATCTCGAACGGTCCTATGAATCTTGGACTCAATTTTCCTTTCTTGCCGAAACGGATTTTTCCCTTCCATGGAGATACCTTTAAGAATACGAAACTGCCGACTTTGAAGTCTCGGTCCTGCCGATGCAAATCTGCGTATTTCTTCTGGCGATCTTGAGCTGCTACAAGTCTGGCTCTTATCACTGTCACCACGTCTGCGGTTTGTTGAACTAACTCTGGTCCGAGTATTCGTCGTTCTCCGACTTCGTCCCAACATAACGGCGTTCTGCACTTTCTCCCGTAAAGAGCTTCGTACGGTGGCATGCCAATACTCGCATGGTAGCTATTATTATATGCGAATTCTACTAAGGGTAGGTGGTCGTCCCAATTTCCCTTAAAATCCATCACGCAAGTCCTAAGCATGTCTTCTAGCGTTTGTATTGTTCGCTCACTTTGTCCGTCTGTTTGAGGATGATAAGCTGTACTCAACCTCAACTGCGTTCCCATTCTTTCTTGCAAACTCTTCCAAAAATTGGACGTGAAGCGCGGATCTCGATCAGAGACAATTGACACCGGCACTCCATGTCGTGAAATAATTTCTTTTACATATAGGCTTGCTAATTGGTTCAAACTGTAGCGGATCCTTGATTGGTAGAAAGTGTGCGGTCTTCGTTAGTCGATCCACGATAACCCAAATAGCATCATAACCTTTCTGTGTAACTGGAAGTCCTACCACGAAGTCCATGGTAATATGCTCCCATTTCCACTCTGGTATTTCTAATGGTTGTAGTAAACCACTTGGCCGCTGATGTTCTGCTTTAACGCGTTGGCAAGTCAAGCATTTACTGACGCACTCTGCGACTTCCCGTTTCAAATTAGGCCACCAAAAATGTTGCCTTAGATCTCGGTACATCTTTGTGCCTCCCGGATGAACGGAATATGTCGTATTGTGTGCCTCGTGCAAAATCTCTTCCCTCAACTCAGTTACCGCTGGTACCCACACTCTCCCTTCAAATCTCAAAATACCGTCTTTATCCATTCGAAATTTTTCTCCCTCACTTTCTGTGATCCTCTTTCGGATTTTCTCACACTCTTCATCCTTTTCCTGAGCTTCCTTTACTCTATTCAACAACGTCGGACAAGCTTCCATTACAATTAACTTCTCACCAGACTTTTCTGGTCCTTTTACTTCTATCTCCAATTTCTCCATCTCTCTTATCAACTCTTCCTGAGTCGTCAAATTAAACAACTTCTCCCTTCCTTTCCTGCTCAGAGCGTCGGCAACCACATTTGCCTTTCCCGGGTGATAAAGAATATCGCAGTCATAGTCTTTGATTAATTCTAACCACCTTCTCTGTCGCATGTTTAACTCCTTCTGTGTGAAGATATATTTCAGACTTTTGTGGTCCGTGTATATCTCACATTTTTCTCCGTATAGATAATGCCTCCATATCTTTAACGCAAAAACTACTGCCGCTAACTCTAAGTCGTGAGTAGGGTATCGTTTTTCGTAATCCTTTAATTGTCGTGATGCATATGCAATGACCTTGCCATGTTGCATGAGCACACAGCCAAGCCCCTTGTGCGATGCATCACTATACACCACAAAATTTCCCGCATCATCTGGTAATGATAATACAGGTGCTTCGCTCAATCTCCTTTTCAGTTCTTGAAGACTTTCTTCGCATTTGTCGGTCCATACAAATTTCACCGTCTTTCTAGTCAAATTGGTCAGCGGGGTTGCTATCTTAGAAAAATCTTGGATGAATCTTCGATAGTACCCAGCTAACCCTAGAAAGCTTCTCACCTCCGTCGGTGTTCTCGGTTGTTCCCAATTACTTACTGCTTCAACCTTCGCAGGGTCTACAGAGATTCCATTCTTATCCACCACGTGGCCTAAGAATTGAACCTTCTCCATCCAAAATTCGCACTTAGAAAATTTTGCATACATCTTCTCCTTCCTTAGCGCCTCCAAAACAATCTTCAGATGTTCGGCGTGTTCTTCCTCTGTCTTTGAGTAGATCAAAATGTCGTCGATAAAAACCACTACAAATTTATCCAAGTATGGCTTGAAAACTCGGTTCATCAAGTCCATAAATGCTGCCGGAGCATTAGTCAATCCGAATGACATTACCAAAAACTCGTAGTGTCCATAACGGGTTCGAAACGCAGTCTTTGGTATGTCCTCATCCCGTACCTTCAGTTGATGATATCCTGTTCGTAGGTCGATCTTCGAGAAACACTTTGCTCCCTTCAGTTGATCAAATAAGTCGTCTATCCTCGGTAACGGATATCGGTTCTTGATCGTTACTCTATTCAATTCTCGATAATCGATACAGAGCCTCATCGATCCGTCCTTCTTCTTAACGAATAGTACTGGTGCTCCCCAAGGAGAAACACTCGGTCGAATGTAACCCTTATCCAATAATTCTTGCAATTGCATCATTAATTCCTTCATTTCTACTGGCGCCATACGATATGGAGCTTTCGAAATCGGTGCCGTTCCCGGTGCTAAGTCTATTACGAATTCGATTTCTCTGTCTGGCGGAAGACCAGGCAGATCGTCCGGAAACACATCTTGGAATTCATTAACTACGTATATATCCTTAATTTCTACTCCCTTCTTCCGAGTATCAACGATGTAAGCTAAATATCCTCCACATCCTTTCCTTAACAATTTCTTGGCCTGCATCATCGTAACGCAACACGATTGCTTAAGCGATGAGCTACCATAAAACACTACCTTAGACTTACTCGGAGTCTGAAGGTTCACACATTTGTTCTGACAGTCAATTATCGCAGCATGGTTATACAACCAATCCATTCCCAGTATTACGTCAAATTCTCCCAGTCTAATAGGAATCAAGTCTACGCTCAGTTCATGTTTACTAATATTTGCGCGACAATTTCGATAAACGTATTCTACAGGGATCACTTCCTTATTAGCAACTTCTATGATCAAAGGATTTTCTAATAGTTCTCGAGGTTTACTAAGTCTACTAGCAAATTCTTCAGATACAAAAGAACAGGTGGCACCCGAATCAAATAATACATAAGCATTTATATCATTGATTGGGATTATACCTGACACCACATCCTTCGCAGCCACTGCGTCTTGGACGGTCATGTTAAAAGTTCTGGCGGTTGGGCGGTTGGATTGTGCCGGTCCACCGATCATCAGCTTGTTGCCTCCTTGCTGATTACTACCCCCGCCACTTCCCTTCTTTGGGCAGTCCTTAATTCGGTGCTCCGTCGAGCCACAAGCAAAGCATCCTTGTATCTTCTTCGGTTTCAAACAGTTAGGCGAGATGTGCCCTTCCTGTCCGCAGTTGTAGCAAGTGCCACGTCCCTTCCAGCACTCGCCCTGGTGATTCTTCCCACACTTCGGGCATCCTTCAGCCCTCTTCTTGAAACCTCCACGAAAATTCCCTGATTGATTATTGTTGTTTTTGTTGTTGTTATTATTCTCCCACTTTCTCTTTCCCAAGTTGCTTCCTCCGCTACTACTTCCTCCCGTACGATTCTCTCCTCCAGTATTCTTTCCTTTCTTTTCTTTGTTATACTGACTTAAGGCCTCACTGCCGCCTTCCGCAATGATTGCCTTCTCCAGTAATGTTGCAAAGGAATCAATTTGAAGAACTGATACCTTATTGAACAGCCATGGCTTCAACCCTTGTTCAAAGCGTCTAGCCTTCCTCTCTTCATCACCAACTTGGTGCTCCGCAAATCGCGCCTAGTTCGTTAAACCTAGCCGCGTATTGCGCCACCGTCATCTCACCTTGTTTTAACTCTAGGAATTTCACCTCCATCCTATTCTTCATACTTTTGGAAAGTAATTTTCGAAGAACAGTGTCTTAAACTTATCCCAAGCTATTATCCCTTCTCCAGCTCTTTGTTGATTAGCCTCCCACCAGTAGTTCGCTTCTCCCCTCATCATGTACGTGGCAAACACCGTCTTCTGATCTTCGCCTACGCTAGCTATAGTGAAAGCTTTTTCGATCTCTTTGATCCACGTTTGTGCGATGATTGGGTCGGTAGTTCCCTCGAACTCCGGGGGTCCTACACTCTTAAAGTCTTTAAAGGTTGTTACTGGCACAGTTTGAGGGTTCGGGCGAACGGGTTCATTGTTCCTTCCCCTTAAGGCTTCTCCTAACAAGTCTACCAGTTTCTGGATCGGGTCTACTTGTTCTCTCTCATTGTTAACAGATTCTTCGGGTGCTGTCAATCTACGTCTGGGCGGCATTATCTGCATCACAAGTTTTCATTTTATTATTATTCAAGTATATTACTTAAGTATTTCTTTTAATACTAAAAGAATAAATTTATAACACGTTTCTAAAATCAACTCCATTTATATTCATATGCCATTTCATTTCATTACATGATTTCCCCAGCATACTGCTATAAATGTTATCACATATATCCCCTAATATCACAAAAGACGGGGAATATACCAACCTACTACCATACTACCCCTCTAACAAAAGCTAACTCGGGGTTTACATCATCATCCCACATCTTACACAAAAGATCGGGATTACAACATAGTATATACAATACATAAAGACACAACTAGTACTACCACTAGACTGACTAAGGAAATCTCATCCCATCATCCCGCGCTCCACTGCGCTCTTGTACTCCAACTGTGCTATATACGCAACCAGCTCTCGGCTCAAGGTATGTAGAGTCTGTCCCTGTTCTGCCGGGTAGTGGTACACACCATCAATCACCCTTTCAAAAGCTGAACGGAACACATACCCCATCTTGTTCATCTTTCTCTTCTTGCACCTGACCTCGTCCTCAAGGTCGTCGGCTCTCTCATTAGACGCTTCCCACTTCTCCTCGAAGTGTAACCTATCCATCACCTCCAACTCTAGCTGAGTACGGAGTGCCTCTTTCTCAGTCTTCTCACTCAGCTCCCTCTGCTCAACCTCTTCTAGCTTCTCTGCCAAATCTACATTCCTAGCCACTGACCTGTGAAATAGAGTCCCCATCTGGATCCCTGCCTCCCTACGGTAGGCAATCTCCACCTCTAACTCTTGCATAGCCAGCTTCCTCTGGTGGTCCTCGTCCCTCAGCTTCTGGAACTCAGACTCTCTCTCGTGGGCCTCTGCCTCCAGCTCCTGAACTCTACAGTCTAACTCTAGAATACGCTCCTCGTACTCGCCTAACATCTGTTCCTCTATAGTAGCCTCATCAGAGTCCTCTACTGGCTCATCCTCCATCGGCTCCTCCTCTGGATCAGTCTCTATCTCAATCTCGATCTCATCCTCGTCATCAAACTCGGATGGTGCAACTGCCTGCACTGGTGTAGCCTCTAGAGGTGCCTCGTATACTACGTGTATATCCCTGGGCTCCTCCTCTACAACTCTACTAGGTACCCCTGTGTCTGTCATCCTACACTCACAAACACAAGACAAGAAATAGCATCTCCATTAGAATGTTAAACAAAATATAAGTTCATTGTATAGAATGAAGTTACATTTCATAACAGACTAAGTCTCTCAAGGAAAACTCTACATGAGTTTTATCTCCTTCCTAACTTCTAAGTTCGCCTAAGCTTATAGTCTAAGGACACTCGTTCCTAAGGTTTATAACTACAGCTCTGATACCAACCTGTGACGCCCCCAAATTCCAGGACCGCCACTTGGTCTCTCGAATTCGGTTCATCACGTGCTCATGGTAATACATCACAATAATAATAATTAAATATCATACGATCACAGCGGAAAATCTATTTTAGAATAATTTACAATGATTTATTATAATTATTCCCCCAAGTCTCGCAACCTACAGTACTTAATAGATTACCTAATAATATCAGTTAACGACTTATTACATAATCTAACTTAAGCTTAAACATAATCAAATCCAGTCTTACTACATCATCTTCATACAATATTAATATATTTAAAACATAACAGACATAAGCTAGTTGGTAGCTTTGCCCTTGCCCTTATCAACGCCCGAAGGTTCACCATGCTCTGCCTTAACTGAAATGTTTTAAGGAAAGCAAGAATGAGCACAAATTGCCCAGCAAGTAATATACAATAAGGGTGAGTAATAAGATTCTCAATTCTCGAAAGGGTATAACAAGATTTGATAGTTCAAGAATAACAAGAATATCAATAGTTCTCAATATCAGTCGCTAAGGACAGGATAATATCAATATGATTCAATAATAAGTCAATTCAAGATTTCAAATAATTGAATACTGAGTAGTCACTACGGACTATGAACTTCTACTAGAATTGACAGTAATAAACTGAAAATCCAACAAAAACAGGTACAACAGGTGATCAGCCTAAAGTACCCTTGTTATGCATAACAATCAACCATACTCAAGTGTGCACGTCGGTTCTCCGACAATTATATATTCCCTTCAAAGAAGGTTGTTCTTCTCAGTCAAATACAAGATCCCGCACCAATCAATTAGTTTGGGTCGCTTTTCAATAATATAAGTCTAGCCGAATCAAATGGCATAGACACTTTCACAATATTCAAGAACAATACTAAGTTCAACATGAATAATAGCTTTAATGAAATAAGAGTTCAAGTATGCTAATTCGATTCAACCGATTAAATAGGAAACTAGTTCGCAATACACAAGATAGGATACTTGCATAGTAAAAGAGTATAAGTTAGGAAACCTTCACAATCATAGATTTCCTTGCATAAAGTAAATGCGTCGGTTAGGATACTTGCACTTTAAAAGAGTGTAAGTAAGAGAACTTGCCTTTAGCGTAGTTTATCCACGAAAAGCAAATCAACACTTTCGAATTCCTATCGTAATACAGTTACGTATATATATGATATTCATTAGTCATATAATTTAACTTCACATTTTCTCTTTGAATATACGATCAACACATAAGCTAAGTTTTACCTAGCTACACAGTTATATAGAATATAATTTCTATCCTTAACGTTCCTTCTTTAGAGTTTAAACGCATTCTCATATTATATAAGATCTCAACAATTAGCAAACATGCTTGCATATTATTAATATCTCATAAGACCACAATCAATACTAAATATATTTCATTTTAGCAAGTTACGGCATCTCCTTAAGTTAACCGTCAAAATCGGGTTCAAGTAACATCATATAATATCACGTAGCATGTATTCATATTTAAAGGATACTTTACATGCTTGTATAACTTTTCCAAATCCAATCGTACATGGTATAGGTTCTTAAGTTAATACTTAAAGCCATTCAAGGACACGAACTCATATGGTCTAACATGGTCGCTTTTAAACACATAAGATATTCATATAACTTGTATTAGTCATGCTCATGAGTACTCGTATTGCATATATGTAGCTAGCATTGTTATTATCTTGAAAACATGCTTTGTTCATGCTAAACTTTAATCATGGCAACTAATCATGGTATATATACATGCATGACACATGAATGAGTCTAAGAGTACTATCACATGTGTTCATAAATGTCAAATTCTAATTCTCGTCATAACATACCAACGTTCACGTTCAAAGCTTATACTTTGTTAGTATAGTTCATTAATAAGGTCTATCATGTTCATGCTTCCTTATGAAACCCATATACACAAGTTAACATGCTTTTCATGTATTTCAAGGCCCTATAAACATGCTCGAAAAGTCAGAATGTATACATGGTCTTTACATGTCAATATCAACCTTCAAAACTTGTATTTTTGTTAGAAAGGTGCACTAGTTGGGTTCACATGTCCATATTATATCACGGAACCTATATACATAAGTTAGTATGCATTTCATGTGTTTCTAGGTCATACTAACATGTCTCGAAAGTCAGAATATTAACATGCTTCATATATGTTAACGTCGTTCATGAAACTTTAAGTTCGTTTTCAAACTATATGTCGTTTGGTTAACCATGCATGCTAATATACTAAAACATGCTCACATTGCCTCATTAGGTTTATATATAAGTATTAATCATGCTTTCATGCTTGTTTAAACAAAAATCAAACAATTAGTTCATAACAGTTTTGTTGCAGAATGCAGAAAAACTGAACACAGAGGCTGGCGCTGCGGCGCGGCACAGCAGCTCACTACTGGCGCTGCGGCGCGAGTGGCGCTGCGTGCGGCGCTGCGGCGCGGGCTGCGGCGCGAGTGGCGCTGCGGCGCGGGCTGCGGCGCTGCGGCGTCGAGGCAGTTTTCTGCAGTTCAGACTGCAGCGAAATCCGACCAAAAACCTCCCATTTCATCGATTTCAACATACCCAAATGCTATTAGACTTGTTTAACTTACTAACACGTACATATATGCTTATATAATAGTCAATAGCAATTATCAATTCCCAATTTCATGAACACCAACCAATTTCACGATATTTGATGTTTTTACAGAAATCTCAGAAATGGAAACACCAAAAATGAAATTGAAGAGCAATGAAGCATATATAGTAATTCTAATCACATATATAAGTCCTTTAAACAACTAATTATTATTCTCAATTCACAAAACCATAACTTCCAACTGAAATCAAGAATTCACGAATAGAAATTTTGACAGAAAATGACAATGAAGATACGAAGAGGATTTATACCTCTGTAAATGATTTAAGCTTGCTGCTATCTCAATAACACTGATATATATATATATATGCTCTCTAGTCTCACTTAGCCAAAATGCTCAGCAAAAGAAATGTGAAGGAGATGAGGCTATATTTATAGAACTCCCATTATACAGACAAAGCAATTGTATCCCATATCAAACTAACGGATTATAGGAATGCATGAAGGTTATCAAAGGGTAGGTAATTAGTGGTTGGATTCATCATGAATCCCACTCCCTCCACAATCATGAGCTATGAAATGCTAGTTGCTGAGTTTGGGGAGAAGAAGAAGGAATAGGCCTTAGCTGTATGTCAAGCACGTGAAGAGCAAATGGGACACTTAAAATGAGACAATTGATTTAACTCCTCAGCATTTGCAAATACTACACTTGTATATACACACCATATACATATGTTATATATATATGTACTCTTAGGTTATAATTTAAATCACAATGTACTTCACATAATGTAATAAGTGTAATTTACACACATATAATCCAGGTACGTTTATCTTACTGATATAATACCATCGGATACTACCACATTACATTATATCATATATTATTAAATTGTATTACTCAACAATTATTTATAATAGATCCATGATACATTATTTTAATGTATATCCACACATCATTTGTCACCTACACATATCATAACATATAGTTACTATACATTTAATTCGCATGCTTGCACATATAATTTCTCATCTTATAATTTGAATATTAATTAATAATATACACATATCCTACATCCATCAATATAATTGTTAACCTCCATAACAATTTAATTAACCCTTATATGATTAATTATCACTTTGATATAAATCTTATTGTATTTATAAACACGTTGCTCATTATTATTAAGTTTCTTGCAATAATAATAATCACATATTGTTAATCGATCCTCATTAGTATTTTATAACAGTTAATTAATATTCTTCGATTAACAATTAATATAGATTAATTGTTCACTTAAATTAATATAATCCTTCTTATATTACGCCACTGTGCCACACAAGGCAATCAACGAGTTTATCACAAACTCCACCAATTTCTCAATTATTATAATTATTCAATTATATATAATTGAATTAATTCATCTCATAACACAAAATCATTTATATTCAAATAAATTCTCATTTCCATTAATATATTTATTTAATAATATATGGAAATTCTCGGGTATTACACTATCAATCATATTTGATTCCAATAAACAACTTCAGTATCACAATAAAACTCGATGGATATCCTCAATCCATCACCTACAAACTCTACTTGAGTTTTCTACTAAGGTTATAACTTAGGTTTCGCATTCCTAACATTTATAACCTAAAGCTTTGATACCAACCTATGACACCCCCGAATCCGGGTCCTCTGACCCCTGTCCGGTCGTCACGATACAATACAAACATACACCTCTAAACAACATACGATATCTAAATGCGGAATATAATAAACGTACATCGTTCATTCAAAAGGTGTTACTAGTCCCAAGACTCGATAACCTTAAAACAGTCATACAAACATACCCTAGAATAGTCATTAGGGTTCATATTACATAACAGAAATTTAATAAAACATAAAGATAAAGTCTACTCCTTGCAAACTAATCCTACATCTTCCCTTTACCCTTGTCCTTCCCTGAAGTCTCGGGCTTAACTTCAATATAAGTCATGATATAGTAAGAATGAGCAACAAGTTTGCTCAACAAGTTGAAATACAACAATAAAGGATATATCATGATGAATAGAAAATATCTGACAATGAATTCAACAATATAAATATTGGAAGCAAGAATAATGATTGCTTTTAGAATAACTGATAGTGAAGTAGACTTCGAACTATAAAACTCCAACGGAATCAATAGCTGATTGACCCTTTGGTTACTGGCTATAGAATAGTACTTGAGGGGATCAACCTCGCGTACGCCATGTATATGCATAACATTCAACTCTATTGTTTATATCTTATATTAGATACCTGGGGTACTCCCCTATATATAAGGGGTGTTCTTTTCAGTCTAAGAATCCATACCATCAATTGGTCTGGATAGCTTTTATAAAACTTCATACAATTGTCTGACCGAACAAGGGTTCAGACTCTATCTGGCACCATTCAAGAATTTTAGAACTTTTAAATAAGGTACAAGTCCAAGACTGTACGAACTCAAGTGCACCAAGTGCGAATAACAATAATATCGATGTGGAATTATTGTAAAGTAATTAAACCACCTAATAGCATGCTTGGAAATAAAGTTCAAGCTTTAAATAATTAACCGTCAATACGATAGTAACCTGCTCAATATAATATGAGAAGGATAGGAACTTGCACAATAAAGAGTGTAAGGGAACTTGCATTCAAATCAAGTGAAGTTAAGAAACTCGCTTACACGATTCATTGAATAAAGTAGTGCAAGAATTTAGGATACTTGCCTGTTTGTTCAGCTACGAATAAGTTCTAGCTTTAATTAAATCTCGTTGAAATAACCTAACATTAATAAGTCGGTACTCCAATTAGCATGTGTAAACTAATACGAGTATACACTTACAAGAATCTAATCATCATATAATTTTTTTTATGTAATTCACGTAAGTCAATCACTTTGACTGGGTCTATAAACAATTAACTCTATCCTTGATTTAATAGTGCTAGAATATCTAGTTTCTATACAGCAACATAGGTTTGAACATTTAGCATTTCAAGTAATCATGCTTCAAGAATATACTTTCAAGTTTAAATCCTAGCATGCTCGCCCTATTTAATTCAAAATCATATGTCTTCATACCGGTAATTCACATACCTTAAGTAAATCAATTCCATGTTACGAGGGTTAGTTATTTAGTCATATTGCCACATCACGGACTAACCATACTTAGTAAGCATGCTTGTGCGTATATTACTCATATATATACTTAAATTACAAAGGTTATGCCTTAAAAATTTATTTTTTATAAATATGCGTGCACATGCAAAACTCAGGTATCAACAAATGGGGTTGGCATAATGAACTCTAATATACATGCTTGCATGATCAATATGCAATCCACATGGTGATTGATGATATAATCTTTCACGTTCTAAGCTTTTTGTTGAAAAATCACACTAAGTTAATAAAGGCATCATAGTACATGTTAAGTGTCTTGTGATCATAACTCACATGTCTTTAAACACATAACTAAGTCACATCAACGTTCTCATACGGTTAGAATCTAAAAGATAAAAGTCTTGGTCAAGTTCCCTTTGAAAGTCTTAAGTTTTCCCCTTTGAAAACCTTTGAATCTTTCAATAGTGTATGCTAGTGTGTGTACCCACTTTAGACTCGCATTTTATGTTAATATAGATCATACGATTATGCTGTCCAAAATCAGAATATACATATGTTACGTACATGTCCAAGTTCATATTCAAAATTATAAGTTTCCTTTTAAGTCATACGCTTTCTTTTCATAACACATATTATCATGACCATGAACATACATGTGGTATCATGTACCACGAGTTAATATCAGTTCTCATGCTTTCTCAAAGTGATATCACAGGTTAACACATAACAGACCTTAACAAAAAACAAAAATAGTTTACAGGAACCTGCGCAGCTGCGCTGCTACCAGGAATAAACCCGGCGTAGCTGCGCCAGTGTCCGACCACACCAGTAACTACCTTCTGCTCTGCAGAACTGTAAACCCAAATCAAGATTACTTACGAAATTCATTCCTACACCAGTCATAAACCAATTCCAACATGCTACTAACTAAATTAACACTTAACAAGCATACTCCACAATTCAATTATCATCTAAATAGCATAATCAAGAAATTGACATTGAAGAACAAGAATGGGAAACTATAGAAATTGTACCTCTGTTATAAGGCTTTGCTGCTAAACAGATTCTATAATGCTACTATGAGACTCACAATGTTGCTATAATACTCTTCCTAACTCAAATGAAATCCTCAGCAAATGAAATGAGAAGAAGAGGGGCTTTATTTATAGCCAATTCCTTACATGGTCCATGCTTTTGCTCTCCATTTTAAAACAATGGGAATAAGAATTGTATAAGGGATAATTGGGAGTAGTTAGAACCCATCATAATGCCCACTTCCCCCATAATTATTGGCTACAATTGATGAATTTGAGAGAAGGAATAGACATAGTATAGGCTACCTAGCTTCTCACGTGAAGAGGAAATGGCTCTTATTGTGGGACAATGTAACCTCAGCATTTGTAAATTGTATATATATTATGTATGCTCCACACTTAGCATATATAATATATATATACTTAGATTATATAATGTATATGCACATAGTATATCCTTAAGTTATATGTATTTACTCCATATACATTTAAATGGGTGATACTATGTTCCCTCAAATAGCAATTAATAATGAATAGGTACACAACATATAATCCATGCACATTTTCCTTAATACCGAATATAAAGCAATTGGGTATTATCATTACTTATTATCATAATCATTATAATATAATTATAATAATTTAATACAATCAATATTAATTAATAATGATCTTATTATATGACAATAGGGTATACATGAATGTCCACACAGTTTCACATACCTTCAATTTACCTCATCTTACTATATAGTCTATATATGCAATATACACCACATTAATATGTCACATTAGATAGCTGCCATATATGTAAAGGTTTAGTATCGCATACTTGTATAAAATAATTAGTCAAGTAAATATAATTACATATTATATTCATTACTTCTTTACTCATTAATATATTATTCCCAACAATAATGCTTTCATACGTTATTGATTAATTACTCAATATTGAAATTAATCACTATGTTCAATTCATGCCACTATATTCAAATAAGTTGAATATTTAATTATTAATAATCTCATCAATTCTCTTATATTAAATCCTTAAGGTCTGTCCACTAATTTAAATAACTCATTAGTGATTTCCTTTAATCATTTCACAAATTCTCACCACCACATAAGGTTTAAATAAACTCACAAAACTAACTCGTTAAAATTAAATCACATATTTAATAAATTAGGTATTTAAAATTCATGGTCGTTACAATAAATGTGTGAACTTTCAGACTCCGAGTAAGTCTAAGGTTGTGTTTTATGGTAGCTCATCGCTTAAGCAATCGTGTTGCGTTACGATGATGCAGGTCAAGAAATTATTAAGGAAAGGATGTATAGGTTATTTAGCTTACATCATAGATACTCGAAAAAAGGGAGTAGAAACTAAAGATATATTTGTAGTGAATGAATTCCAAGAGGCATTTCCAGACAATCTGCCTGGTCTTTTGCCATACAGAGAAATCGAATTAGTAATAGATTTAGCATCGGGAACTACACAAATTTCGAAAGCACCATAAAGTATAGCGCCAGTAGAAATGAAGGAATTGATGATACAACTACAAGAGTTATTAGATAAGGGTTACATACGACCGAGTGTGTCTCCTTGGGGATCACCAGTGTTATTCGTTAAGAAAAAGGACGGATCGATGAGGCTCTGTATCGATTATCGAGAATTGAACAGTGTAACAATCAAGAACAGATATCCGCTACTGAGGATAGACGACTTATTTGATCAACTGAAGGGAGCAAAGTATTTCTCGAAGATAGACCTACGGACAAGATATCACCAACTGAAGGTACGGGATGAAGACATACCAAAGACTGTGTTTCGAACCTGTTATGGACATTTTGAGTTTTTGGTAATGCCATTTGGATTGACAAATGCTCTAGCATCATTTATGGACTTGATGAACTAAGTTTTCCAACCATACTTGGATAAATTAGTAGTAGTTTTCATCGACAATATGTTGATCTACTCGAAAACAGAGGAAGAACACGCCGAACATATGAAGATTGTTTTGGAGGCACTAAGGAAGGAGAAGATGTATGCGAAATTTTCTAAGTGTGAATTTTGGATGGAGAAGGTTCAATTCTTAGGTCACGTGGTAGATAAGAATGGAATCTCAGTGGACCCTGCAAAGGTCGAGGCAGTAAGTAATTGGGAACAACCGAGAACACCAATAGAGGTGAGAAGTTTCTTAAGGTTAGCTGGGTACTATCGAAGATTAATCCAGGATTTTTCTAAGATAGCAACCCCGTTGACCAATCTGACGAGGAAGACGGTGAAATTTGTATGGACAGACAAATATGAAGAAAGTTTTCAAGAATTGAAGAAGAGATTGAGTGAAGCGCCTGTGTTGTCATTATCGGACGATGCGGGAAATTTTGTGGTGTATAGTGATGTATCGCATATGGGACTTGGTTATGTGCTAATGCAGCACGGTAAAGTCATTGCGTATGCATAACGACAATTAAAGGACTACGAAAAACGATACCCTACTCACGACTTAGAGTTAGCGACAGTAGTTTTTTGCGTTAAAAGTTGGAGGCATTATTTATACGGAGAGAAATGTGAGATATACACGGACCATAAAAGTCTGAAATATATCTTCACACAAAAGGAGTTGAATATGCGTCAGAGAAGGTGGTTAGAACTAATCTAGGATTATGACTGCGATATTCTCTATCACCCGGGTAAGGAAAACGTAGTTGCCGACGCTCTGAGCAGAAAATGAAGGGAAAAACTATTTCATTTAACGACTCAAGAGGAATTAATAAGAGAAATGGAAAGATTGGAAATAGAGGTAAAAGGACCGAAGAGGTCTGAAGTGAAGATGTTCGTAATGGAAGCTCGTCTGACATTGTTGGATAGAGTGAAAGAATCAGAAGAGAAAGATGAAGAGTGCAAGAAAATTAGAAAGAGGATCGCAGAAAATGGAGAGGAAAGATTCAGAATGGATAAAAACGGTATCTTGAGATTTGAAGGGAGAGTGTGGGTGCCAGCGGTAACCAAATTGAGCGAAGAAATTTTGCACGAGGCACACAATACGACGTATTTCGTTCATCCGGGACGCACTAAGATGTACCGAGATTTGAGGCAACACTTTTGGTGGCCCAATCTAAAATGAGAAGTCGCAGAGTGCGTTAGTAGATGTCTGACTTGCCAACGTGTCAAATCAGAGCACCAGCGACCGAGTGGTTTACTACAACCGTTGGAAATATCAGAGTGGAACTGGGAGCATATTACGTTGGACTTCGTGGTAGGACTTCCAGTCACACAGAAGGGATATGATGTCATTTGGGTTATCGTGGATCGACTAACGAAGAACGCACATTTTCTACCAATCAAGATCTGCTACAGTTTGAATCAGTTAGCGAGTCTGTACGTATAGGAGATTGTTTCACAACATGGAGTGCCGGTGTCAATTGTCTTTGATCAAGATTCGCGCTTCACGTCGAACTTTTAAAAAAGTTTACAAGAGAGGATGGGAACACAGTTGAGGTTGAGTACCGCTTATTATCCTCAGACAGACGGACAGAGTGAGCGAACAATACAAACGCTGGAGGACATGCTTAGGACTTGCGTGATGGACTTCAAGGGAAATTGGGATGACCACCTACCCTTAGTTGAATTTGCGTATAACAATAGTTACCAAGCGAGTATCGGCGTGCCACCGTACGAAGCTCTTTACAGAAGAAAATACAGAACGCCATTATGTTGGGACGAAGTCAGAGAGCGACGAATACTCGTACCAGAACTAGTACAACAAACCACAGACGTGGTGATAGTGATAAGAGCCAGAATAGTAGCAGCTCAAGACCGCCAGAAAAAGTACGCAGACTTGCATCGACAGGATCGAGACTTTAAAGTCGGCAGTTTCGTATTCTTGAAGGTATCTCCATGGAAGGGAAAGATCCGTTTCGACAAGAAAGGAAAGTTGAGTCCAAGATTAATAGGACCGTTCGAGATACTGAAGCGAGTGGGCAAAGTGGCATACAAAGTTGCATTAACACCCGAGTTGGAACACATCCCCAACGTGTTCCACATCTCCGTGTTGCATCCGTACAAGGCCGACTACAAGCACGTGATTTTTTATGAGCCCGTTTAAGTGGAGAAGAACTTAGCTTACGAAGAGATTCCTATCCAGATATTAGATATGAAAGAGCAAACCTTAAGAATTAAAGTTATTTCATCTATAAAAGTACTTTGGCGTAACCACGATGTCGAGGAGGCTACGTGGGAGTTAGAAGATAGGATGATGAGGGATTATCCCCATCTATTTGTGTAACCTTGTAGCAATTCCGAGGACAGAATTTTTATAAGGGGGGTGGAGGATGTAATACCCGAAAATTTCCATATATTATTAAATGAATAAATTAAATGGGAATGAGTAATTATTTTAATATAAATAATTTTGTATTATGAGATGAGTTAACCCAATTATATTAAATTGAATATTTATAATAATTGAGAAAATATGGAGTTGGCGATAAACTCGTAAAATGCCTTGTGTGACACAGTGATGAGAAATATTAATGATTATATTAATTAATGAAGGAATTACTACGTGAACAATTAATCAAATATTAATTGTTATTTAATTGTTATTATGAAAGATAGAATATTAATGGTGATTAATAATATGTTGATTATTATTATTACAAACAATAGAATAATAATAAACAACTTGTTTATAAATATGATAAGAGTTATATTTATTAATGTGATAATTAATCCTATGAATATTAATTAAGTGTTATTAATGATTACATAGATATATGAGGGATGAATTAATTTATATTTTATTAATTGATTAATTACCATTATGAATGATAAAACAAGTAAGTTATTAATATAATAAGATTCTATTAATTCCTATGTGCAAGCATGCGATATTAAAAGTATAATGTATAGTAGCTAACTATATATTATACAAAGTGTAAAGTGCAATGTGACTATGTTATATATATATATATATATATATATATATATATATATATATATATATATATATAAACTATATAGTAAAGCTTATTGAGTTGTAAGAGTTACATGAAATGTGTATGTGACAATTGTATGTGAAGTATACATTAAAATAGTACATCATGGATATATTGTAAACAATTGTTGATTAATAGAATTTAATAATAAAGGAGACAGTGTAGTGTGATAATATCTAAGAAGGTTATACCGATGTGATAAAATGTACATGGATTATATGTATGCTACATTGTCATATTATTTATCAAGTTACATCTACTACCTTGAAATATTAATTATGTGACTTACATTATGACTCTAAGTACATTATAATCTATATATATATAGTATGTATATATGGCCTTAGTGTTAATACACATCATGATGATAGAATGCTGGGTGTTTAGAAGCTTGTCCCATATTGATAGTCATAATTCTCCTTCACATGAACAACTCAAAGCCTATGCCTACTCTTTCTTCTCAATTTCAGCAAACTCCATAGCTTCATAGCTCATGATCAATGGGGGAGTGGGAATAATGATTTGATTCACTAACTAATTACCTACCACTCCATAACCTTCATACAATTCCTTCATTTGTTGGTTTAAATTGAAGAACAATGACATTATCTGGGCATTTATTTCTCTATAAATACAAGCTCTCCTTCTCCATTTTCTTTGCTGAGATTTTGCTAAGTGTTGACAGAGAGCATATACATATATTAGTGTTGAGCATTCTAAATTTAGCAGCAAGTCCAATTAACTTATAGCAAAGGTATAATATACTTTCTTGTTCTTCATTCAAGTTTACTGTCAAGATTTTAATTCTTGAATTGAGTATGGAATTCATGATTATGTGAGCAAGTAATGTTTGTTAATTGTTCCTTAGTTGTTATACTAGCTTATATATATGTTTAGTCTGTTATATGGCTGATTAGAATTAAGTTCATATTAAGTTTCTGTGCTTGGGCTGGAAAACTGCCGAAGCAGGCTACTCTCTGGCATGAACCAGAAACGGCGCAGCGCAGCTGCGCCGGCACCCTGCACCAGATTCTAATTTTCTGCTAGAGGCTGTTATGTGCTAGAATGTTAACACTACTTAGACGAACATGAGAACATGATTGACATGCCTATATGAGTACGTTAAGATAATGAAAGCATGTTTTATTAAGATTTCATGCATGAATGATAAAGTTATAGTTTTGAAAATAAACTTAAGATTTTATAATCGAATTTTGACGTATATGAGCCATGTTAATATTCTGACTTTTGAGGCACATTAGTATGACCTTGAAACACATGAAATGCATGTTAACTTGTGTATATAAGTTTCATAATGTAATATGAACATGCGAACCTCACTAGTGCACATTCCTAACGTAAATGGAAGTTTTGAAAACAAACTTTGACATGCTATAACCATGTTGATATTCTGACCTTGCGAGCATAGTAGTATGGTTTAGAAATGCATGAATAACCCATTAACTTGTGTTTATATGATTCGTAATGAAGCATGAACATGTTGGACTAATTAGTGAACATTACTAATCAAATACAAGCTTTGCACGTGAGCATTGACATGTTACATTGAGATTTAAATTCTAAAATTTATAGACGTGTTTGATAGTACTCTTAACCTCCTTAACGTCATACATGTATATATACCATGATTAGGTGTTGTGAAACCAAGTTTAGCATAAACGAAACATGCTTTCAAACTAATAACAAGGATAGTTACATATATGCGATATGAATATTCATGAGTATGCCTAATACAAGTTATATGAATACCTTCTGTGTTTGAAAAGCAAGCATGTTAGACTTATAATTGTTGTGATCTATGCCATTTGATTCGACTAGATTTATATTGTTGACAAGCGACCCAAACCAATTGATTAGTGCGGGACCATGTGTTTAACTGAGATGAACAACCTTCTTTGAAGGGAAATGTATTTGTCGGAAGACCGACGTGCGCACACTTTAAGTACGATTGAACGATATGCATACCGTAGAGTACTTTAGGCTGATCACCTGTTGTACTTGTTTTATTGGATTTTCAGTATATTACTGTTAATTCTAGTAAGAGTTCATAGTCCTTAGTGACTGCTCAGTATTCAGTTATCTTGAAATCTTAAATTGGTTTAATATTGAATCATATTGATATTATTCTGTCCTTAGCGACTGTTATTGAGAATTGTTGATATTCTTGCTATCCTTGACTTATCATACCTTGCTATACCCTTTTGACATTCAAGAACTATATTACTCACCCTTGTTGTTATATTACTTGCTGAGCAAACTTGTTGCTCATTCTTGCTTTCCCTAAAACATTTCAGTTAAGGCAGAGCCGTGCGGACCCTCGAGTACCGACAAGGGCAAGGGAAAGGCTACCGACTAGCTAGTCCCTTTTATATTTTAAGTATTATAATGTTGTAGTAAGATGATGTAGTAAGACTGGATTTGACTATGTTTAAGCTGAAGTTAGATTATGTAATAAGTCGTTATTTGATATTATTATGTAATCTATTAAGTACTGTAGGTTGCGAGACTTGGGGGAATAATTATAATAATCATTGTAAATTATTCTAGATTAGATTTTTTCCGTTATGATGGTGTGATTTAGTTATTGTTGTATTACCATGAGAATGTGACGAACCGAATTCGAGTGACCATGTTGCGGTCCGAATTTGAGGGCGTCACAGGGGGGTGCAGAATTGAATTATTTTGTTATTTTTGTGTAGTTTTGTTCGTATCATGAAAAGCTAACCTAATGTGATAAACTTGATGACATGTTAGGCATACATTAAGATGCTAAAGTGATTCATTAATGTATTTCAAATGATTAATTTGTAAGTAGAAAATGTATAAGGTAAATTATAATTTGATTAATTATAATTTAAATAATGTGAAAGTATGACTTAATTTTATAAGTTGATTATGACTTGATTAAATAAATAGTTTGATTGATTATTAAGATTGTATGATTTAATTGATATATGATAATTGACAATTAAACATAAGAATAATAAGTTAGTATTGATGGGTTAACTATTTATGTGAATTAGTTATATAGTAACTAATTTATGTTACTATTGTAATTACAAGTATGTAGGATTAATTAAGGAACGTGATAGTAATTGTTAGCTTGAGCTCAAGGCAAGTGTTCTAAACTCAAACATTACTTTTACATTTATGCAAGTTTTATAATCCTCATTTTATTAAGCAAATTCATTATTGAATTGTTGTGACCTTGACTTAATTGTTCAAGCAAGGTCCATATTATCTTTCAAATGCTTTAAGTTTATTTCTAAAGCATGATTGTTAAATATGATGTCTATTATTATCACTCATATTTATTTCTTAATTCTTTATTTATTGAATTCTAGATTCTTGTAAGTCGATTCAACTACTCCTTAGTTGATGATAGTTGAACTCTAAATTACCCTTGAAGATTATCCAAATCAAACTTTCTTTGGTGCGGAATTAGCATTAATTACTGAGATAAACAACCCTATTTAATAGGGAAATACCATGTGAAAGCGTTAAGATGTTTGTGCACAATACATGGTATGAAGGGCTGATCCCCCTAAGTACCAGTTAAGAGTCCATATAGTCTAAAGACTGTTAAAGATTTTAAATAGAAATGTTTATAACCTAGGACATAGTTCAAGGTCTTATGACCCTCAGATGATTTCTATATTTGAATTCTGAATGTTGATGAAAGAGTTATTATTCAATTCTTTATTATTGATGAAAGAAAAGTTATTCAAATCTTTTGAAGTTATTCAGTTTATGTCATCACTATTATTGTTATTATTCCAAAGTGAGCTTTTGTTAGCTCACTCTTGCATTAAATAACCCTTGCAGCTAAAGTCGAAAGAGTTGATAAACCATCAACTAGAAAGGGCAAGAGCAAGATAAACAAGTGAAGACTTATTTATAAGTATGATATGATTATAATAAGACTTTAACTATTTAAGATGTTTTCCGCATTTGATGTTTATTAAGGTTAGATAACCCTGGGATTTATTGAGAAGTTGTACTCCTTTTTGTAAGGAAAATTTTATTATTTATTTAAGGTTGTAATTTATTTTGCATTCCTTATTATGTGCAGTAGTTGTATTTTATTTAGATAGTGAGCACCAAATCTCATGGAATTGAAGTACCAGGATTTGGGTGTCACAGGTTGGTATTAGAGCCTTAGGTTATGAACTTTCGGTGGGGGAAAACTTAGGTGGTAGCCTTGTAGCAGATTGAAAAGATAGTGATAATAGGAAAGATAATAAACTATCTTATGTGCTATGTGTTTATGTTTAAGTATTCGAAGAGTATCGATCGATATCACATAATAATTAAACTTTTAAAAAAAAATTATCAGGATGACGAACGTTGGAGAGTCCAGTCAGGCTAGGGAGTTACCCCAGATGCCTAGAGACGAGGAGCCCTGAGACATCTATGTTGTCTGGGAGCAGTTAGTTCAGAGAGAGCCATCTCCATTAATCACCGTAGCTGGTCAGGAGCATGAGCTAGTATCTGATAGAGATGACGAGGATGAGTTAGAGGAGAAGGAGCAGAATCCTAAAGAGGAGTTTCCACCTCACTCGACTAGCGCTGAGATGTACGAGGAGATCTACGACTGTAACGTGGAGCTATATGGTAGAGTCGGAGAGCTTGAGGAACTGGTGGACGAGGGCCAGACTACCATGCAGCAGAGGGACGAGACAATTCAAGAACTGGACGACGAGCTAGGAAACGCTTCGTGGGATCTAGTACACGTGAAGAGTGACAGAGATGATGCATTGGCTGAGCTAGTGAAGCTGAAAAATGACATCCAAGAGGAGACAGCGAAGCGTGCCAGAGCAGAGGAAACGAGCTTGACGGCTACTCAACGTGCAAATCGAGCTGAAAACGAGGTTCAAGTGAAGAAGGCCAAGCTGAGGGAGACATACTATACCTTCTATACGGCTATAGATAGGGCCTAGGATCGTGTCTTCTATTACCCAGCTCAGTTCAAAGATTTACCGTGGTATATGGTGGAATGCAGAACGCTGTTCCGGCTGATGGAAGAAGAGCGTAGAAAGGCTGTGCGACGTCTTAACATGCCTAGATAGTAGAGTCTTTAATTATGTGTTTCTTTTTTATATAAATAAATGTAAATCCCAGAATTTGAGATAATAATGGGATAAGATAATAATGTAATCCTGTAACTTATCAGTTCAGGAAAGATGATGTAAATAACAGAGATGCTATCTATTCTATATTTTGAAAACTAAGAATGAATAAAATAATGAAGTTTATTGACATGCTTTGTGTTCAAGTGTGAATTGAGTTAATTTAAATGTTTAAGTTGAACTTGAATATTTAAGAAATGAGTAATGATCTAATAAGAGTATTTTTTAATAGAAGATGCATCCTAGAAGAAGACCTACACGTCAAAACCCAAAGGGTTCGACGAATAACGATACAACAACAACAATGATGGGACGAATCCCAATACGATTCAGTAGTTGGTGAACCTGCTGACGGAAGCACTTGCGAATCAGCTGCAAATCCAAGGCACGACATTTAAGGAATTAAGGCAGTAGGACTGCCAAAATTCCAAGGATCAGTGAACCTGATAGAGGCCCAGACATGGATAATGGAAATGGAGAAGGTCTTCGATGTGGCTAGAGTTAGCAAGGACCAGAAGACGGCTTTTAGGACATTTATGCTGAAGTCAGAAGCTAGCTTTTGGTGGCAGGCCAACAAGACGAGGGAAGGAGAAGGAGTGATAGCGTGGATTACTTCAAAGAAATGTTCTTTGAGATGTATTTCCCCATTAGCTCGCAGAACCAGATGGAGGTTCAGTTTCTAGAACTGAAGCAAGGAGCGATGTCGGTGCTGGAATACGCCGCTAAATTCAACGAGCTGGGCAGGTTTTGCTATGTACCGAGTCAGTACTGACATGAGGAAGGCGAGAAGGTTCGAGTAGGTATTGAAGCCCTGGCTCTACAGCAAGGTCTCCATGTTCCAGCTGAGAACATTTACAGCTGTGCTGGAAAAGGCCATTCTCGCTAAAGGTGGAAGCGACGCGGTGACTAAGTACAATTAGGAACTGAAGAAGAAGAAAAATAAGATAGAAAATAGGGCTGGTGGTAGCGGGGCTATCAACTAGAAAAGGAGGTGGAGCGATAACACTCCTACTGGGAGTCAGCAGGGAAGCCAGCAGAAGAAGATGATTAAAGCATGTGCTACATGCGGGAAGAATCACAATGGAGTGTGCCTGAGGGGGAGGTGAGTATGCTTCAACTGTGGTCAGGAAGGCCACATCATGCCGAATTGCCGAACCTAAAGAAGGGAGCTTTCTATACATGTGGATCTAAGGATCATATAGCTCAAAGTTGCCCGAAAAAGCCAGCAAGAGGGTCATAAGGGAACAGAGGTAATGGCAGCGGCAGTACTTTCATTATCGCTGGACCACTGTAGGTAGTTCGACCCACTGCCAGGACATTCAACATGACGGTGCAGGATGCTGTGCAGTCAAAGGATGTGGTATTTGATTCGGGTGCTACTTATTTGTTCATATTTGATGACTTTGCTAGAACTTAGACTTACCTAAAGAGGAATTAGTTTACCCCTTGAACATAGAGATTGCGAATAGGGAGGTATTCTTGTTAGGTTTGTTTACAAGAACTGTAGATTGGGACATTAAGGATCATGAATTGAGGGTAGATTTGATTCCGATAAGACTTGGGGAGGTTGATTTAATACTGTATATGGATTGGTTTGTTCAAGCATGGAGCGGTAATCGATTGTTAGAAGAAATCTGTAAACCTTACGACTCCATCAAAGGTAGAGTTTCATGGTAGTAAATCGCCTAGACAAGCGAGTTGTCTGACGATTATGCAAGCTAAGAAGTTGTTGAAACAAGGCTGTGTGGGATATTTAGCCTATATAGTGGATACTCGTAAAAAGAGTCCGAAGGATAGAAAAGATATCAGTGGTTAGGGAGATTGTGGATGTATTTTTGAGCAATTTGCCAGGACTTCCAACCAGACAGAGAGATTGAGTTCGTGATCGACTTAGCACTGGGGGACTGCTCCAATTTCGAAAAGCCCCGTATAGAATGGCTCTAGTCGAGATGAAGGAATTTATGGTTCACTACAAGAATTACTAGACAAGAATATATT